>RJWH01000081.1:405669-748016 GCA_004363575.1 Solenodon paradoxus | reverse complement strand
AGTAAATGTTAGCCAATTCAGAATTATACACAGAGATAGCTGAGAGTTAAGTAGTCTTGTTCTTTTCTAGACAGTCCTGCCCCTGCTGTGACTCTAGAAAAGCCAAAAGTAGATAGAGGGAAAGAAAGAAGAGACCACGTGCAGCTTTCCACAGCGGGAGCCTGGGTTCAGGCCTGAGCCCTTGCTCAGGAAGGCCAGGCTTCAATGAGATGTGCGGTTCAGGTTTTCAATTTTAAAAGAAATTTTTTTCTACCTGGAAGTGAGTCATAATTACTGAAATGAGACTGTTTTTCTTGTTGAAAATGACTGGGGAGTTATAGGATCTGTCTGAAATGTCAATATGTTATGAGAAAGGGGAATCTGACATATTGAAAGGCAGTGGTAGGAGGAAAATACAGCTGCTCATTATGTGCACTCATTATGTTCAGTCCTTTGAATAAACTGGTTACACATCTATTGATACTTATGTATCACACAGTGAGTGATAGCAACCTACACTGTAGATAAAAGACAAGAGAATCATAGAACGTGGGAAGGTTCAGATTTCCAGCCTACAGAGAGGGATCTAGTTGATTCCTATGTCTAATACATACCTAGAACCATTTGTCCTCTTCAAGCTCCAAACTGAACATATCAGTATCCTCCTTTTTATATCTTTTTCATCTCATGTTGTCTTAGTCTGTTGGCAAGATCATCCTCATCATCCCCTAGGTTTGACTTTGTCGTTGACATGTGTTTTAACCTTGCCATTCTTATTTAACAGGCAATAGCCTACAAGACGTCGCTGGTGTAAGCTTTCATTACATCCCATTTGATATATTTATTCATTTATTTATAAGTGTTGGAGGACTCAATGCTAACAACAAAGAGCTCAGCTAGAAAAGAACTGCTTCTTGTTCTCTGGGCCCTTGTGGTTGAGAGAGCAATGGACTTGTTAGTCATCATTACACAGGGTGATGGTGGAGACATGGTCAAGGCGCCACAGAAATCTGAATGGAAGATACTGGACAGGAGGCCCATTGAACTGGTTCTTCAAGAATGAACCGCAGAAAAGTAAAAAGCAAGGCGGGAAAAAAATTCACCTGCAGGAACAATCAGAGGACGACCATTAGCAAGAACAGGAAGACAATGAGACAACGAGGCATTTTAACAGTTTAGATTCTTTACAGTCGATTCCCAAGAATAAAGTCCTGTGTCATCAGTATTTAGTCGATAGAATGGGAGCTCAGGGTATCCCAACAGTGACTGAATAAGTTTTAGAAGAGTGTATGTGTGTATGTGTGTGTGTGTTTGCATTTGTGCTGAAAGTACATAAAGCGGGGTAGTTAGATCAGCCTCTACCCTAGCTGTATACCACAGCCTTTGATTAACAGACTATATGGAGCCATTGATGGATTTGAAGTAGGGCAAGGTAGAGTGTACATACATCTTAGAAACACGATTCTAGCAGTAGTGAGAAATCCAGGCAAGAGGCTATCACAACTTTCCAGGTGAGAGGTAGCAAGAACTGGAATTAGAGCCGTGGCGGTGGGTATGGAATGAAGAGAACTGAGTGAAGATTGAAAGTAGTTGATGACTCCTAACCTGGCTGAATATTCGAATCACCCATAATTATAGCAATATATGTTCAATAACTGAATCCCAGAGCACCTCAGTAAGAATTTCCTGTCAGATGACTAACCAAATTTGCAAACCATGGCACTGATGTATCTTTACCTTCTTTCCTACACCCTTTTACATGTGGCTATGATTCAGCCTACCATTTAATGGTAAGGTAGTACAGGGAAGTGCCACCAACTACCACCCATAGTACTTCCCTACAAGTACCTTCTCTGCCCCAGTGCCTTTACATATGCCGCTGCCTTCTCTTGGTATATCTCATTTTTAGTTTCTGCCTTACCTATTTCAATACATGTTTAGAGGACCACCTCATCTGAAATCTGTCATATAAAGCTTTCCAACATTTTCCTTTCTCACATGACTGCCCTGAGCTCTAATCCTCTCTTGTGAATTAGATGATAATCTTATCCAGAGATAGCTCCCTCAAATTCCAGAATAATTTATCTATAAATCACTTATGGAACCATCAACTACTACCCTGGCAAATGTGAATAGATCTTATCTTTTCTATCTTTCTGTGAACTCCTTAAGAAAGAGATTATGTTTGCCAGCAAGTAGGTGCCAATAGACAATAAGTGAATTACTAATCATCTCTACCAACTTATGATTAAAGAATATTATAATTTTTCCCTTCTTAACAGCAATATAAATAACTTCGAAGGAAACAAAATAAGTCTTTTAATTAAGTTTTCCAGTTTTATCAGTATAGTTGTACATTTTTCACAACTAAAAATATATTTTCTTACATCAAGTTCTAAATATGTTTATGCTATTTGTTCCATTATTTTAAATAGACATGAATTCCCTTTCAAAGGAACACTATTGTCATTAAACACTAAACTCACGAAAATGACACCCATAATTCTGTTCTAAATAGGAGAGAGAATCTCAGAAAAATGAACATTAGCAGGTAACTGCACCCATGTTATTATAATGTGTTAGGGCTCTCCAGGGAGCCCGTGTTAAATAACTGGGCTATTTTCTTGCAGGCATCTTTATATTTTTTCACTGAATTTTTTCCACTAAATTGTTTGCTTAGGGTTTACTGGAATATGAATGAATGGACATGTAGTATTTCATTTTTGCTCATTATGATTTAGATTTGGGATCTCCGGTTTTGTAAATGATAGCTGCGATATATCAGTCCATCTTTACACATGCTCATGCTTGAATGCCTCCTACTTCTCCTCCTGTAAGGAACAGTGTCAATCATGATGTACAACTGTAGTGCAGATACATCCTGTGTCTGCAGAAAAGAACCACAGTGTTTGTTATGGAATAATGCATAAGATTTCAAGAAAAAATAGGATAATTAGTTTGGCTTTATAAAAAAAAAAGTGGCATAGTTTTAGATAGCAGGAGATAGGAGGCATTTATTCCCTATTCTCAAGTCTCTAAGTTCCCTTCATAGCTCCTGCTACCCCTGAGTGACTAGAAAAATTTGCCATCATTTTTCTGTACCTCAATTTCTTCACTGGTAAATAATTTTTAGAGTGGACAGCATTTCGTGAGGAACAACAAATAAAAAAGCTTTGAAAGTGCTTTGTAAGCTTACAGTACTCTGTAAATGCTTAATGATAATAATATACAGTAGGGTATCTTCCCTTGAAAACAGCAGGGGTGTTTCCTTACATAATGACCTGACAGATGGGTTATGGTATCTAATCCCCTTAAACCCCAAAGCTCTTTGATAGTTGGATGTTGTAAAAGGCCAGATTAGAGCACACGCTGCTCTTTTATTGAGCCCTTTCTTTCAGTATCTATGCCTATTCAACTGCTTCCTTCTCTAAGTATGGTACCTGTTAACCTACTACCTACAGGAACAATTAGGAGTAAAAATAGAGACTAAAGGACAAGGCCCTCCAGTGGGAAAAATTAGTTAATGCCCGTTGTCCCCAATATTAGAAATCCACTTTGGCCTTTACATGTGGCTTTTATGGAAGGTTCCTGCCCTCCTAATTCCTAACTATTAATCTCAAGCTGTGGGTATTTGTCGATGTTAGACACATACTTTGCGTGTGTGCATATCTGCATGCATGTGTGTGCGTGTGCGTGTGTGTGTGTGTGTGATCGTTGATAGTCCTCTATGTGGTGAGAATGGAGCTTTAGTGATATTAATTTTAAACCAGTGAGGCTTACAGAAATCACAGGCAGTTTAGGTTATTTGTGGCATTTATATAAGAATTGGAGCTTTCAATCAGTTCGAAGGAGGAAAAGGTGATTAGCAGTGATTCCACTGTAACCTTAATTCAGCTCTCAAACAAGAATTGAGCCGAGAAGTGTTTTACATGTTCTTCTTTTTGTGTGCTTGTCTTTTGAGAATAGTTATTAAAGTTATCAGTTTCTAAAACTTTTTGTAAGAATCCCTTTCCCCCAATTCATCATCCTGCATTAATTACGAAGTTTGTTTTCTTTGCATGATGAAAGCAGTGTAAATTGTGAAGTTGCTGATGTAATCAAAGGAAAGAAAAAGGAACAGAGCCAGTAGTAGAGTTTTTGGGTCTTTTTTTCTTTGGTGACAACTGAGTATGTAATAGTATGTCAATAAAAAATTTAAGTACATTATTTCTTTTAATTTGAGGAGCTTGAAGAAACACTATGGTTGTTCAAAGAGCTTTCTGAGAAGTCCTCCACGCCTGTGCTGGGTCCTCCTCAGTTCACCTTCTCAGGACACCACTTCTGCATTCATGTCCTCTTTCCCTCCATTTTCATAGCGCCTCTCTTTTCTGAAACAAAGTACAAAACTGCTGAACTCTCACCTGACTATAAAAACAACCTTGCCTCGACCCCACGTTCCCTTCATCCTCCATTTTCCGAATCTCTTTACAGCAGAACTTCCCTAAAGAGTTACCCTTCCTTGTCACCTCCACTTTCTCCTTTCTAATTCTCTTTCTATCTCTTATTGAAGTATATATAACTGTATATCTGAATATTCTCCACCCTCGTGGGCAAACACAATTCTGACTTTAACACCTGGGTTTGCTCTGTCTCTTGATTTTATATAAATGGAATAGTAAAGTATGTGCTTGATGTTTTTGCTCAGTGTAAGTGTTTTGAGATTTATTCACCTATTGCTTGTATCAATAATTGACCTTTTTTTAATTGATGAATAGCAACTCATTGTGTGGATATGCACTTTTAAAAAAATTCTGTTCCCCTACTGATGGATGCTTGCATTATTTCCATTTGGAGCTATTATAAATAGGACACATACGAATGTTCTTTTGCAAGTATTTTTGTTGGTTCTTGTTTTTATTTCTTTCAGATAAATATCTGAGAGGAATGGATAGGTAATGGGGTAAATGCATATTTAAATATAAAGAAACTTCTAGTTTCAAAAGTATAACTTTGTTTATTGTCCTGCCAACCATAAATGGGATTTCAGTTATTGTACATTCTCACCAATGTTAGCTGTTGCAGTATGTGTGAAGTAATACCATATTTTGCATTAGTGAGCATTTTTCATGTGCTTATTGACCATTGATATATTTTTCTCTGTAAATTATCTGTTCAAGTCTTTTGCCATTTAAAAAACTGGGTTATATATTTTGGTGATTTTTTTTAAGTAGTTAATTTTTATTTCCATTTTTTTGCCACTAGGGCACAGAAATATAATTTCATTTCTTTATTACCTTGCATCCTAATTCCACCTGTGTTATCTTCTTCATCTTCCACATATCTGCCTCAAATGAGAGCACCTGGAAAGCTTTTCTTTCTTATGCCATATGGCTCCCCAATTTCTTGTATTTAGTTCTTTTGTGGTCCTTTTTCCTGTATTTTGGTTGCTTTAATAAATCTTTTATTTTGTACTTTATCTTATTGCCTTAGTTTGACTGTTAGAATAAGAGTGGTAGTCTCTTGTAATTTTCTTTATCTAAGCCAGAAGAGGATGGTCCTTAGCATATGTGGCGTGATAGCTCAGCTTAGTAGATTTTGTTTACTCTTTTGACTTATAGTTCATTCTACTAGACATTTACTAATTATTCTTGTTCTTTTCAGATAGCCATAATTTGCTTTTCTCAGTTTTCTCTGATTTTGCTTTCTATTTTATTGATTTCTGCCCTTATATTTATTATTTCCTTCCCTCTACTTACCTTGGTTTTCATTTGCACTTCTTTTCTAGAGTCTTAAGGAAGAAACATAGGTCATTATTTTTATACCTTTTTTCTTTTTTAATATATGTATCAATTCTTACAACTTTCCCTCTGAGCACTGCTTTAGTTGCATCACACACATTTTGATATATTAAATATTAATTGCCATTCAAATATTCATTTGTAATCCATTTTAATTGAATTAAAACAGTGATTTAGACTTGGTATATGAGTAATTTAGAAATACATTACTTTTGAAAAGCTTTGATATTTTGAAAATTTCTTTATTTTTATTATTTATTTATACTTCTTAAATATTTTGTTGAAGGAATAGTGTATCATCACATTATATTGGTGTAATGTGTACATTATAATAAATCAACATCTTTGTATAATACGTTAAGTTTAGCACCAACAGTGTATCTTTTACCATATAATTGACCCCAGAAGATTTCATTCTGTTCTCTATTACTGATTTGCTTTTGTTGTGCTCAGATAACATATTCTGTAAATTTTAAGTCTGCAGTTACTAGCAATGTTTTAGAAGATATTGTCAATTATGCCAACTTTGTTATTTAAATCTTTATTAGCTTGATAGATTCTTTTGTTTTGTTTTTTCCTTGGTCCTAGGTCATGAACCCATGTCCTTGGGCTACTTTACATGGTCTGCATATCAACTGCCTCAGTTGCTTGAGCCTTAAGGTTAGGCCCCCATGATCGATATATTTTTATAGATAGTTCATCAGTTTTTGAAAGAGTGGTGTCAAAAGAAACAAACTCATGAATATGTCTCTATATCCCTTCATTTGGTCAGTTTTTGTGCATATATTTTGATGTTTATTAAGATTATTATATGTTATACAATATTCATCAAGTATCCAATCAGCAGAGTGCAAAGGCAACAATGGCATGGCTGCTGTTAAAACATTTGTAAATAATATGCCTGATAATGGATTAGTATCCAGAATGTGTAAGACATTCCTACAATTCAACAACAACAAAAAATCCAGATAAACCAATTAAAAAGTGGGCAAAGTAATTGAATAAACATTTCTCCAAAAAGAGATTCACAGATGGCCAGTAAGCAAGTGGAAAGATGTCCAACATCACTAATCTTTAGAAAAATGTAAATCTTAAAACAATGCGATGCTACTTCATGTCAATCAGGATAGTCATTATCAAAAAACATAAATGAGTAAACATTGACAAAGATTTGTAGAAATTGGAACCCTGTGAACTGTGGTGAAAAATACAAAAGTGTGTAAGCACTGTGTAAAACAATAGGGCAGGTCCTCAAAAAATTAAATATAGAATTATCTTATGATCAGCAATTCTCAGTTATGGCTACATCCCCAAAATAATTAAGAGCAGGAAATTTTACAGATATATAAACACCCATGTTCATAGAGATATTATACATAATAGCTAAAAGTGGAAGCTGAAATGTTAGTGACAGATGAATAGATAAACAAAACATGGTATATACATCCAGTGGAATATTATGCAGCCTTAAAAAGTTAAATTCTGACACATGCTGCAACATGAATAAGCTTGAAGACATTTTGTGAAGAAATCAGTCAGACACATAAGGACAAATATTGCTTATACAAAGTACCTAGAGTGGTTAATTTCATAAACAGAAACATGATTAATAGTTATTAAGGAATGGGGAGGAAAAGGAAGTGAGAAGTTACTGTTTAATGCGTAAAGTTTTAATTGGGGAAGATGAAAAAGTTTTGGAGTTGAATGGTGACCACAATAGGAATATACTTAATATCATTGAACTATATACCTGAAAGTAGTCAAATAGTAAATTTTATGTTATATGTATTTTACCATAATGAAATAATTGTTATGTCTTTCTATAAGCTTACCCTTTTTAATATTATAAAATGTCCCTTTTTATACCTTGTATAAACATAACAATATTAGTTATTTTGATTAGTGATTATATTATAGACCTTTTGCCCTCCTATTACTTTAAATCTTTCTGAATCTTTGTATTTAAATATTCGTATAGACAGTTGCATCTCACAGATGATACGTAGTTATGTCTTGACTTTAAACCAGACTATCACTGTTTTTAATTGATTTAGATCATATGCAGTTAATATAATTATTAAATTGGTTGGTTTTCATCTTCCAGCTTATCTTGTAATTTGTCTTTTATTTGCCCCATATATTTGCTTTTTCTTCATTTTTTTCCTGGATTACTACTTTACTTAGTATTCTATTGATTTCACCCATCACCTCACTTTACTTACTCTTCATTGAACCACACAAGTGTAGTACCACCTCAAAAAATTGCCTTTATTAACCTTATGCTTATTAAATTCTTCCCCCAGATATCCTCATAACTCAGTCTTTCATTTCTCTATGGTCAAATTGATCTTGAGTTACCTTCTTTCATCACCTTTATTCATTATCCCTTTACCCTGACTTGTTTTTCATTATTGGATGCCTTTCTACCTGACATTATATTTGCATTTGTTTTTTTGACTTTATTTCTCCTCAGACTAGAATGTAGACTTCAAAGAACAGATCTTTGTTCTTTGTTTTGTCCATAATTGTATCATTGGCACTTAGAATGGTCTGGAGAGGTGGCATAGATAGGTAGACCCCTAAACCCACACAGAACCTTTCCCGCATCGAGAGTCAATGAGTTGTATTTTTTCTAAGATTCTTAGGTGATTCTGATATTAATCCCAATTTGGAGACTACCATGTATAACAATCTTTTGTTGAATATAATGTGTAATAAAATACCAATACTCAGGCGGGGTTGTATTGAGGCAAAGTTAGACTGTATGACTTCTAAATCTCTCTAAATCTTTTTGCCTCAAAATTCATTTATATTTGTAAATTTTTCTGGTTGAGGTTCTATTGCAGGCTTAAGAAGCTGTTTGTCTTTGTTATCTTTGTTGTAAACGTAACTAAACTTGAGTCTCCTGTGTCACATTAAGAAAGCTCATGGGGGCACACCTCTGTGGCTCAAATGGCTAAGACAGCTAAAGTGCAGGCCATTTTGACCTGGGGCTGGAGAAATAAAAAAACAAACCAAAAGCAAACAAACAAAACTCATGGGAACTTGCATGGCTATTTCGTTTTTGGCCATCAAGCTTTCTTGTGCTTTCCTACCAGCCCTAATTTTTTGAGCTGTGGGGGAGTTGGGAGGAAGGAAAACATCCAGTTTTGTCTTGGTGCAGTGACATCTGGTAACGTGCTCTCCCATTACAGTAGAGGAAGAAATTCATACCATGTTCTTCATTTCATTATGAAATTATGGCCAGAAACAGCTATGTGACTAGGGTTGGCTAATCATATATTTCCTTCTGGAATTTTTTGAGCATATATCATGAAAGAAGGAGAGATATAAGGAAATAATGGCATCCCAATTACTATTCCCTGTTCAGATTACTCTAGCTCCAAGATGTAATATTTTTGACCTTTGGAACTGCTTTGGTTCTTTCCTGTCACTAAAACTTGATTCTAATCTTTCAATTATTTGTCATTCTAATAAATTCTTCTTTGATTACATTAATTGACATGAATTTTATTGCTGCCAAAGAACTCTAAGTGATACATGTCTAATATATAAATTCTGAAAAATTACCAAACACTTGCTGATAGGTGAAATCTCCATAAGAAGTTAGGATATCAGTATATTTCTAAATGAGCATAGAATAAGAGCAAGGACAATTATACATGGTACAGTCTTTAATTATGGGATCTTAGGACTGCAGTATTCTCAATACATATAGACTTGTCAATGTTACTATGTGCATCTTGGTCTGTCAGGGCATCCCACCTCCCAACAATGTTTGATGAGCACCACCTGTGCATTCCTTTGGCTTTTCTTCTTTTTCTTTGTAATGATAGATTCAGTTTGGATGTGTCAATTCTTTCAATTACATCACTAGCCCTATATCGAATAGGCCTTAGACCTATATCTGATATTTTCAGGTAATGTAAATTCAGGGATTTTGTTTTCCTTTTGGTATGAATGGAAGCTATTTCAGTATCTTTGACTACCGTATAATCCTCTAAGCCTTAGCCCATAGATGAAGCTTTTAAAAAGGAAGCAAGACTTTTCCTAAGTGCACCCAGAGATTTAATTTTCAATTAAAATACACTCAGGGGAAAGAAAAGAAAAAGAAAAGTTTATTCTGGAGAAAATATTGGCAAGACACATCTAGTAAAGGATTGTTGGCTGAAATATGAGAACTCAAAACTCATTAATTAGAAAACAAAGAAGCCACTTGAATAGAAAAACAAAAGTAGGTCAAAGACCTGAACAGATACCTCACTAGGGAAGATATACAGATGATATACAAGTATATGAAAGGTTGTTGCATATCATATGCCATCAGGAAAATGCAAATCAAAATAACAAGAATTGCTCCCTGAGGAGCTGCAATCATCATCAGAGGACATTTTAAAACCTGTGCTTAGTATAGAACAGGGTCCCACCTGGAAGAGTCCAGGCTAGGCTCTAGAGAACAGAGTACAAAAGACAATCTTGCTTCCTGGTCAAGGAGCTTAGGGGAACAAGAACAGAACCAATCACACCAAGGACCTATGGTAACTGCATGGAATTGCAAGAGGACCTATCTGCGAAGCCTCTTGCCCTTGTGCCAGAGAGCTGTGGTCTCCACAAAACTCATAGGGTTTGCTTATAAACTCATTCCTTTGATTGGAAAGCTTTCAATCAATGGTGTGTGAGCTAATTGCCCCTTATATCCACAGAAGTCAGTGGACACAACTGAAGAAGCATCTGTGGTCCCCTCAAAGAGAGCATTCCAGAGACTTTTTTTGTGTACCAAGATGTGGTCTATCCTTGAGAATGTTCCATGTACACTTGAGAATAATATACATTCTTTTTTGTCATGGTAGAATATCCTGTCTATGTCTGTTAAGTCTATGTGCTCTATTGTTTCATTTAGAGTCATTTCATTGTTGATCTTCTGTATGGATGATCTATCTATTGATATAAGTGGAGTATGAAAGCCCCCTACTATTATTTCATTACCTTCAATGTTTAACTTTTGCTCTGTCACTCTTTATTTTATATATTTAGATGGTCCAGCATTGGGTTGGATATATGTTAATGATAGTTACTTCATGATGAATTACCCGCCTTGACCATTACACAATGACCTTTCTTGTCTCAACATATACTTTTCAGGTGGAAATTTATCTTGTCTGAAATTATATAGCAATTCCTGATTTCCTTTCATCACTGTTGCTTCGAAATGTTTTTAATAGCTTATGATTTTCAACCTGTGTTTGTCTTGGATCTGATATGAGTTCCTTGGAAGCATAATATTGATAGATCCTAGTTTTTGATCTGTCTAGTTACTCTAAGTCTTTTGATTACTGCATTCAATCCATTCATATTTAGGGTGAAACTGGTATATAAGGCTTTATTGCTATCACTTGAGCCTTTGTTTTCTGTGTCTATTGCTTTGTTTTCCACTTATTTTTATTGTCTTTTTCCTCTATATGGTTTTCAGTGTGGGTTCTTTCAATTTCATTGACTTTCCAACTATGTACTTCTTTGGAGTTAGGTTTTCTGGCTATCATATGGATCACTGATGGCTTTATATTTCTCTTATAGTCTTTTATGAGCTGCTGTCATATTACATTTATAGTTGCATATAAATTCCATAAGTTTCTTTATCCCACTTGTGATTTTTGTTCTCTCCTGTTGGTTCTGTCTTTGTTTCTGCATTTGCTTTCTTATTTATTATCATTCTCAGGGTTTGGTGGATATTTGTTTTCTTTTTCTCTGTTGTATGACCTCTTTCAAGATTTCTTGACCGGTAGGTGTGATGGTAGAAAAATCCATTAGTTTTATTTATCATTGGATTCTTTATTTCTCCATTATATTTTCAAGCAATGAAATAAACATGGAGAAAATTTAACTGTATATTACTAAGTAAAAGAAGCAAGTTTGAAAAGAATGCATACTATATGATTCCGATTAAACAAACTAGGGAGACAGTAAAAAGATCAGTGGTTGCCTGCCAGGATTTGGTCTAGGGGCAATGAATACAGGGAGGACAGAATTCAGGGTAGTAAAAATACTGTATTCCACTCATAGTATATGTGCTTAAGAGTGAGCCATACTATAAACTATGGTGTTTACTCAGGAATTCATGTCATTATGATGTATCATTGTAGGCTAATAAATTGTAACAAATACAGCACCTTGGTGAGTGGTAGTGATAATGGGAGATTAAGATATATTTTCTCAATTTTGCTGTGAGTCTAAACTTTTAACATTTCACTAAAAATTAGTCTTCAAAATATAAAAAGAGTTTGCTACCCATTAAGACATTTATCAAGTCAATGTGTCATGATCCAGGGAATGGATTCCTTTAGAGAATGTTGAGATTTACAGTATTTTGTATGATATGTTTTACTGAACCTGATACAGAAAATAAATGGAATTGCAGTTTCCTTAGGGTCAAGTTAGGTCAGATTGATTTTTTTTTTTCCTCTTGCAGAGTGTTTGCCTGGAAAACCAGATATGGTAGATCTAGTTTCACTAATGACTTTTCCTCATTATCTAATTGATGTGAAATTGGCCTGCTGTTTATTAGAAGATGTACAATGGAAGACAGTCCCATATTTTGAATATTTACATACTTAATGAGTAGGGACAGTCCTCAAAAAACTAAAGACTGGATTATCAATTTTACCAAATCATTTAGAGTTGGGAAATGAAGAATTAATTGATTAACATCTTAGATGATTTAGCCATATGTTTAAGTCAATGACCAAATAACTTCTAATTGAGGTACAAGTATATGGATACTGGTTTAATCAGATAAGAAATTCACTATTCAGAGGAAAAATACTGTATGTTGGTGACAGTTTATCAAAAAAGAAATCAAACTGGAAATTTCACCTTCAGAGAGAGGTGAATTAGAATCTTGTCTCCATCCCTAATTGGTTGTGTGATATTAGGCAAGTTGCTTGATCTTCATAAGCTTCATTTTCATTATCTACAGAAAGAAGATAAAAATATTGCTATTTATATGTTTAATTTTTTAATTGAAGTAGGTTTGGTTAATATCATTATATGGGCTTCAGGTGTACAACATTATAATTCAACATGAGTATAAGATACATTATACCCACCAAAAGCCTAGTTTCCATTCATCACCATACAATTGACCCCCTTTAACTAATTTGTCCACCCCGTCCCCACCCCATCTCCCTTACCTTCTGGTAACTACTATTTTGTTCTCATAACCTAAGAGTCTGTGTTGCTTTGCTTGTTTAAGTTTTAGGTGTACAGGTTTTATATTTCGACATCTGTAGAAACCGTCACTACCACCTCTGAAAGTCTAGTTTGCATCCACCATCATACTATTGATCCCCATTACCTGATTTCTCACCCCATCCTGGGTTCTCATTATTCTGCAGTCAGAATCTAAGAATTTATTTTTTGTTTGTTTCTTCATTTACTATTATATTTTGTACCAAGAGAATGGTACTGACATGGTCATAAGAAATATTCTTGTTTGAGTAGCAGCATTTTTGCTGGCCCAACTGGCATTCCTCTGTTAAGGTGTGTAATGGATGTAACAGGATGCTAAACTAAACTATTTTCTGCATCTCAGATTTGCAGCTAAATCCTACAAAACAAGAATGGTTGTTCCACTATTCTAAACACATCCAAAAACAATGGCAGGATCTACTTCAGAGATGGCTAGCCTTGCTACTGTCCCCTGTTTTTATATAGGGATTCAAGCAGAACAGTCAGAGAGGTTGTCAGTTTGATGGACAGTACATTCTTGGAGCATCTACCTCCCTCTCCCCACACACAACAAATAAAATGAAGGGAAATCTAAGAGAGTCTCTTAAATATGTAAGAATGACTAAAAAACAGGAAGACTATCTTCTCTATGGGTGGACATTTGTATAGGAAGTGGGCTTTTTGATTTAAATAAAGGAGAAAGGGTGGTATAAGACTTTTTTCCTAACTCCAATGCAAAAGTTAGTCTGCCAGGAAAGTTACTGTACTACGGAGGTGGTAGCTACATGCTGTTCTAAGGAAACTGCAGCTTTGTCCTATTATCATGATCAAGGACAAACAAGAATTGCCTCTGTACTCTGCAGTTATATGTAAGTGATAAGAGTTGCCAATAGAAACCACACGTAGCCAAGGAGATGAATCATTACCCCAGAGTATAAAAGGAGCGCCCCTAGATCCCCCATTGATCAGCTTTGGGTAACAATAACCCTGGACTGGCATGGTACAATAAAATGCTATTTTCTCTGCCTTTGAGTGCCTGGCTGTCAGTCTTCTTACCATCTGGAGGCTCTGCCATAACAAAAGGAATTGACAAGAGATGCTGGGAGAGAGAGAATGGAAATAGTACCTATAGTCACACCAATGTTTGGCCTAGCAGAGTTCTATGAGTTTCTCTAGACCTTTAGGGTTCCATAGGAGCTGAGTGGACTTGAACCATTTGGCCAAGATCCTGACCAAGTGCTATATGAAGGAACATCAGTCACAGCTAGTCTGTCTGGAGTCGTGCCAGGGACCGATAAAAAGAGAAGGCTGGAAGAATTCATGTCAGATGATCACCCCTACAAGAAAGGATACAAAGGGGACTGAGCTGTGAAGTGATCGGATTGCTCAATAAACCACTTGCTTTCCACAGGACTCTTACCTGTAACCTCAGCAGGCTCACAGCTGTGGTGATAAACAATAATCTCTGTCTTAGTGCCCACCAGTGAAATCGCTGGAAACCTCATTCCCCCAAATTCTTCCTATCAATGACAGAAGTAGACTGTGATTCCTTACCAAATCCTTTGACACAGATGATCTCCAATTATATCACCTTGTTATCTCTATTCTGGCACTCTCAGCAAAGGCCATGATGCTCCCAGGTATCATGTTGTACTATCTTTTCTATTTTTCAATGGCTTAGTTCCAGTTGTTCTTCAGTTCTGTTACAGTGGTCTCCAGATAGAAATGATAAAACACTCTCATCTTTCATGCTTTGTATCCCTTCTCACTTCTGGTGACTTGACTCTTCCATGTAAATAAATATACTTCTTATAAATAATTTTCTTCAAAAGTAATATGAGTGTCACCCAAATGAGAGATACAGTCATTCATCCCAATCATGTCCTTGGGTCAAGTGTTGAATATCTATCTTCTCTTCTTAGGATGACTTATTTCTCCCCTCAGGCCACCAGCATTATCTTCTTCACCACTTCCTGATGTCTACCCAGGCGCTCTGTTTAGGGGTCTCTAGGAAACCTCGCTCCTGCAGAATTTTGGATATTAGCTCTGGTAGTTATGTCCATCTCAGTATTTCTAAGGTTATGTTAACTCTAGAGGATTTTTGCAAATAAGACCAATCTGATCGTCTTTGCCAGCCTCTGGGACAAGTGAAGCCCAGTGCATTTTGCAGTCTATATTACTTTAAAACTTGGTTTGGGCACTTCCTTCATCATATATATTATTTTTGCAATATGATGAATAGTTAAATAGAAGGGAGAGGACCAAGCAATATTTTTTGACAAGGGGAACTGGAGCATCTAATGGGAATTTTTTTTCCAAGCTTTTAATTTGGAAATTTCAAAGACTCTCTCAAGTACCCAATTTTTTAGGCCTATGATTGCTTAGTTTTAAGAATTTTTTTTTAAAACTAGGTAAATAGGAGGGTAAAGAAAGACCTTCCGAGTTGCTGTGTCGGTAAAGTCTTCCCTCTTAGACTCATAGGCTGCACCATGAAATCTGTGAAAGAAGCTTCCACATTAATTATACTATTTAAAAAGCTGTCTCCTGTTCTTGGAGTTTTAAAAAGACAATGACAGTATTTTCAGGATTCAACCACTTTGAGATCAAAGTCCACACCCTGGGTCAGGCTAATTTGGGTAGACATTTCAGTACTTAAAAAGTCAAAGATGAACTCCTCAACTATAAATTTCCTGTCATAGAAACCCCAAGAGTCTATCTGTCAAAAAATGGAATATTTAGATTAATTGGAGCTTTCTGATGGCATCTGGCCCAAGAGGACCTAGTCACCCCAGGTAGGTATGGATTGTCCTTTGAAAGACCTCCAGGCATAGAGGTTCCATAACCTTCTTCAGCTTTTCTCATCATCTAAATGTCCTGTGCATTTGAGAGATTTCTTCCCTAATTTCATAATTTTCCCCTTCTAGTGAAGGAACAATTGGTGCATAGCTGTATAAAATTCCTTTATTAATGATTATCTTACCCCTCCCTTGTTCTGATTAAAAGTTGAATTTCTAATTTATTTATTTAAAATATTCCTTAATTTAAAAATATAATCTGTGATTTTTAAGTTTAGTAAAAATGCTACTTACCGAAACCATAGGATGCATGTTGTCTTGAAAAATTCATTTAAAACTAAATAAAGTTTCAGGTCTTTTTATAATAAACATTTACTGAGCAGAACAGTAGGCTTCCTAGCGACTGTTTTCAGGGAAAAGTAGGTAGATGTGAACCATGGTGCAGTTTTCTGGAAACCAATTTTCTTAGGTTGGCCTCAGATGTCTTAGATGATATGATGCATACAGCCATCCTAGGCTCCAGATTTATCTAACAATACATACTATATGATCACAGTCACTTCATTAAGGTTTTGAACTGGCCAGTCCAAAGTGTGAGAATTATTTTTATTAACAGTGAAATACCAAAAGACCAATTAGGACTGTTGCAGTTCTCCTAACTGACAAAAGTCAAACGTGTGCTCTTTTGGAAGTATTATAGGCAGATTTGTTATGAGCTCAGGCCCAACAGGGATCCTTCCCCCAAATAAGCTGAGCCCCCTCTGCCCCAATGAAAACGGAGATAATTTATATAGGTTAAGGGAGACAAAAGGTGCAAATTAAGGTGGGAGTGACAAGTAGGAGCTCAAGTCATTTGTAAATTCTCCACATATACATAAGATCTACTTGCAAAGAACTAGGGAAATTTGTATCTTATAAGCTCAACAGTTGTCATGGCTACTAAAATGGCAGGCAGATCCCTCCTCCCTTTATCGGATTCTGATGATTTTCATGGTGAGGAGAAAATGACGGCGGAAAAATGGCAGCCGATTTTTCTCCTATAAGACAATAAAAGAATGTATAAAATTCCCAAAATACCAAAAATTTTAATAGTTCTGTAGTTGCTTCACGTATGAGTAAATTTTTTATAAGTCAAACTTTGGTTTACAATGACTAGACTACACATCTGTGCTAGTTGGCTTTCCATTTATTTTTCTCAATTTATGACCATTCGATGAGAAATGTTTCAAATCTAGAAACATTTTAATAAAAGCCTTTAGCATTTATGCTCTTTCTTCAAATGTTCAACAGATGACATTGTATCATTCTTGATTCTCAAAGAGACAACTTGCTTTAAGCAGCCTGAAAAATAGGAATTTAATGTAAAACAGTAATGTCTATTTCTCAGCCAGAGGCTAAAGATGAAAAAAAAAAAAAAAATGCAGCCATGATAATGGTGGACTTCTGTATTCCTACAGAAATGTTCTCTAACAATGCAGTGAAAACAGTTATTGAGTGCTTCATAAGTGTTGATGATAATGCTAAACTCTTTATGGTATTTCACAACCTTAAAACATAGTTATTACCTCCTCTATTCACAGTTCTATTAAATAACTGATCTTCCAGAGGATAAATGACCTATACATGGTCATTCATTTAATAAGTGACTGAGCTAAAATTTGAGCCTAAGTTAGCTGATTCCAAAATCATCCTTAGAGTCCATCTGACAGCATGCAATTTTCCACAAGAGAAACATCATTTCTTCACTCCTTGAGGTCATTAAAATCTCGAAGGTTTTTCCACTTTAAAACCCCAAAGTCATACAAGCAGTTTAAAAGGATGTTGAGCTCAGCTAAACTGAAGGTCAAGACCTTGCCATTCCTGGAAGATTTAGTTTGGAAACCAGTGTTTTACAGACTTGTATTAGTTGCGTCAATTATGTCTTTCCAACAGTAGAACTCAGAGAACAAAAATTTGTCCTAAAGATTTTTTTTAAATTGAAGGAGATTGACTTATTCATTTACCTTAAGAAAGTGATAAGTCTTTACATAATTTATGCACACACCCAGTCTATCTCTATTGACCTTTGCTCACTAATTTTATTCTTTTATCTCAGAAGGACTGTTCCTTGATTGAACAACTTGAATGAGAGTGATGGCATAGTGGTGCCTCACATAAATCCAATCTGTTAAAAGATGACTTGAGGATAGGGGTGATTCAGGTATATTGCCTGGCTAAAGATTTTAAACATTTCTGTTTTTCTGAGTTTTTTTTTTTTTTTTTTTTTTTTTTTTTTTTTTTAATAGGACCAAGAAGCACGTAAGTTCTATGATTCATACTTTTACTTAGGGCTAGAACAATTTTCAGCTCTTTATATTTATGGCTTGCTATATAGAAAACTCTGGCTTTCTTTAAATAATGCATTCAATACAAAATTAGATCAGTGAAAAGTTATTTTGTAACATCCATTTGTACTCTTATTAGAGACTGCAAGTTGGAAAGTATCCTATTTATGTATAAAATTTTGGAATTTCAAAATCCAGTATACTGTATGAATAGGATTGCCTATTATTTAAATAAGTAATTAATTCTTAAAGTTGAACTTCCTTAGTTGTTTTTTCTAAATCTTAAGTCCAACTTATAAATATTTTTATTGTTACTGTTAAAAATTAAAAAATTAAAAAATTAAAAAGAAAAAATTAAAATCACTAACTTTTATGAGAAATTGATTAAATATATAATCAATTTAAACTCATTTCTCTTTAACAATCAGCCTCATTTACAAACTTGGGTATTTTGAACTGTAGCTATAAACATAGTACATTCAGTTTTATTTTAAGGACTTTAGCTACCTGACTAAACTAATTTATGAGTCTAATGAGAAAAACTGTCTTGAAAATTTAAATAAGTCATTTCAGCCTAATAAATTATTAAACTTACAAATATAATAAATCTAGTTCTCTTAAACATTCTAATTCTGTTTATAAACTTAGTTAAAAATATACCTTCAACTTGAAATCACAAGTCAATTACATATTCTAAATTGTAATCACAATGCTAATCTGTCAAAGCCCCTAATACGTCAAATTAAATCACTACAAATGTTTTAAATACTGAATATATAATTGTCCCAAGGATTGAAAACTTATTCTTAAATTTGCACAAAAGTATTACTATATCATCATTTTCATAATTGATTCACCTTTATAATTAATTCTTAACCATCTTGATTTGAAAAGACACTAAAGGAATAGATACTTTCATCTCAGATGTAAATTTCTGAGGCACTACATGCTCAGAGTTATTTTCTTTATCTAAAATATGGATACTTGGAGTTCTTTTTAGTAGTTGCTATGAAAACAAGAACATCAAGCTACATTCTTCAGATGAGGTTTATTTGGCAACCTCCATCTCCTGGGTTGAGGATACATTTTTATCTAATTGCTTCAGTTGATTTGGTTAAGTGCCAGCCTACAAGACTGGCAATCAGACCCACAACCAGGATATAAATAACCGCCAACACTTTTGCTCTTTATATTCTAACCTTCATGATTAATTCTGCATCCCTACTGCAATCTTTCTGACTCTGTGGTCTTCAATACTGTAGGTGCTTTAATAACATTGTATTGGATTCTGCAAATTTCACATGCTTATCCGATTCAACACAAGGCCATAAGATATACTAATGACAGATACATTTTGGGGGGAAATATATATTACATATTGGAAACTAATTTTAGAAAATTCTTGATCAAAGATGAAAAGAGATCATAGAAGACTTTTCTTCTTTCTGTGTCTTCATTAATAAATTAGTTTTTCTCTTCAATTAATCTGTGAGCTAAGCTTTAAGAAGTAAATATCAAGAGACTTTTCCAGATATACCAAAAAACAAGAAAAGTAGATAAATTGGACTTTATTAAAAATTTAAAACTTTTGTGCACCAGAGAACACCATGCAGAAAGTGAAAATACAACCTGCAGAATGGAATAAAATATTTGTAAATCATATAGCTGGTAAGAACCTACTTTGCAATAGAAAGATAAAAACTCAATAAAAAAAATGGGTGAAGTACTTGAATAAACATTTTCCCAAAGACATACAAATAATCCAACAATCACATGAAAAATACTTAATATCATTAACATTTAGGCAGTGCAAATCAAAACCATGAGTTACTATTCATTTTCACTAGGAAGATTATAATTTTTTAAAGTATGAAAATAATAAGGATACGGAGATATAAGAAAGTTGTATAGTACTAGTGGGAATGTTAAATAGCACAAATATAGTGGAAAATAGTACGTATTTTCTTCAAATTGTTAAATATAGAATTACCATGTTACCTAGAAATGCCATTACTAGATACATACCGCAAAGAATTAAAAACAGATACTAAAGCAAAAACTTATACATAAATGTTCACAGCAGCAATATTAACTGTGGGCAAAAGGAGGAAATAGCCCAAATTTTCATTTACTGACGAATGTCTAAATGAAATGTGATAAATCCATGGAGTACTATTCACTCATATAAAGGAATGAAGCGATGATATATGCTACAGCATGGATGAATCTTGAAAACATTATGCCAAGTGAAAGAAGCCTGACTCCAGAGGTCACATCTGGTATGAGTCTGTGTATTTGAAGTATCCATAATAGGTAAATCCAAAGGGATGGAGCGCAGATGGCTGGTGTCCTAAAGCTGAGGGGAAGAGAAATGGGTAGTGACTGCTCAATATTTGCAGAATTTATTTTGGAAGCATGAAAAGGCTTTGCAAGTAGGCAGAAGTGATGGCTGCACAATGTACCAAATGTCATCAAGCTGCACACTTTAAAACAGTTATTTTACCTCAAATAAAAAACTTACCAAAAGAGGCTTTTTCAACAGTCCGGTTTTTAAATCCACTAAGCATTATATTAAGAAACAGAATATTGTTGGCCTTCTTTCATTTTCCTTTTTTTGCTGAGATTTTGTCATAAGTGTGGCTGATCTTTCTTACATGTAAAGGTTGAACAACATTCTGTAGAAACAATATGCTTTCAACTTTACAGAAGCAAAGTAGCCTGAGTCTCTCATCAATGAGATAACTGACAATGAAAACATCAGTTAGGATTTTATTTTTCCATTTGGGCTACTGAGAAGTAGCTTACTTTATTCTTTAACAGAAACTGTATTATGCATCAAGGAACATCATTACTCAGGACTGAGATCAATAAAGTTTTCAGAATATTTTATATGCGACCTTCTTTCTTCCATCTTTTGTTTAACTTCTGTAAGCTATCTTTTCTAAATGAAATGACTGAGTTATGTGATATCATACTTTAGAAATACAATGAAAACTTATCATACATTTAATCCTCAGAAATCCAAGATTATAAAATAGGTAGTATTATCCCAATTTTATAGGGTGGGGATTGAGAGATTTGAGTAAATCAATGAAGGTGGAGCTAATACAGCATTCAAAATTAGTCTCACGCTAACCCCAGGGCTTCCGACTATTCTACCAATTGTAGATTCAGTTTTTTATGTTACCAAGTTCTAAATGAAGAAAGAAATGGCAAGGGTAGTTTGCTCTCAGGAAATCATATGCTCCTCTACTTTTCCCAGTCCCCTTTGCAGTTGAGCTGAAATCACATGGCTAATTCTGGTCTACTAACTGCAAGTGAAAGTGCAGAATCCAAGGGAGCAAAGAGAAAATTTGAGAACTTCATGTTCTTTCTTGCCCATCTGTAAGACTGGAAAAGAACTTTAGATAGTAGAGATTCAAGGTGGAAGCAATCTGGATCTCTGAGTCACTGTTAAAGGAAAATTGTTGCCCTCCAATAATAGTCCCCTAAAAAAAGCTAACAGACCTAATCAGACTTTGACATGAGAATAAACCTTTATTATATTAAACCATGACTTAATTTGTTACCAAAGCATGCCCTAGTCTCTTCTGATTAACACAGAATTGTCTGTGAAAAATATATGAAACCGTGATCTATTGGCCAGGTTTTTTTCCCAAGAATTTCCTGTTGTTTCCTTATTTGTAGTTACGCACTGAATGTTTGAGTACTTCCCAAATCTATCTGTTGAAATCCTGCACTCAAGTACCTAATAATGCGACTTTATTTGGGTCATTAACGATGTCATTAAGATGAGGTCATTAGATAAGATGGGGCCATGATCCCATGTGACTGGTGTTCCTTTTTAAAAGGTGGAATTTGGACCTTGAGAATCTCATAGAAAGAATGTCATGTGAAGATGAAGGCCGAGATCTACCAACCAATGAATGCCAAACATTGCCCACAAACCACCAGACAGAAGAAAGGTATGAACAGATTTTCCCTCACCAACACCAGAAGGAATTAAGCTGCCAACACCTTAGACTTCTAGCCTCCAGGGCTGTGAGACAATACATTTCTGCTTTTATAAGACACCCAAGTCTGCAGTACTTTCTTATTCTCTTTCTGGCAAACCAACACAGTGTTCTGTGTGTGTTACATCTGAGTGTAATGGCGGTTGTAATGCATTCAGACCTGGCAGACTGACCAGCTCAGAGACACTGCAGAATTGCAGCTGTGAATCTCCACTAACCCCATTAAGAACTACCAGCAGCCCATTAAGAATTTTTTGGGCACTGGGGTAAAATAATCCAAATGAAGTAACCATTTCTTGGTTTTAAAAGACAATCTCTCTATAAACAAACATGGAAAGGATCCTCTAGTGAAAAAAAATATTTAAGCAGTGATAGAAGTGTAATACAAAACATGATGCAGACAGAGCTGAAGCTGAAGTAAGACAATTTTAAGGTCTAAAATGGAAATTTCTCATGAGTAAATTCCTTACCCTGTGACAAAGGGGGAGCCTGGAACAGGAGAGCCCAGCAACCCCGGGGAGTTTGTGCAGATGCTGACAGCAAGCTCCTTCCTCCTGGGCCTTGCAGAGGTCAAGCCCAAGATGGGATCAATGTTGTCTTTCTGCCAGTGGATTCTGGCTACTCCCACCTGCCTGAGCTACTCTCTCTGCATCACAAGAGGGATTCTTGAAGCTGGGTAGAAAATAAAGATGCCTCCCTTGTGCTGCCAACCTGAACTTGCAAAAGGAGTAAACCTTCTCAATTTTCAGCCTCAGAAAGGAAATTTTATGGTGCAAACAACCTTCTCAAAATGACACCATAAAGTATAAGAAACATCCTTCCATATAGATCTAGGCCTCAAAATTGCCGGAAGATCTATTTTTTTTCCCTCTGAATAAAATCTACAAAGAACTTAACAAATCACCCCAATTGACCCTAAGTGGTGCATTTTGAATGTGAAGGAAGCAACCCAGATCTATGTGAAGTTGACAATCTTTATTATTTTAGTCTCACATATTTTGATTAGAGGTAGATTAACCACTCCAGATCAATGCAGTTCTGGTTATTTACTTACTTCAATGTTTTTAGTCCCTCAACAGTTGCTTTTCCTGTCTACCCCTTAGGTTTCCTGGCTATACCTTTCTTCACATACCCTCAAGCAAGGTTTGTTTAGTGAAAGTTCTAAGTAAGTAAGATATTGATTGCCAGGGGGATATTACAAACCAACAGTCAATCTCAGCAGGGATTCACAGGGAGCATAATGAGTTATAATTGTTGGCTGAGATTGTAAGGGAAGGAAAATCATTTGAACAGGTCTTCATTCTGGCCCCAGAGAGTACAAGGCTGCCACGCACGGCTCCCCACTGTGTGTTGCTTTGTGTTAGAGGGGGAAAACCTGAAAAGTGGAAACAGTTGTCTCTATGGCACCAGGTCCCCTAGCTCAGAAAATAAATGCCAAGTATAAATCTTCACACTTTGGTCAATCAACAATCATTTAATGAACATTTCTGTTTAATTCAATTCAGTTATTTGTTGAGTACTCACTATGTGCAAAGCAGGAGTAGGGACTTTAGAGATAGAAACTGGAAGCAAATAGAATCTTGACCTCCAAAAGTTCATAAAGAAAGAAAAAAAAAATTGACATGCAGGTAAGTAATGCAAGTTAGATTGCAATGAGTATCCTAATCCAATTCAATTTCATTAAACAAATATTTAGTCAGTTCCTACAAGGAGCACAAGAAGTTAGTAAAAATAAAAGAATTCTGGCAAATTTATTTGGGTGGACTTCACAGAAGATGTGAAATTTTAGCAGGACCTGCAGGGTGGATCTTGAGCTGATCCCAACAGGCTAAAGAACATACCAAGGGAGAAAGTGTGTATAAAGACAATTTAGCTGGGAAGCATAGGAAACAGAAAGAGTGATGGGAGGAGGTGAGGGTAGAGCTCAGGTGCATGCAATAAGAAGTATCTTGAGGAATCTAACTGAAATGGGACATATCCTGGAGGAGACTGGGAAGGGTGATAATGTGTAAATCTCTGCTTACAGAAGCCTGCAGCATCTCTAATTTGAAAGGCCTTTTTAAAGAAAGAGAATAGAACATTATGATTGTATAATTGACTGTAAAAATTAAAAAAAAAATTAGAATGAGAGGGAAAAAAATCTCAACAAAAGATTAGAGTCATGAAGATTTTGCTCTCTTTTCTCTGAGAGCTCTTGAAGCAATTTACCAGAGATGCCTACATAGAGGTACTCATACTTTCATCCTGGTGTTGCCCCCTCCTCATTAGGACACTCTAACTCCCAACTCATTCATAATAATAATGGCCACTGAAACTTCTTTTGCTTTACAGAAAACTCACCTGTGAAGAGGTCTCTAAATGTTGCTGATTCTTTATCAGTAAAAGTTGGAGCGTCATGATTGTCCCCTCCTGGCCAGGTAACTACCTCCATATCTAGGAGGAGATATCTGTCATCTGCCTCATCTTCCCTTCACTTTGAAACACATAATTAGAATTAGGAAGTAACTGTTTCCTAAAAGAATGGAAGAGGGTGGAAGTTTATACACTCAAATAGTATCTAAGGAGCCAATGATGAAGATATTTTAAAGAAGAAACTGAGAAAAGGAGAGTCTCTAGGTCAGAGGCCCAGCTAAGAGACAGAAATGATAATGCCTTGAATGATCCTGGTGACTTTGGGAAAAGAAACGAACTATCAGCCATGAGGACTGTATGAAAAAGGGATTCAGAGAACTTGGACCTTACATCTTCCATCACCACAAAACTCAACAAATAACCAAATGCCAGCCACTCTTTAAGTCTACAATGAGCTTTTTTGAGTTCTATTTCATATCCAAATAGTGCTCTCGAAGTGCACCATGGATGCTAGTTGTGACTTATTTTAAAGCCCATGTGTTCATGTGACCACTTAGCAATACTCGGGGTAGAATTTCTTTCCTTTTTTCTTTCATTCAATGGGGTCACCTCACCTATTGGCCCTGCATATTGAGGAGGAGAAAGCTAGTGCTTTGATTACTCATAATGTTCTCCTAGGACACTCTTGGCCTTTGCAGTGGTAACATTATTATTTCTTAGATATCAGTCTCTGGTCTCCTTCTAAGTACCAGTCAGGTCAGCTTCCATATGGAATGGCTCCCACGCAGATCATAAAACTCTGATATACTTAAACTAGTCTTTTGTCAAAAGTTAGCAGTAAACAACTGGCCTATAAAGCTTTCTGAGAGACAAATGAACACCCATTCTGTTGCTATAATGATGACTTCTCTCTTCGTGATGACCCTTGAGGAATATAGTTAAAAAGCAGAGCTACCGCCTCTTTATTTTTCTCCATCTGTTTACTTTGCACACTAAAGTGCCAGCTCCGTGTTTGACATAGGAGTAAAACATCGTCGTGCCTCTAATCTGTAGCTCTTCAGAGTGCAATAAAGTATATACCCTTTAATTCCACATAATCAAGAACTTACTTCCCACAAACTGCATTTCATCTCTTTCCTTCTCACGTGGCTATTGGTGTTTGGAGTCGTTTCGAGTTATTTGAGAATATGCTTGCATCAACAAAATCAGCAATTTATTTTTGCCCTCAGTATAAAGACAGAGAAATGGAAATTCCAGTGAGGTTAATGAGAAACCTACCTGTGGCAGACTTGTTCTCCTGGCCTATGACACTATTACTCAAAGGATGCTTAATTAGACAACTCATTTCTAATGAAAGCAACATGATCTTCAGTGTGGCAGGTCGAGTGACTAGGAATCTGGCATCTTTTTGTTTATCTTAAAACCTTTGTAGCAGAAGGAAATGGAACTTTTCTCATTACAGGAGTTCCAGTTTGGCAATATCAGTTAAGCAATCATGCTTCTGGATGACACTGAGTGGGCCAAACTTCTTCCTTGGGGGAATTTAGGAAATGGAATAATTGATTGCACTCTGAGTAGTTATGCATTCAGAGATTTTCAAGATGTTAATTAATTCACACATCCACAACCACCAGTTCAGTTTCATTCAACAAATGCTTATTTAGCCTTTTGCTCTCTATACCAGATACCATGTTATGGTTTGAGTACCCAAAGTTGAATAAAATATGGTCTTACTGCTCTTTCAGTCCAGACTGTACTGGAGGAGAAAGAATAGTTCATAGACTATTTTAATATAGTGTGGTAACCTCAGGGATAGCAGTAAGTATAAAAAAGGTAGTGCATGATAAAGGAGTACATCACCTAGTCTACAGAAGGAAGGGAGGTGGTCAGAGAGTCTTTACTGGGGAGGAGCTATTAGAACTGAATCACTGGGAAGGGAGCAGGGTTTAGTAGAACATGGAAGGCAAAGGATGGTAGGCATGAAGTGTGTGGGTAACAAAAGTAACTTGAATTTTTAGCAGTTGAAGAGCCAGATCAAGAGTGGAAGAAAGGAAGGTAAAAATGTAGGCAGAGACAGGATGATTTGTGTGCCATACCAAAGAAGTAAAATCTGACCCTGGGATGGAGTCTTAAAAGTCATGAAGTCATTAACAAGTATAGTTTATTTTGGTTTTAGCAGCCTGGGTGGTATGGATTTGAGAAAGGTAAAACTTGAGGTAAAGGACATGAGATATTGCAGCAGCCGCAGAGAGAAATTATATTAGCCTGGGGAAGAACAGCAGAAGAGAATATGAAGGGAATGAATGCACACTGGGAATGTTCTAGAATTGAAGCTTAGGGAAGGGTCCAACCTGGAATGGAGATGGTGGAGTCATAGGCCATGGTTAAGGCCAGATTAAGCATGATTAACAGAACCAAGTGCATGATGATGGTTTTTCTCATTGGCTAAGGCTGGGATTAATTAGCAAATATTTACTGAGCACCAACTACAATTGAGCATGTGATAGTTTACAGCAAGTGCTTTTAACTTACAGCTTTCCTAATTCACTTTGCAAATGACCAGTGAAATGCTAACAAAATAGATTTGTTGAATACCACTCTGTGAAGTATTTCTCTGTTGTTTTGATTTGGTCCCATCATTGTGTTTAGCTTATTTCCACTTCTAATGTTAAGAATTTTCAGATAGTACAAAAAAGCAGAGACTTCCATCTGACCATAGCATTCTAAAGGCTGGTGGCAGAGATGTTGACTGCTGAAGAAATAAACACAATAGAATGAGAAATGTTTTTGTTCTTCTCATTCCTCAAAATAAGTATCTGGACTGTGTGGGAAGACTGAGTGTTCCTTGCCGTTTAATGGCAAAACTTGATCTCCACTAGAGAGATTTCCTCATTCTCTCTCTGCTTCTAGTTTCCATAATGGCCAGTGTAAATGTGTCAGTATTTCCACAGTGTCCTATGCAAACACAGACATAACACCTACCAAGTGCAGGAGATAGGATCCTGAAATTTAACTTATGTAGGTCAATCTTCATGCCAGGCTAGTGAATTCTGTTTCTTTTAATCATCTCCTAATATGGCAGGAAAGGTCCCCTGGGTCACTCCAAGGTAGTTAGGGATGCTTTATGATTTAAATAATTGTTGTTATCCCTTGGCATGCTCAAGTTATACCTTAAAGTAAAAGAATAATCACAGATCTGGAGATCAGTGAGATCAGTCACTGCTCTGTTCAGCAGATTTTAACGAGTGACTTGTAGGAGTCACATTGGGAGATGGGTAGCAAAGACGGAGTCTGTACACTTACAGCCTTTGAATGATTCAGAGTCTAATAAGATAGCTCATCCATGTGAGAGTTCTTTGCAAACTCTTAAAGTTTTTTTCCCTTTACCACCTGGTCCTTAGATTTTGCACATCACAATATGTAGATAAAAGCAAAATGCAGAAAAAAAGATGGCTTACATGAAAATCACAGCATCTGTTATAGGCAGTTGTTGATCTTTGCCTAAGCATCCTTGTTTTGGCGACTAATGTCAGCTACTTTCAGACTTACATTTCTTGCACAGTTCCTGGCTCTATTTTCTGGGTTGGGGGACACTAAACTGTCACAAATGAGACATTCTCTGCTTCTGTTTTGGCTTCACAGGACCCTCCACTGGGAGAAATGAGTGGGAATATTTATATTTCTATATAAACATTAACTTCAGTAATCATACATCAAATTCCAATATAGTTATCGCATTTGAGCATTTGTAATTTCATGGTGACCAATATCTTATTAATTAGTAAAAGACATGTTTAATGTAATATTCTCAACAATATGCCTTATTCTCCTTCTAGCTAAGTGTTTATGTATATGGATTTGTTTTTATGGTTAAAAATCTTATAATTACATTCTCTTCATGCTCTCAAAATACCATTTGGCTTAAGGAACTGATGTTTTCTCTGGTAACTTCCACATGGCATCTGCTCAAACTACCCTTCAAACTACTGCATTAATTTGCTAAATGTTTATCTCCTTGCACTTGCATTGTGGAAACCTATTTTTTACTAGTTCCCTTTCCCCTAAATCAGCAAAACCTCAGCCTGCTCCATCTGGCAATATCATCGTTTCTCACTTGGCAGTGTGGTGCAGTGCTTATGAGCATGGGCTTTAGCGTTCATTGGACCTGGGTCTGCGTCCTTCTGGGTTAAGTTTCATCTGTAAAATGGGCAGACTAATGCTAACTGTATTGTGAGGTCATTGTAAAGTGAACAGCAAAGTGTGGTTCAGAATACAGGCTTTGAAATCTTTTCCTTATTGTTATAGCTTGCAATAATTGTTACACTTTTCTTGGCATAACAGGAAACACACATTGTAATGTTTGGCATTGAAATCAGATGGACTTGTTCAAACCACCTCAACTGGAAAAGCCAGTTGCCTTTCTAAGTTTAATTTTCTCACCTGTTAAATGGAAATAAAAATGCCTTATAGTTCTAATATGCTATTACTAAAGCTAATGAAGATGAAATCAATACAAATAATCTGACATGGTGCCTGACATGACAGTGATTAAGTACTGCTTATCATATATTGTCATGGGCTTTGTTATGACCCAATATCCATGTTTAAAGCCCCCATCCTTATAATCAAATTTTTATCCAATCATAATATATTCAGTATCATGGAAAGTTCTAGTACATGTGAAAACTATGCTCTCCATGACGAGTGTTATATGCTGTTTACTGTTCATGGAACGTTTTTCTACCTATTTCTTCTTAGGTACATGTATGTTTTAATAGAGAAAATTTTATCTTTAAGGAATTTTGAAACTCCCGTTTACGACATATCATTTGCCTACCTTGAAGTGCTGCTGGGAATGTGCCAGAGCATGCAAGCATTCACTGACTGCGCAACGGCATTTGTTGTCCATCTGTATGTCTCAGGCAGTCCTCTGTGTGCTTGGGATAATCAGTGAAGAAAGCATGTCTAGGTGAAGCTTCTATGCTAGTGGGGGAAGACAGACAATAAACAACAAATAATCATCCATGTGAACCTCATAAAATGTTAGCAGTTATATTGATATATTTTATGGAAAAGGAAAAAGAAAAAGTGGAAAGAATAAAAGAATTAGGAGTTTGAGTGGGTGGAGTTTTAAATAGGTTATCTAGAAGCAACCTCACTGAGAAGCTGACACTCAAGCATTTTAGATAAAATTTACTCAGAAGCAATATGAAGAGTACACTTTTTCTAAGTCAATAAAACCTTAATACTTTCTGACTTCATTAGTTTATCCTTCCACGATCCTGCTCGGCCTCTGTCTTGCTTGAGTATCATTAGGGCCTCCTTATTGCCAACCCTGTTCTTTGTAATTAACAGTCCCACATTGTCACAAAAGAAAATTCCTGAACTATTACATAGAATTATGTAACTTTCCTCTTCAAAGGATCCAGTGATTTTCTATAGATTTCAAATTCAAATTCATGCTTTTTGGCTGAAAAATTACAGCTCTGGGATGCTTCTACAACTCCTCTTGTCAATATCTCTCTTTGGAGCATACTTGGTGCACTTTGACCCCCTACTCTTCATATCTCTTTGCCTTTGCCATACTTTGCACTGAAAATGCCCATTTTCACATTTTACATTTATCAGAAGTTATTTTCATCCTTCAAGTCCTGGTGGTAATGCTGACACCTTTGTGGAAATTTCCTTATTCCTTCCAAGTGAAATTAATTGTTCCATGCATCTCTTCATTGTGTATATAATTAATTCAATTTGTTATTCAATTAGATGAAGATCTTCTCTTGAAAGTATCAAGCATTTCTCTCTAGAAGATGGATCGTTCTTTATAATGAGATCCTTTTAGTTTAGCACATTGCTTGGTTCATAAAAGACAACTCTGTTTACTTTATTAAATTGGAAAGGTCATTTATTTTTAAACCTCAGTTTCCTCATCTTAAAATGAGTTACTGATGCATTTTTAGGAGAAAAATTTAAAGACTAAATAAGATTAAGTGAGATAATGTCTCATTATTCGAATATTCCTTCTGGTACCTGGCATGTAGTATGTTTTAATAAATACTCTATGAGTCTGTTTTCTATTTTGTATTTGAATAAGGAGGTTCCATTATACATCTTATTTCTTTTCATTGTATAATGGTTTCATAATTGTCATCCTTCTTTCTTGGTTTTCAGAGGAATATATTCCTTCAGTTCTTTTGTTTTAAAGGACTTGCATGTTTTCTCTTTTTAAATTAGTACAGCTTGTTTCCAAGAAGTTTTAGATTCACAGCAAAATTGAGCAGAAAAGAGTCCTTCCAAGCCAGCTATCAGCATCTTTTATTCTCCACTCCACATGATCAACCTCAATATCAACATCCTGCTCCAAAGTGGTATTTGTTATTATCTATAAACCTAAATTTATACATCATTACCAAAAGTACATAGATTGCATTAGGGTTAACTTTTGGTGTTATATATTGTATGGATTTGTATAAATATAATTATAACATCGTGCAAAATAGTTTTTCTGCTCTAAAAATACTCTGTGTTCTATCTGGTTATCCCTTCTTCCCCTCTAACCCTTGGAAAACATGAATCTCTCCACAGTTCTGCCTTTTACAGAATGTCATATAGTTGGAATCATACAGTATGTAAGCTTTTCAGATAAGTTTTTTTATATTTAGTAGTGTGTACTAAGATTCCTTCATATCTTTCTTGGTTTGATCATTAATTTCTTATTAGCACAATAAGCTTTAGTGTAATAGATTTCATAAAAATATTGCCTTAACCCAATATTTAGACCATGAATAAAATTCAATCATTTCCCATTCTTGAGCTTATTAAATCCATAACCCAATGGTCTCTCAGACTTTGGGCCACTATAACATTTGCCTAAGTCATCCCAGGTCAGATACTAGACAATCAAGGGCAGCCTCTATGCAATAGAGCTAGCTGAAATTATTCAAATGAGTAGTACTTATTAATTTAACAGTTTGAGGGATACTAAGTATAATTATTTTTAATCAATGTCAATCAATCAAACATATGTAGCAAAGACTTAATATGTTTCTAGGTACTGTAAGAGATAAGAAAGTAAAAATTGTGGTCATTGCTTTCAAGAGATCTATACTTATTTTTTGAGATAATTTATATAATATTTTAGCAATGAATGAGTGATACTGACTATAAATGAAATTGAAATTCTGAGAAGAGAAGTTCACATGGACTAGAATCATTGAAAAAAGATTCACAGAATGAATGATGTAAGGACTGACGTAGGCATGGAAGGTCAAGTAATTCATGGACAAGTAGAAAAAGAATAAATGCAAAGTGCCAGCTGAGTACCTTATTGTTAAACATTGTAAATATTTAGCACTTTTATTACATGGATAACTCCTCAAGAAAGCAAAGCAGATAGCTTTTACCAAATGATTTATTTTTAGGGACAATAGTGCTGGAATCACTGACTGAAAGCAGTGATGGACCAATAGAAGTGAACACATCAAACACCAGATTTTTGGTTGATTCAATAATTGGGCCAGGGAGTTTCAAGATAAGCCTACACAGTTTTGTTCTGAAAGTAGCAAAGTACTCAAAAGCAATGAGAACCTGTCAAAGGACTCAGGACCCAGTTTGAAGGGACTAGCACTTGCCAATCCTGGGGCAATTTAGACATCAAAATAAATAAAACCTTTTGAGTGGAATAGGAAACCTGATACTCAAAATGATGTCAACAACTGAGTAAGTACATTGAAAGTTTAGTGAGGAGACAGACAGTTACACAGGCTGAAAGTAATTCCTCTCAAAATACTTATTAATTACAAAAAAACAAGAAAATGGTTGTCAGTGGAGAGTCTGACAGAAATCACCTTAATTAAGCAATCAATGTTAAAGTCATTAGGAGAACGGAAAATCAAAATCATGTTCAGTCCGATACTCTGTATCATTTCTGCTATATTCCTGTCAAACTAAAAAAAAAAGCAAAACTGAGTTTAATCATAGAAAACAAAGAAAAAAGTGAGGTAAAGCCTACAAAAGCTGTTCTGTAGTCGTCAAAAGTGTTGATATCATAAAAGTCAAGGAAACACAGAGTAACAATTCTACACTGAGAATATTACGACTGAATATTTTGTGTAATTCTGGACTAAACTTTTCTGCTATAAAGATGTTATTTTGATACTGAGGAATATGAGTAGGATCATGGACTATATAGTAGTAATGTACCAATGCAAGTTTCCTAATTTTGGCGATGATATTTGATAATGTAGGAGAAACACATAGTGGTTTTTAAAATAATATGGTGTAATTATCTTTGTAGGGCATAGAAGCTAAAGTAGTTAGTATTTAGGATACAGAAAATTACTCTAAGCAGCTCTGGAAAAACACATCAGAGGATTTGCCTGCAGTGGCTTTAAGTACATGGATGGGGCTGGGATCCTAGGGTGGAGAATCCAAGACAGGCTGCGCAATTTAACAACAGAATGTCATTCGAGAAAACACCTACCTCGTTTGGATGACTATTTCCTCATCTGTAAAGTAAGGGGTGGATGTAGCCCCCATTCCGTCTCTAAAACTCAAGACCGTGATTTCATCTTTTAATACATAATAGTTCACACCAGCTCTGTGGCCGTCTTTGTGGTAACATTCTTGCTTCTCTGTATCTGTATCTGAGTGTGGTCAGCCCCAGGGATGTCTCCGACCAAAGCAGTGCTGCCTCGTTTGACAGTATGGTCACCTTGGCCTGATTTAATTCTCCGCAGGCAGGAGAATTGGTGTCTGTGACATGTAGAGCTCCGGGAAAGGAGCACACCCTGGCCTAGTAGTACAGCGATGACCTTGGAGATAAATCCATGCTCTCTTCTGGCCTGTATAATTGCAGCAGTGAGCGTGACTCGAGGCTCAATTGGGTACTGACCACAGAAAGTGTTTCCTTGGAGGGCCTCCAAGTGTTAATTCTGGAGATGATGGTGGAGCCAGAAGGTGACGAAACAGATAGGTAAGGCTGGTTCACAAGGGGATGCTCGTCTCCCCACACTTTGGCCCATCTGAGTTTAAGCACATGAGGAAACTTTAGCAAACTCCACACACTTATATGTCAACCACACATAAAAGACAGTCATTCCAGTTGACATTTTGCCAATGGAAATTAATATGCTGTAGTGTGCTACGAGTGCTCTCTGCTGAATAATAACCAGATTTAAGTGGAATGAGAACGAAAAGCAAGACCACTGAAAAATGAAGGGCAATAATCTGCATGTTACATTTTTTTATGCAGTATAAATTTCTGAATTCAATTTGAAATTATATACAGTTTGTAAATTATTGATCTCTATTAAACCTTTTGTTCACAAAGCTAAATTTTCTGTGTGGGTGCGCACATATATATGTAATTTTATTGGATGCTTTTCCATCAGGAATGTGTTGTTAACAATTAGTGATATGTCAGGAAAACCTGATTGCTTTAAGAACGCCAGCAGGATTTAGCAGTTTCTTTGCCAAATTACCCAAATGCTTGGTACATCACTAATGCTCAATAAACATTCATTGAATGAAGATGTAAAATAATATATTTACCTGTGACGATGATATTTATGGAGGTGGACTCTGTTAATTACATTTTTAAAACATTTGCCATTAAGATTCTCTATAGAACTGCGAACCAGATAGAGATTTAATCAGACTGGGGTAAAACTAATGATGAATGTTTCCTGATTAAAACAGAGTTCAACCTGAGAGAACTTTTTCCTGTTCGCTGGAATTGATTCCCTTTGTGTTTTTTCAACTCCAGGTAAAAGACGGTGTTGGGGTTCTTCCTCTTGGATACGCCCCTCCGATCTTCCGTGCACAGGCACCATCAGCTAGAAGGACACGTCCTGTGTGCAGCGAGATGTCTCCAGTGCAGCTCAATCCTGCCATAGCAATGACGGCTTGCTTTTGAAGTTTGGGTACAGCAGAGTCTAAGACTTAGGCTCACATTTATCTGGGACAATCTTCTCACAGTCACTGTGCCAACATCGTTAGCACAACTAGATGTTCGTAACAAAAGCACAAACTTTGGAGCAAAAGGAAAAACGCTGAGTTTAAACGTCTGCTCTGCCACTAAGCAACCACATGAGCTTGGGCCAGTTATTGAACACATTTGAGCCCCACTTTCCTCACAGGGTTGTTATTTCAGTGACCCGAGATCGCCCTCAGTATAGCGCCTAGCATTTCAGCCTGTAGCGCTGTGTTTTTCCTGGCCCACTTGGCTTCTCGTTAGCGTGGTCTTCCTGCTTTTGCCTGCCCTTCCCTGTTCCCCCTTTTCTCTTAACTCTTAAACTAAGACAAGTAAATAATCATTAGTTCACCCTGTCAGCTGGCCATTCTGTGATTCTACTGGTATCTCCTGTGCCTAGAACAGAGCCTGACCCCAGAAGGTACTAAGCAAATGCATGGGGATTGAAGAAATAGATTAATTCCGGAGTCACCTTGAGGCTGTTCTCTGAATGAGTAAGAAAAGGGCTGTGAAACCACTTTTGCTGTAAAGACATGGAAATGCAGTATCTTCACGAGAAGAAGAGGAACTACAGTAATGTAATAGCTGCAATTCATTGAACGTTATGCTGCCTGCCTTGCTCGGTAGGAATCTACAAGTTGCTTGTGAGCATTCACGAGCTTATAATTTTATCACTTTCGTATATGGGAAAATGTGTAATAGTTTGTCATAAAGTTATTACAAAGAAAATGTGCAGTTTTTAAGCTACTACACTAATAGTGCATTATGAAAATTATACTCTCATATCCTGATGTGTTGTGTGTGTGTGTGTGTGTGTGTGTGAGAGAGAGAGAGAGAGAGAGAGAGAGAGAGAGAGAGAGAGAGAGAGAAATAAGAGGTCCTCTTAAAATTATAGTCTTTTCCTAGATATATCCTTCAACACTTTATTGTGATACATTCCTCATCCCTTGCCAAACAAATTCAGACAAAATATCTGCAGCATAAGACAGGGATTCTAAACTTGAGTGGTACAAGGCAAATACAGCTCACACACAAATAGCTTTAGATAAGTTACTTAAAGTCTATGTGCCTCATCTTTCTCATCCTTTAAATGGGGATAATAATAGTATGTTTATCATAGATATGTACTATTTGAAGAGTAAATGAAATTATAAATAATGTAATTAAGAGAAAGCTGTCACTTAATTGTTAACATTAAAGAGGTTAAATATTTGTGACTTAAGAAAGGTAGCTCTTATCCCTCTCAAAATGTTGTTTTCTAAATGAGATAAAGAAATTATTATCTTGGCATGTCCTGGTAGCCATGCAGATAAAGCCACAGGATGCAGCCTACACATATTTGAAGCACTAGGTTCAAGATCATGGGTGAGGGGCAAATTACTGCAATGACAACTAAGGAAAAGGAATGGATGTATCTTCCTCCTCTGTCTTCCTGACTGCCTGTCTACTTGACTTCATTTCTGTCACAATTTTCTTAAAAACAAAAACAAAAAACATAAATCATTATCTTTAGAATATATATTTAAAGAGGCAGTTCTAAAATGGAGGATTAGAAAGACTTGGGTTCACCTAATTCCCACAGACACAAGAAGACCGCATTTATACAGGGGCAGCTACTTTTGAAAAAGAATGAATGGTTGAATGATTAGCATCTTCACAAAGAAAAGTCAGTGAAAATATTGAAAGGGGTAGCAAAGCCAGAGACAGAGTTTCACCAGGAATGCTATCCAGGCACTGTTTCCCAAGCCAGAAGGGACATCCATGCTATAGAGCCTCTTCCTGGGGAATAAAAGGTCCCCTCCTCCACTGGGTGCTCCAGCACTTGGGACCTGCACTGTAAAGAGCTGTGCACATCAGCTGTGAAAACCAGAGGGACTGTCCTTTGGGGAGCGATAGGATTTTAGGGAGCTAAGATTCCAGGGATGCATGCTAGGGATTCACGTAGATGAGGTGAGCACAGACGGAACTGAATTTTCTGTTGTTGAACCTAAAACTCCAGAGGGAAGAATCAAAAAAAAAAAAAAAAAATCCCTCGGAATAGAGATACTACTGGGCACGCTTTCCAGGCTTTCTTTTTTCTGTGTGGCTATGGCAAGAAAACATGCCAAGATTAAAATCAATGAAGTCGTGGGTGGAGGGCACAGCCCGAGTTGCTGTCCTCAGGGGTTCTTGTGGTCATGGACAGTTCTAATGACTACTGTGGCAGCAGACACCCAGCGGAGCAGCAGGTAGTCAGAGCACACAACCCCTGGGCACAAGCATATAGAGCTAGTGCTTGTGGGGAAAATGCTGTTTGTGGAATTGCTGGGGACAGAACAGTGTCACAGATCTCTGCCTGAGGCAGAGAGAGAGAGCAACCTATTCCTGTTGTCCCTCAAAACACCTGCCCACCCCCTTCACTCCCCACCTGGGGCTACTTCTGGGACTCGATTCACAAACCACAAGTAGAGTGTCTGCCCGCCTGCCATTGGGACATAAGGCTCCCTGGCCCTGGCAGCTAGAGCTCCCCTATCTGCAGAAAAGCTCTCTCCTTGGAATATGCTGGGAGCAGACTACAGTCACAGCTTTTCTCCGCTATTATAACCCTGAAGGGATCATAAGAGAGGTATTTTGCTACAGCGTGCTCTCCTAGAGCCCCAGAAACACTTGTCCTTCTCTCACCAGTGGCCACCACTGGAGCTGCAGTCAAAGATGGCGGTGCCTGCCTACCGTCTGAGCCTGCAGTTCCCAGGCTGCTCTGCTTCAGCTTGCACCTTTGTTGGGGAAAAAAACCTCTACTTTAGAACCTGCTGAGAAAAGAGCTAGATTGCTATGAAAAGGGAATTTTCAACTTGAGGCTATCCGGAAAGCTCTGATTGAAATTTTCTTGAGGCAGCAATGATTTCCCATCTTTCCCTCAGTTTAAGCAGCTGCAATCCCAGGGAACTGGCATTGACTGTTAAGGTCCAGCAGTAACCTCCTTGCTTCCTCCTGCCTCACCTTGGAGCCTGCCTTTAAGGCTGGGGTTCTGGGTCACTACTCTAGACTATAGAGCTCCAGTCACTATCACCGATACAGAAGCTTTAGCCTAGATAACAACAGAAAACCCATTATCCTAGACTAACACCCTAGGCTTGTATCCTGCTACTCACAATCCTAACACAGGCCAATGCATAAGGACATAATAATAATATAAATACATATTTATATGCATTATAATATATAATATAAATAAATAACTCATACACTACATACATACAATAACTAGTAATAATTACATATTTATTCTAACCCACAGAAATAAATACAGCATACTAAACAAAATGAGGCGACATAGAAATATACATTAAATGATGACTCAAAATGAAACCCCAAGGGAAAATCCTAATGCGATAGAATTAAACTACCAGGAGAGGATTGTGAAACAATAATCTTAATGATGCCTTTTTAAAATTAGGAAAACAATGGCTAAACAAAATAAGAAATACAACAAAGATAGAGAAAATATGAGAAAGTTCCAAACAGAAATCCTGGAGCTAAAGAACACAATAACTGAACTAAAAAACACAATAAAGAAGCTAAAGAGAAGATTAGAAAAAAACAACAGATAGAATCAGCAAACTGCAAGATAGGGCAGTGAAAAGCATTCAAACAGACCATCAAAATGAAAAAAAATTAATAAAAACAAAACAAAGATCGCTTAAGAGACTTAGTAATGTCAAAAGGAATGATGTTTGTATCATAGACATTCCAGAAGGAGACAAGAGAGAGGAATGGGCAGAAACATTATTTGAAGAAATAGTAACTGTGAACATCCCCTAATATGGGGAAGGAAATAGACATGCCCAATCTTGGAAAATCAGAGTTCTAAACAAAATAATCACACAGAGACATATGTCAAGACACATGATCATTAAAACAGCAAAAACTAAAGAAGAGACTAAAAGCAGTTAAGAGAAAAATGAATCAACTACAAGGGAATCTCTGTAAAACTGCCTATGAATTTCTCAGCAGAAATCTTACATGTCAGAGGGAATGGCAAGATACAGTCCAAGTTCTAAAAGAAAAGGACTTTCGACCAAGAATACACCATCTCTAGGTTATTGAAGGAATTGAAAGAATGATAAGAGCTTTACAGACAAACAAACATTGAAGGAATTAATCACCACTAAGATGGACTTACAAGAAATACTAAAGAGACTTCTATAAAAGGTAAGGAAGCCCTACTTCGAAATAGAAAGATACCAAAAACATAAAATGTGTGAAGTGTGTTAGGAGTAAAAGCTGAGATTGTTAGAATGAGTTTGAGACTAACTCGATTTCAATTTAAATAGAATCTTATATGTAAATCTCATGGTATCAGAATAGAAAAAAAAAACAGGAGAAAATGAAAAGAGAATACAAACATTTCACAAAAGGAAAGTATCAAAGCACAGGAAAAGAGAATAAGAAGGAAAAAAGAACAGAGACAAATTGCAAAAACACCCAGAAAACAAATAACTAAAAGACAATATTTATATATCAATAACTACCCTAAATGTTAATGTTCAACTCATCAATCAAAAGGCACAGTAACTGAATGGATTAAAAGCATAAAACGCAACCTTCTGCTGCCTACAGGAAACACATCTCATCTCCAAACATCAAGTAAATTCGAAGTAAAAGGCTGGAATACACTCTTATAAGCAAATTGCAATCTAAATTTGAAAGAAAATCATAGTTAGGTAAAGTAGACTTCTAGCTAAAAAAGGTAACAAGAGACAGGAATGGAATTTATAAAATGATCAAGGGATCAATTCAGCAAAAGGATGTAATACTTTTTAATATATATGCATCAAATGAATGAGTACAAAAATATGTAAAGTAATTATTTGCAATACCTAAGAGAGACATTAATAGCAACACAATAATAGTAGGGAACTTCAACACACCACTTACATCAGTGGACAAGTAAACAAGACAGATAATTAGCAAGGAAATTAACAGTCTTAAATGGTGAATAAGCTGAAATGGGATTAATAGATATTTACACAATATTTTTCACAAAAATCAGACTGCACATTCTTTTTAAGTGCACATGGAACATTCTTAAGGATAGACCATATACTAGGACACAAAACAAATGTCAGTAAATTTATGAAGATTGAAATCATATCAAATTGTCTTCTCTGATTACAATATAAAACTAGAAATCAACCGCAAAAAGAATAGAAAATCTCAGACATTGGACAATTAACGACATGTTACTGAACAACAATTATATCAATGAAGAAGTAAAAGGAGAAATTAAAAAAAAACTTGAAAACTTACAGATGAATGAAAATGAAGACAGATGTTATCAGAGCCTATGGGATGTAACACAAGGGCGACTAGTAGACAAGTGTAGAGCACCACAGTCCCTATAAGAAAACCTCAACAATAGATATATGTTTAAAATTATGTCAATCTGTAGCACTCTGTACAAATTTGTCAACACACAAATTTGAAATGATGGCATATCTCTACTCTGTCAAACACTTTTTCTAAAATAAAGTATCACTTTCCTCATAGCTTTACTATGATCAGCTATATGACTTCAGCACCTCTGGATCTCATTTGGTGGAGTGAATGAGTATTCAGGATTTATTTTGTTAAGTTATTTTTTTATTGACTCCCTCCCCCTTTTTTTTGAAAAGCTCAATTTGTACTAATTATTTACAGAAAAAATCTTCATTCTCTCCTGAATAATATGAAAGGAGTAGTTCTAGGAATGGGCCTAGGAAATGACTGATTTGCGTGTAATGAGGGCAGATGTGAGAAGGCCCCACTAGGAATGGGCTCAGATTAGGGCCTTTTGTGTCACTCGGCAGGAGATTTCAGAAGCAGTGCTCATCGACAGATGAATAGATAAAGATGATGCGGCATATGTACACAATGAAATAGTGCTCAGATGTAAAAAAAAAAGATTTTTTTTTTTGCCATTTGTGACAACATGGATGGATTTTGAGGGGTTTTATGCTAAATAAAATAAGTCATAAAAAAAGACAAAAACTGCACAGTTTCATTTATGTGTGCACTATAAAGAAACAAAGTAAATAAGCAAACAGAACAAAACAATTCCCTAGATTCTGATAGCAGAAAGATGGTTACGAGAGCAGAAGCTGGTGGGGATGACATGTAGAGGAAATTGGATGGTGGTAGGTGAAAGGAACCTTTCACAATGGATGTGATATGTCCATTTGTTGAGGTGTGAAGCTATACTCTTAGCTCAATATATAGTTTTGTAAACCAATATTACAATAATAAATAAATATAAATAAATAAACAGAGGGGAAAAAAGAGTTCTCATTCTTCTTTTAAGTTTTAATAGCTATGTAGCTATGTTTGATAAATATGCAAGACCTGTATTACTGACCTCAGCTAGGTATCAGGATACTTTTTGTTAGTATTCCTTGAGCATCAACTTTTATCTGGAAGAAGAAATTTCTCTCTCTCTCTCACACACACACACACACACACACACACACATACACACACACACACACACAGAGTCACACACATCTGAGGCAGAAGAATTTCCAGAGGGACAGAAAAACAAAGACATCAAGAGAACAACCTGAAATGATTTCAAGTAAACTTTTGGAGGCAAAAATTGCTCAGTAACAACCTTTTGTCTCTCTAGGGTCCATTTTATAGTCAGATAGAAAACGTTAGTGCAGAGTTCTGCAGGAGTCCAGGTGTGTATGTGAGTATGGCTGAAGGTGGGGGCAGAAGCACCAGGAGATGGGGGAAGATAAGAAACATATTACTCCAACAGAAATAATTTCCTATTTCTTGCATAGCCTCTTACAATAAAATACACTTTTTCAAATTACACATTAGCTGTTTGCAGTATCTGAGACAGTATGCGGGGCTGTGATTTTTCTTTTCCAAGCAGGAAACCAGGAAATGAGTCATAAAACATTAATACTGCTTTAAAATAACTTAGAGTAGGGTGATCCCAAGATGAACTCCACTTGAGTACCAGAGGGAAGCCGCACCTCCAGAGGAGAAATTTCATTAAAGGGGACTTGCCCTTTCCCATGGAGAGTTCTAAGTGTGACTTCTTGAAGCTGGGAGGGCTGTGTCATGCTGAGTGGGAAAACTGGCTGTTTCACACAATGGTGGAGTGCTCCTCTTCTCAGAAATAGAAATAACTGGAACAGCGAGGCAACATCTCTATTCTAAACAAAGGAATTCTAACACATCAGCTGTGCCCATTGTGAGGTGTTTTAAGTTTCCAAGAGCTCAGTCAAATTTAGGACTTCACTTACATGCACTTGTGGTAACTTAGGCAGAGCTAGGTTGGAATACAGAGCAGTGGTGAAATGCATGGGCCTAGTCAGACAGACCTGAGTTCGACTCCTGGTCTTACTTCTTATTAGCTTTGGCTGACCAAGGACATTGATATGGCAAAAATGGGACGGGGTTATTTGCTGGTGACCAAGGGGAGGGAAGGTGGTGGAATAGAGCAGCCAGGCCAGCAACAAGTAAGTCCCATGCGATGCTCACTGAAGATCCCATAGTTAAGTTCTGCGGGATTTCATACAAACGGCCAGGCCAGTGCAAGGAATTTTGACACCTTAGGCGAAAACCAAATTTGGTGCCCTTGTAAGCCCTGCTCTAAATGTCTGTCTAAGACACATGCTGCTTTAATCACCCCAATATCAGAAATGTCCAGTAACTGGCCCGGTGCCAGAGATAACCCCACAGTACTTACCTGTGGCTTGACCATGCTGCGGTGTTCTGCTACCTTTGAAGAAACAGGCTTTTGTGGGGTTGGGGAAGCCTCCACCCACAGGGCCCCTGTTTCCTCACAAGATATCTTGTGCAACCTCATGCCATCATCTAAATCACTTCTCTGGGCTTGGATTACTTAGAATAAAGCCATAACTAGTCCATAGTCTGACTGTGTGTGAATCAGAAAAGGTACCCACTCCAGAGAGGCCCATGTCTTCACAAGCAGACCAGGCTTTTGGAAGAATTTGAAAATGCTGACCTCTTTAGCCAAGTGGACTTAGCCCCATATCAGAATCTATGGTTTGTAGAGACAGGTAGAGGTTGGATTTCAGTTCCCATTCCTCTTAGTCAGGTAATTTTGGGCAATCAAAAGAAAACTATACAATCATGAGCAATGGTTCTGGGCAGTTCTTGATTGCACGTAACAGAAAATCCCTAAACTATGCTAGTTTAAATGAAATAATAGAAGAAACCACAGAAGAGTACTTTTTAAAGAATGGACACAACTCTTTGAGAGGATTTGTAGCATCCGACTTCCATGTTCCTTGGCCACATGTGAAGAGTAGGGTCTGTTTTGTCAACTAACCTGCATTATCTATGTGACATGTGGACTCTAGTGAATGGCTATATGAAAATGCTCATGTTTTTAAATTTTCTTGTTTTGAGTATTTTAGAGATAAATATAATGGGTAAGTACTGTGATTCATTAACATTAGATGAATAAAAAATATGCTTATATAAGTGATACCATTTAACTGAGAGAAATTACTCAATAAACATTCAGTGAAGACATAAAGATGAAGATCCAGGCTATTGTCAATAGTGATCATCGAGGGGTTGCAGACTCTGACCCCCATTTGAAAATCCTTGCTTGGCTCTCCACAGGTTCCCATGTAGCAGAGGCCCCTTTCCTGAGAATCTGTAGATCTCGCAGTGTTTCTTACTTCAGACCTCTGCCTGTCTCAGTCTTCCACATGTGAGATTGTTGGAAACCTTTCCCTCCCTCTGTCCAAGGTCATCACTTTTCCTACTTGAGCATGACTGAGAGTGGAAACTTTCGTTTCCTTTAGGGGCACTCCTAACCCTCCCCCCACAGGTATGGTCTAAACCCCGTTGTCCTGACAAGACAATCACAGAGATTGAGAGGACATTACTCAAAAATTGTTTTTCTTTTCTTTTCCAAATGTAAGTAATACCATACGTGGGCTTTAAAATAAAGTCAAAAATCCATATTTTAGAAACACAGTTCTCTACATCTGTAGATAAAGCACAAAGCTCAATCTAGTTTATATTATAGTGATAACAAAACAACATCTTAAACTGCATCATCATCATTAAGATTTATGGGGACATCACAGTTTTTACTCTCTGTTCCCCAAAACTGGATAGAAACTTAGTTTGCATGAGTAATAGTAAGTTTTCCTGAAAATAATCCCAAATTCCCACCCCAAAAATTATGTTACAAGGGTCTTCATCTGGAGAAATTGAATATTACTAGTCATTTTCACTAGAGATATCGTTAAATAAATATATGATTCCTATTAGTTTTTAATATATGGTGCAAGCTAAAAACAATAGCTATTGTTCCTACCTATAAACATACTTTTCATGACTCTGAATGAAGGGTTTATGTAAAATAAGTTTACATTATTGTGAAATCAAGATCATGTAAAAGACCTATGTTAATTACCGAAACCAATACCTTGCTATGAGTTTCCTTGTAGCCAGGACAAAGGAAACATCAAGCTGAATAACTGAATGATGATCTAAGCTCATCAATTCTTTAAGGGAACATGTGGTTTTGTTTGTCTGTTTTTATGACAGTGCATTCAGTCTAAAAGAATAGAATCGAAATTTCTGAAGAAGGTCCTGCAAGATGTATATGCAATATACCTAAAAACATATTTGATCGAATCTTTACTAATAGGTTTCATATGACTTTTTCTTTTAAGAACTGAAAAAGGCTAAAGAGATAGGGTATTTGTACAACTTAAGATCATTCTAAGGCAGCAAGGTGGAAGTGGAGGTTTGCTGGGAGTGATTAATAGACCGAGTGCCTCGAGAGTAAAGGTGAGGCGTGTTGTTTATGATTATGCCCTCAAATATTCTTCTTAGTTATAAGGAAAATACTCAAGGATTCACTGCCTGTATGGTTGTTATTATTTTCAGATGACGTGATAAAGACCAGATGAGTAGATGATATTGGTGAGTTTGACCTTTGTGTCTTTTTAAATAAGTTCATTGAGTGCATTGAAATAAAAGTATAATGTTTATACTTACTAACGTAAGTTTATCTTTTCATATTTATTATTATAAGAATTAATTTATTTGAAGAATATGAAAACACTAATTTAAATAATGCTGCTGTATTCATGGAAACTAAGTGCTCCTCAATATGTGAGTGAATAGTGATAAAGACGAGGTATGCATGCAAACTTACACAGTGCAAGCATGCATATATACATGCACAGAGGAATACCACTTAGCTGTGAAAGGATGGACCCCTGCCATTTGTAACAACATAGATGGAATTAGAGCTTAACTTAGTGAAGAAAGTTCAACAGAAAAAGACAAACAGGATCATTTCACTCATGTACAGTAGATAAAAAACAAAGCAAATGAACACAAATAAATACAATAAAACAAAACAAAAATAAACTATTAGAATAAAAGAAAACAAAGTATCAGTTGTCAGAAGAAAGGGAGAAAGGGAGGTTGGTAAATCGAATAAAAGGCATCCACTGTATAATGATGGGTGGAAGCCAGAATTTTGTAGGTAAAAATCATATAGTATATGTAGATGTTGATTTAAAAGCCTACACACCTGAAACATACATAATTTTGTAAAACATATGATTTCAATAAGAAATAGAAAATAAGTACAGTACAGAAAATTGGGTAATAAAGAAAAAGTTAGTCATGCTCCTATAATCACAATATGATTTAAAAATATATCTGTGTACTCTTTTATAATTCCCCCTTCAAAACTTGGGAAGCTAATTCCCCTCTCCTTAAGTGATGGCTAGACTTAGCAGCTTGATTTTAGCAAACAGAATGTGGTGGCTATGAAAATTCAGGACTTCAAGCTTAGGTTATAGAAAACGTGTGGCATCTTCTTTGCTTGGATTTTGCAGAGAAGTTTTTGCTGTATAGGTTCAGTTGAAATGTACATGAACTTGTCTTCAATATTTGAACTTAATTATTGAGAGCAATATAGTGGAATGATAGAGAATGTAAACTATTGAGCCAAATTGCATGTGATTTTGGGAATGTCATGTTCTTTCATCTAATTTAGCTCCTATGTAGACTAGACATGAAAATAGTGCATTTTGTATGAGTGCAGGGTTATTATAAGGATTGACTCAGTTTATATATATGCATAATTATTAGAAAATCATCTCATGCATGGTAAGCACTATAGAAAAATAAATAATTACCATGTAACTAGTAAAAGCTATACTTTTTCCTCCAACTTTTGGTAAAACACACATAACAAAATTTACTACTGAAACCATATTTAAGTGTACAGTTCAGTGGTATTAAGTGCAGTCATATTGTTGTGTAACCTTAACTACTATTCAGCTTCAGACTTCTTCATCTTGCAAAATTAAAAATATGTAGCCAATGAACAGTAATTCCCCATTTCCTCCTTCCCCAAGTGCCTGGCAGCTACTATTTCTTCTGATTTTGACTACTCTGAGCACATCACATAAGAAACTCACTCTGTATTTGTTTTGTTACTGACTGACATTTCTTAGCATGATGTCCTCAAAAATCTTTAATGTTGTGTAGTCTGTCAAGATTTCCTTCATTTCTAAGGTCAAACGCTAATTCATTGTATATGTATATAACATTTTAATTTGCTTCTCCTTAGACCTTTTAATGGACATTTAGGTTACTTCCACCTTTTCTCTATTACGAAAAATACTGCTATGAACATGGGTCTACGTGTATCTTTTTAAAATCCCGTATTCAGTTCTTTTGAGTATATATCCAGATAGAATTGCTAGATCATATGATAATTCTATTTTTGATTTCTTTTAAGAAATGTCAGACTGCTTTCCATTGAAACAATATCATTTTTTGTTCCCAATAGTGCACAGGGTTCCAATTTCTCCACATCCTCACCAACACTTGTTTTCTATTTGTTTTTGATAGCAGTTGTTCTAATGGGCATGAAGTAATATCTCTATTTTAGTCTGGATTAGCATTTTCCTAATCATTAGTGATGTTGAACATCCTTTCAGGTGTTTATTGGTCATTATATGTCTATTTTGGAGAAATATCTATTCAAATTTCTTGCCCATTTTTGGATAGGGTCGTTGTTTTTAGGAGTCTTAGGAGGTCTCTATATTTGGATGTTAATTCCTTACCAGACATGGTTTGAAAATACTTGTCCCATTATCATGAAGGATTTTCTTTATATTTTCTCCTAGGAGTTTTATAGTTTTAAAATAGATTATGGTCCGTTTTTAATTAATTTTTGTATATGATGTTTTGTAAGGGTCCATTTTTATTATTTTGCATGTAGATATCCAGTTTTCCCAGCACCATTTGTTGAAAAGAATGTCACCTCCTCATTGAACGGTCTTGGAATCCTTGTTGAAAATCATTTTACCTTATGTGAGAAGAATACCTTATATGTGAGAAATAGACTATCCTATTCCATTGGTCTACATGTCTGGGGTTTCTTATTTGCTTCTTTTGAATTTTTTTGTTTGTGGTTTTTTTTTTTTTTTTTTACCAGTACCACGTTATTTTGGTTCCTAGAACTTTGTAGTAAGTTTTGAAAATCAGGAAATGTGAGTCCTCCAGATTTATCCCTTTAGGGGGATTATTTTGTTATTTGGGGTCAGCCCCTTGAGATTCAATATGAATTTTAGATTAAGCTTTTCTATTTCTAAAAAAAAATCATTGAGATTCTGACAGGAATTACATTATATCTGGAGATTTTTTTAGGTAGTAGTTGACACTTAACAAAGTTAATTTTTTCAGTCCAAGAACAGGGGTATCTTTTCACTTATTTGTGTCTCTAACTTCTTTTAGAAATGCTTTTAGTTTTACTTGTAATAGTCTTTAACTTCCTGATCCATTGCAAAGTATTTTATTCCTTCTGATGCTATTATAAATTAAACTGTTTTCTTAAATTTCCATTTTTAGAATGTTCATTGTTAGTTATGGAAATACAACTGATTTTTGTGTGTTGACTCTGTATCCTATTCCTTTGCTGAATTCATTTATTCTAGCAGATGTGTAGTTGTGTGTATGTGTGTACAATCCTTAGAATTTTCTTACATCTTAAATCAGATCATCTATCAAGAGATCATTTTATTTCTTCCTTTCTAATTTGAATATCTTTTATTTTTCTTTCTTGCTTAATTGCTCTGGTTAGGATTTTTCAATACTGTGTTGAACAGGAGTGTGAAAGATGTTTCACCTTACTCCTGTTCTCAGAGAAAAGGCTCTCAATCTTTTATCATTAGTATAATATTTGTTGTGTTTTTCACATATAGATTTTATTATATTAAGACAATTTGCTTCATTTTCTTCATTTTATTTTTAGTTTTTTGAGTGTTTTTATCATGAAAAGGTGTTGAATTTTGCCAAATTATTTTTCTGTATCAATTTAAATTATGCTGCCCCCCACTTTTATTCTGTTTATATTTGGTCTTGCATTAATTTTCCTCTGCTGAACAATCCTTGCATGGTTGGAATAAATCCCACTTTCTCATTCTGCATAATCCTTTTATTATGCTGCTGAATTTGATTTGTTAGTATTTGTTGTGGATTTTTTGCATTGATATTCACAAGAGATACTTATTTTATGATTTTCTTGTAGTATCTTTGACTTTGGTATCAGGGTAAGGCTGATCTCATGAAATGAAGGAGTAAACTCTCCTCTTCAATATTTTGGAAAAGTTTGAGCAGGATTGGAATTAATTTTTTTTTAAATGGTAGAAATCACCAATTAAGTCATCAGCCCCAGGGCTTTTCTTTGTCAAGATATTTTTGATTACTGATGAATGTTTTACTAGTGACTGGTCTATTCAGATTTTCTATTTCTTTGAAGTTTAGTCTTTGTAGGTTTTGTATATGTATACACACATATACATATACATACATACATACATACATATATATATATATATATATATATATATATAATTTCAGCTGGATTATCCAGTTGGTTGGTATAGAATTGGTCCTCATTTTCTGTTATATTCTTGTATTTCTATAGAATCAGTAGAAATGACCCCATTTTCATTCCTGATTTTTGTAATCTGAATATTATCTCTTTTGTTTCTTAGTTCATCCAGTTAATAATTTGTCAGCTTTGGTGATTTTTTTCAAAGACCCAACTTTGGGTTTTGGTAATTTTCTCTATCTTTTAAAAATTCTCCATTCATTTATCTCTGCTCTAATTGTTTTCCTTCCTTCACCTAATTTTGGTTTGAGTCTGTTCTTTTCTAGTTCCTTAAATAGTAAAGTTGGGTTGTTGATTTGAGATCCTTGACTTCTTTTCCTCTCTCAAATCTTTGTAGTAACAGATCGGCATGTAGTCTGCGTACAGACAGTCCCGAGCAGTCTCTTAGAGATCCCAGGCGTTCATTTTAGCTGAGTTTTGCTGCACTGAATCCCACAAGTGTGTCAAGATCTAGGCAGCAGGGACTGTGGTCACATCTAGCTGGAAATAAAAAAATCTGAGCTTAAATTTTGGCTACTTACCTTGTGCCCTGGAGCAAGGTCGAAGGCCTTACTGCTCAGTTGTAAATTGATGGGATAATTCTCATTTTATGAAGAAGGTAGTAAAGCTACAATAAGATACCTTTTGTCAAAATACAAAGGAGAATATTAAAGATAGCTATAGCTGTTATTCAAAGAATCATGAGCTTCTTGGAGTCAGAGTAACTGTGCCTTTTTCTCCTTCTAGGGAAAGAATTCCACAGCAGCTATGCCTGTGCTTGGATTACATACAGCGACCATGCATCTCTACCATTAAGCACATAATGGGCACTCAGTAAATGTCAATGGAATGAACAAACTAATTACTCTTACCTTGAATGGTGACTAGTGCAACCTTTGGCAAGTCATTCACCATCTGGATCCTTCAGCTCGCCTCCCACTAGTGCCGCTCCTCCATCAACAGGAATTCCTTCAGGGGTCAGTTCTTTCACAGTCAGAGCCAGCACTAGCGCTAATGTTTGCCATTATCACAGGAGAGGCCCCCGGACTTCACGAGATGCTGTCCCACTGGGATGACCGAGAAATAGGAGTAAAGCAAGCAAAAGTAGCGTTAGCATGTTTCAGTGTTTCTTCATCTGCTTCTTGTCATCTTTCTTGCTTCCTAAACACACGCACACACACGCATGTGTGCGCACACACACACAGATACATACCCATCTGCTCTCTTGTGTCGAAAAAACACACTTGCACCTTCCAACTATCACTCAAAGGGTAGAATCCAAAGTCTTTTCTTATCTGAAATTCACTACGAACTTGCTACTTGGCAGAGCCTGCAAACAGCTCAGTGGGTGTTTTTATAGTCAGCACTAAGAAAAAAATTGCCACACCACTAATAAAGTTTTCCTTATTGTTGTAACTGTTGGCAAAGGCAAATGTCTGGGGAGACTGACTGCCTGAAAAGCTTCATTATGCTGCAGGAATATTTTTGATAGAATTTCAACAGCTCCTGACTGGCTGTCAACTTCACCGTGTGCCTTTTTAAAGTCCTCCCCCACCCTCCCTAATTGGTCCTCAAACTCACAAAAACATTCAGGTCAGTTTGGAGTATCTGAATCTTTCCAAGTAATTAGCAGGTAGAATTACCAGGTAGCAGGCAATGTTTTCTTGTCATCCATCAGTAGGGGCTGCAGTGAGAATAATTGTCATCTTGAGTGGCCTTGCAACCAAGTTTAATTTAAAGTGTCAGTAGAGAGTTTATTTCTGTCCTTTGTTCCCACTGCCAGATTGTGAGTAATACAGGCTCCAGAGTAAGACGTTAGAAATCTGGGTTCAAAGTGAGACAGATATTTGGAACATGTGAGTTTCAAGGAAAATTTTTCCCCAGCAACCCAAAAAGCAGTTAGGCATTATTCTTCATCAACATGACTTGGTCAGATTATAACAGCCTCTACATTCAAGGCAAATAGGCAGGATCTGATAAAAGCAAGATGAGCATTAAACCTTTTGCCAACTGGGGTGGGGGCAGGGCGTGTGTGATACAGATGTGATTTTTTAAGGCTCACTAGCGCTTGCCTAGTAATATTAGTGGCTGCTGCCACTACTAGTTTCCTTGCTTCTGACTGATACCCTTTCTCTCTTAATTCCTTACTGAACTGTTTTCCAGTTCAAGATAGAGAGACGTGCCAAAAAAATGAGACTATATTGCATACAGAATGTGCTTGGATTTATAGAAAGGTAGTTCAGATTCACATTTTTCCATTAGCTGAGTCTGGGTCTTGACTGACTTAAAGTTTTGTGACTGCACTTGGAAATCAGTTGAACAGCTGTGAAGTCTGATTAACTGCTTCATTCTTGTAAATACCGTCCCCCTTTGAAGTCCCCTGTATTGGAGAAAACCATTCATTGTTTTAAATTTAAAGACAACTTCCTTCCTTCCTTTCTTCCCTTTCCTTCCTTCCATTCATCTTCCTGCCAAACTTCCTTCTCTCCCTCCTTGCCTCCCTCCTTCTTTCCCTCTTTCCTTCCTTCTTGTTTTTTCTGATTCATAGACCCACAATGTTGTTCCAAAAGCCCATATGCTAATTCACAGATGGCTTTTTTCTTGCCATTTGAATCATTGAGCTAGTGTGCATTTCTCCAATACAGAATAAAAAAAAAAAAATTCTAAATCGACACCAACGTCATATGGTGCCTAACGATTTCTTCAGGTAGTGTAATCAATGTGATTTGGTAATGGTAGTGAGACAGTTTTTACTATGAAGCTTTCCTTGGACTTGCCTTTTTTGAAAATTTCATTTAAAATTGAATTCTAAAATGCTACTGATACAACAGCTGGTATTCAGCATTTGTCTTGGATTTATATCTAAACAAGATGAATAGATTTTCTACAAAGGTAAAAAGAAAAAAATGGGATTAAAAAAAAGAGTAAGCCACCTAGAACCAATACATTCTGTTACTATATTTTACCTTTAAGTAAATATAATCCATTTTTCAGTGGGAAGGAAACATAAAAGCCTGCAGAGAAATGCGTTTTCATGTGGCATTGTCATAGGTATTCAATATCTATTTGGCTTTAGTAGATCATGATACAAAAAAAGAACCAAACTCAAGAAAGTAAACTCACTGAAAACTCACCTCAATAAAATTCAGCTGATGAGAAATCTAGCACCAACCACCCCCCCACCCCCAACCTTCTTTATTAAACAGCCACCAGCAAATACAAGGTGATTCCCATAACTTTTGGCATAAAGAACAGAAAATATGTTGCAAGCCTATTCATGATATAACTAAGCTTCATTGCTTAAGTCCCATTCTGATGGGGTTTCTGATAAATTCTGAGGCAGCCTGACAGATATGTCATGACGTCTAATCCTTTTAAATACCGAAAGCTCTCGGAAAGTAGATGTTTTAAAGGAGCAAACTAGAAAACATGCTTTTCTTTACTGAGCTCTATCCTTCAGTGCCCCTCCATTTGGCCAAGTACGAGGAGATAGGCAAGAAAGAAAGCTAGGCATTTAATAGTAATAGGGAAACAGGAGCTAGATGTAGTTCCTAGCAATGGAAACAATAAAAATATAAAGACGTGAAACTAAAGGAGCCTTTCCCCAACTAAAACCCCCATCTCTACCACTTTAATAAGGCTTCCTTCTCAGAAACACTCAATGCCAGCAGGCCTGCAGACCTGAGTTAAAGAAATGCATTCTGGATTGGTCTGGGAGGGCCAGAGAATAAAAGTGGGGATATTCACATAATGAAAGAAATCAGAGCTACCTCCTAGAGATACTTCCATACCATCTTGGTATTTCTGAGCTCTGATCCACATTTCTGGATTGTATAAATCCATGCTCAGAATTCGGCACAGTGCCAGATTCTTTGGAGGCCAGGAGGTGCTTTCACAGAGCGCAGTGACATCCTTAGAATTGCACACAGTTGTGAGGTCTGCTTCTCAGACATTTGGACCACTGCCACGAGGAAGGGAGGGAGGAAATTGGGCCAGTTTGCATTCTGTTACAGACCAGCCTTTTGGATGACAGAATTCTTTCCAATCAAAATGCCATGGATTACTCCCTGCTGTGAGCTAATAGAGTGCTAATTAGCATATTTCATTTATTTACTTAACTGGGATAGAAACCATTGGGCACATGGCCCACTTAGAATGGTTTCCTGGGGAAGCCATGAACTGCTCTAAACACTACCTCAATGCATTAGGGAAACTGGTTCACAGAAGCACAATCCCAGGCCTTGTCCCACCCCCAGTTCTCTTCTTTCCTTCTCTCCTCCTTCTCCTTCAAATGCACACATGGCATAGACAAGGGCTTGAGTCTAAGCTCATCTCACTTCAATAAGAATCTGAAATGAGAAATGAAATTGCACGGCCATTTCCAATAGTTTATCTCCATGGACGCTTTTTGGCAACCGCAGGGACTGTTCTTGACTGGCTGCTTCACCTGTAATAATGACTCCTGGGCATCAGCAGAATCAGAGGCCTCTCCTGATCTCTTAATCATGCTCACTTTCAGAATGAGAGCCAAACTCATACCCATGAGAAGATGGCTGCCAGGTTCCAAGGTCCTTTCTGGACTATTACTTGAGGGAATCTTGAAACACCTGTTTGCATGGTTTCCTCCTTACTTAGGGAAGAACTCAGTTTGTCATTCTCATGATGCACTAAAGACCTTTTAGATTTTTTGGAGTTCCATGTTTATTAATCTCTCTAGTGGCATATTTTCTTTTTGTTTAGGGGCAAACCATTAACAACATGCAATGAAAACACAACACCCAACAACCAGTAAGCAAAGAGAAATTGATCCCGAGCTGAAATCGTTTCCCATGGTGTGGAGGCCTGTGTGCTAAGCATAATACCAAAGGGCTGGAAAAAGACAGGGAACTCTACAAAGAGCTCTGCCTGTCGAAGCAAAAAGAGCTCAAAAAGCAACCTCATATAATAGGAGTACGCCTTAATAACTTGGCAAAATCAATATGTGTAAAGGGTCTTGTGTTCTCGCATAAACCTTGAATTACTGAGGACTCAGATAACAGTACCCACTGTGATCCACCCTATAATCCATAGCTAAATATCTTGGAATTATCCCTAATCATTCAGCAAGTCTTGTCATTTTATTTCTGGTCCTCAGAACACCTCAGAACTTCTGCACCTCAGCCAGTCATCTCATCTGCTTTTCCATTGTCACTGACTAGTTCAGGTTTAAGTCACCTATCAACTGACCTTTGCTGTTCAAAACATGCTCCGTGGATTGAAGCATCAGCCTCATATGGGAATTGTTAGAAATTCAGAATTCAATAATTCCCTTTACCCTGGTTCAAATCAGAATTTGTGTTTCAACAAGGACTCATGTGATTTGTCTGCACATTAAGATTTGAGGATCACTGAGCTACTCCACCATCAATTTCCTGTTTGCCAACATCTCCACACACCTTTTCTATGCTGCATAGAGCTGATGATATCACTCTTCTCATTACAATTTTCCATGCTTCTCCACTATCTACAGAACAAAAGCTTATAGCAGCTATGGTTTCAATTTATATTATCAAGTGACCCAAAGATAAAACTTTGGTTTTGTATGCAGAACACTGCTCTCTGTCAGGTTCTCTACTCTCTGATGGTGGAAAAGTTTTCGAGTGCATTCCAGCTGACTTCAGTCACATTGTGTTTTCTCAGTCATTTCACATTTAAATTCAGTCCATTTTAACTTGCCATTCTTTACTTTTCACCTTACAGTAACATCACAAATCCTAGGGACTTAAATAATTTTGCGACCCCATCTGAAAGTTAATTGGTTGGTATGTGTCCATATTGGAGCAGATTTTCAGGGATGACCAGTGCTCCATGCTGGTGTTCACCAAGCTGCCAGATCTCCATGTTTCCATACTACCCCTGATTTTATTACCTTTGCTGATTTCTTTTGTGACACTTGTGACAGCAAGGAAGTCATCTTTAGGCCAGCAGTCTTTCTCTTTTATTCAGTTGATTTATTAACTTGTTTTGGGAGATACAGAAACATTTCAATGCTTTTTGTAGCTGAGATTGATGCAATGGGGCTAACCAGATCCTCTCTAAATTAAGCATCCCCATAGTTATCTTTATTATCTTCCAGCACATACATATTCTAAACATCCAGGTTTTTTTTTTTTAATCTACTTTTATCACTTCTTCTGCCATCCAAAATTCTACATTGTGCCTCCTGGGTCTCTTATTAACTAAAATAGCAGATTTCCATGTATCTTCAGCCTTCTTACAGAACACGCTTTTTACCGTTCACCTAAATTATGTATAGGCTCTCAGTGAATAAATAAATGAGGAAAAATGACATCCTACTATAGATTATACAATGTTCAATGAATTACAAAATTCTTTAAAATTCTCCCCACTCCTTCTACTCATTCAATTCACTTAGGCCCTCTGTGAGGCAGGTAAGGTCAAATATCATCCTCAGAGGAAGAAATATTATTTCACAGGTATTGATAATGTTCCTGTATCACCCGGGTGCCTAAAAGGTAGAAAGGAAAAAAAAAATGAGGCCTCCTGACTTTGAACTGACCAATACACCTTGAAATATACCAGAATACAAACTTACTTTTAGTTCTCTTGCTCAACTCACCTGGTTGTTACGTAGATCTCTCAGAGCCTCTGAATACCTGCCAGTCACATTTGTATAGTGTTTGTGAGAATGATGCGCTCTGCCAGGTAATTATGATGTGCTTTGAGTCCTCTGGGAGAGAGGAAAAACTGTAGGTAGCATTTATACTTCTCAACTTCTCATATTTTGTCCAGAAAGTCTCTCCTATTTTATTTTTTCACTTTATTTCACCTATTATTATTAGGTAACTTGTCAAGCAGGAACTCTTCTCTTAACTCTTCTTTTATATCTTCATAGTGATTCTTACAATATAGGGTAGACAATTGGCATCTAATATATGCATAACAAATTAATAATTTAATATAATTGTGTTCCTGTGTTTGTTGAATCATGTGTAAGACTCCAAATCTCTGTGAAGTTTGTAATATATCTTGTTGCTTTATTCAAATCTAATTCCTTTTTAATTTCGCTATCTTAATTTTACTATCATGAGTGTTCCTTAATTTTAACCACTTGGCACTTGGCTTCAGAGTTCCAGCCAGAGGGTAACATCAAGTGTTCTGGTGAGGGTATCTTCTTCCCAAATTAAACTGCTGGACGCTTCACATATTCTGCAAAAAATTATTATTCTCTCATCCAAGAGTTTCTTAGTTCACTTGTTAAAACATAATTTATCAATTAATTTGCTTATTTTTTCACTTATTTATTTAAGCCCACTCCAGAATGTTACTTCTGGAAAGCATCTAATTTCTTAAATCCTGATTTGAAGTTTTCTTCTCATAGAGCCTAGAACCTTTTCTGTTGGTCCTAAATTGATGTGATACTCCTTTTTAAAAATATACCATAACCCTATTTCAGAATTTATGCACCTCTACTATCTATTTTCCTGATCATAACAGGTTATTTTAAGAGCAGAAACAGCATGCTATTTTTTTTATGGTCTACAAAAATTCTGTACTTAACTGTTAAGTAACTATCTGAGTTTGATTAACTGAAATAACAAGATATTTTAGTTTCATTTTTGAGCATGAGATAGAGTTTATTTCTTGCTGGAAACATATTGGTAGCTATCAATTAACATTTTAATATTACAGCCTGCTTCTCCCTCTAAGATTTCATTCTAATAACTGAGATTTCTAAAAACATCAATGAATATCCTCTTTGCAAGAAAATTAAAAGAAGAAGGGAAGGAAGAGTCTCTGACCTTTTTCCCCTTAATGCTAGAATGTTCTGGGTATAAGTGATATATTGAGAATTTATGATTCATTCAAAGTTTCTTTGTACATGTTAATACAATTATGTATATACTTTTCATTGTCAAGGCCTGAAATCATTAGTATATCCACAGCTAATATCCATTCTTCTCTTCTAAATATCTACCTATTTTCTACTTAAAAAGTAGACATGGGTCTAATGGACAAATAAGAGGTAGCCTGATTGAAATCCTTAATCAAAGAATGTTCCCTATAGAGAAAAAAAACTACTCTTAAACTGGACACTGTCAATTATGAAATATACAATTCTAGTGAATATACTTGAAATTGAATTGGAACTACATTTTTAATGTTAGGAAACAACTCGCATAAATATTTGTGACTATCATCCATGTATTATAGAAATAAGCTATGACTTGTTTAGGGCAAAAGTAGATAAAGTAGTGTAGTTGTTGAAGATGCTGAGCTAGCACAAAGGTATTGAATGAGTTGGGAATTTCCTTGATTTACTCAGAGAAAGATTTGATGTGAAAGTAGGAGTCAGATTCTTAGGTTTATTCTAGCTGCCTGGCTTCTACTCTTTGCAAAGACCAGATATTAAAGGTGGTCATGATATCTCTGAGAATCTTATTATGAAGTGAATGTTTAGGAACCTCCCAAATTCATATACTGAAACTGTATCCCACAATGTGATGGTATTAGGTGGTAGGGTCTTTGGAAAAAAATTAGGATTAAATGAGATTATGGGGTCATAAAATAATTCTCATGATTGGGGTTAGTGCCTTTGTAACAGTCATGAGAGAGTTTGCTTTCCTTGTCTATTATCTACCATATAGGGAAGTAAGGAGAAATCAGGAGAAGTTATGCAACCCAGAAGACCTTTATCATATATTGACCATCCTGATACCCTGATCTCAGATTTCCAAACTCTAGAACCTGACAAACAATTTAATAAGCTGCTCTGTCTATAGTTCTTTGCAGTATTGGCCTGACAGACTAAGACACTAGCACCTCTTACCTTAGTGCTCCTGTTTTAAGCAGAATATGACTGTTAAGGGTAAAAAGAAACTGTGCTTGGAACACCAAAAGCAAATGAAAACCTGCATATATCTCCTTCCAGCTTCTTTCTGGGGCTTAGTGGTTTATATAGGTTAAGAAGAATGCCAGGCTCTCTTTCATGAAACATCCTGTCCAGGAACTTCTGTTAAATGATGATTCCATTTCTTGGCTTACCCAAGGATTTCCTACAGGTCATTCTGAAGACATATCAATTCTTATATATAAGAGAAAAGAGTGGGGATGGTGGGGTCATAGGGCTATGATCTATGGTTACTCTTAAAGAGTTTCGTGGTTTTAGATATGGCCCAGGTTTGCTGTGTGCAGGAGTTAGACAGCAGTTACTCTTTAAGGATCCAATTTATAATAATACAGTAGTAGTTTGAAGATGGGTACATGGGTAAATCAAAACTCAGAAAATATTAAACAGTTTCATTGTGACCTTGGAGATTTTGAGGAGCTGCACTTGAACATTCTGAGACAGGTAGTTCTATAGAATCAGTGAGTTTCACTAAGCAATGGCGGCCATGGCAGTTGGTAGAAATGAAGTCTCTCTCATATTCTGCTTTTCAAAATAGGACTCTTAGACACTATTTTCAAATATCTGATACTTGTGAAAGGGAAAAGGAAAAGAAATGACTATGTCTCTACTCCCTGGGATTCCAGGACATTCTCTAATACAGTTTAACAGCGTGCAATGGGGTAAGTGAGAGGCAATGAGAGATTATCAAGAGTCAGACAACCAGAAAAATACTAACTTGATTGAAAAGAGACTCCTAGAGCTGGGCTTCTTAATACCCACTTCACCATATTGGCAAGTACATGGCATTTGGAATAAAGAAAAATAAAAATTACCTCCTCAGGAGGCAGCAGTGATCTTTGGGTCAAACCATAAATCATGCAATGTTTAGAGAAAAATTTACTCGACAGTGAAAATTAAGTGGCTGGAAGACAGAGACCTGTGGACCCTGGAGTGACTGAGTGTTTTAGGTTGCCCCGAAGCTACTTAGTCCAGAAAAAATAACATCTATGGCACAATTCCTTGTCCAGAGCTTTTGGTGAACAGATTGTATTCCAGAACTCCACCTTGGTGTTTTCACATAAGCATATCATAAACTTGGATATTGTGGCATCAGCAAGTTGATAATGGCTCTTGCTCGTGGGCGTGTTGTCACATAGGTCATGTCTGCTGGGTTGGAGTGGCCATTCATGATCTTCTTCAGTAGAGCTGGTCAGTGGTAAACTTGAAAGGTCACCTTTTTCTCATGACCAAGTACAAATGAGGTTGTAGGTTTCCTGGAAATCTCATTTTGTAAAGACTACCAGACTATACTCATCCCTTTGACGCTGCTGGATCATTGAGAGCTGGTAATATTCTCATACCAGTGATAGTCACATGAATAACTATTTTCCTGGCAGAAGAGAGCTACCCATTCTGTAGGAAAGATCTGGGATTCCTCTAGGGTGAATGGAAAGCTAGATGATCTCTTACTCTGAGTTTCTATCTGTATTACTATAGAGCACCATGTCCTCACCTGAAAGGCAAAAGCGTGAAATGCAAATTCCATATTATCTGTCTAATCAGTATTGGAATAACTCTTCCGAATTGTTAAACAAACCCACACTAGAATTTACAGGGTTTAACATTAAAGTAGGGAAAATTCAAGACTCAGCAGGAGAGGTCGACAATTTTAGCAGCAGATTGGTGAGATCAAGGGGAAGTCTGGGTCTTCCATAATAAGGGTTTGGGGACTCTAGTAAGGGCCTAAAAACAAACGGAAATATGGGTAGTAGGTAATGGAATGCACCTGTATCTAGCAGTGCCCAACTTGATGACAGTGATTTCTAGATTATTTCTATCTCAGGAAAAGAGGAAAGGGTTTGGTATAGGGTAAGAAGCTGGTAAAATCACCTAGAATTTGTTTTATACCTGCTGTTTTATATTCCTGAGATTGTTACAACCAATCTCTGGTGCAGCACCAGTCAGTTGGCCACTGAGTGTTAACTGACTGGTTTAGGACTGTAGTGTGGCAGGGCTGGAGTCAGCAGCTTTCCAGTGGGTGGGTGGCAAAGGTCATTTATGGATGATGACAGCCTTCCCACTGCAGTAAATGTACAGCTACACAATTAAGAGGCAAATCTCATCACAAGGCATCAGTAGTTTATGAATATGGGTGACTGACAGAGTTCTCTCTAGGTCATGGTGAGGGTCAGGTTTTGGTATCCTGATTTGCTGCCTCCTTGAGGTCTTGATTTCAAAGCTTGAATTTCTTTATCCAAGACTGCTAGACTATTGGGTAAATGAAGGAGAAGATTCTTTGGAGAAGTGGGCAAATTCCAAGTCTTCTTGGTTACTACCAGTGTATTATGGACAATCTCTTGCCAGGGCAGTCATAAAATATATTGGTTAGTAATGCCACGTCAGTGGTCTATATGATCAGAGACAGGCCTACATCCTCCATATCCTCCATGCTGGATGACAGGACCAGCAAACCCTTAGTGCTAAATACACACACACACACACACACACACACACACACACACACACACGCTGGGTGCACTGCATTGCATACAAACCTAGAACTTAGTATCAAAGTATCTGTTGTGGTGGTTGTTACTTTCCTAACTTAGTATGTTGACTTTAGTCTAAGACTGGTAAACTTAAAATGCCTTTGAACAGCTCCTGAGGCAGTATGCTTTTTCTTTGAAATCCAGCAGGAAGTGAAAAAATCTTTCTTCTTTCCCAGAGTCCTAGAAGCCATCTCCTGTTATCTCATTGACCTAACCTGGGTTACCTGCCCACCATTGAATCAATCACTATTGTCAAGGAGATGAATTTCACTGATAGTATTAAATTAATCACGGTCCTTAACAGGTATTTAAACCACTAATTATTTTTGCTACTTTATAATGAAATGTAAACTGATAGCTAAGTATATTCATCATTTTAGAATAGGTGAAGTCTTCTGAATTAGAATGCAAAAGAATTCTTCATTTCTTATTCATTGCTGGACAATTAGGATGTTATAGTGACAGGGCTATCAATTTCTCTCTTCTGAGGGGACACTTGAAAATAACTGATAGACGTCACTGACACTGTTGACGGCTTAGCAAACAATATTCTTCAAGAAGATGTCAAGTTTTGACCATACAGTTTGTTTCTTCTTTTCATTATACATTTTTCTATGGCAAGCAAGAACATCCTATACCTGTCAGCTCTCATGAATCTCTTGAATTGGCTTCCATTTCTTTTAACAACCATTTACCATTGCTGATAGTAACAACCACCTCCACTAGTTTCTTTGTTATTAACTTTTTTTGGTGCCTCAGATATAAATTCTTATCTGTCTCAACTCCTACTTCTTTCTTCCTTTAGTGCAATCAGCTACTCATTGGAAAGCTTTTTGGCTTCAGTGCCTTCATCCTGGCACTTATCTTTGGAGCAGGAGACATGGAGGAGAATATTTTAGATACGATGGCATGTAAAAGCACAAGCGTAATGCGTAATGCAGTCGTGTACCACATAATGACATTTCAGTTGACAATGGACCACATATTCAATGATAAGTCCAAAATTTCAATTTCCTAAGTGATGTTGAAACCATTATAAAGCTATAGTACTTTATAATAGCAACAGTCTCATACTCATACATGTGTCTCTTGAGAACATCATTTTGTCTTTTGCTTGATTTAATCTCATGATATTTTGTTTATCATGGCTCCTAGCACACAAAATCCACTTCTAATGTTGACAGTTGAGGCCACATCAAGTGATTGACATGGGAATGAAATTAAAGGTGTTTAAGAACTATGAAAGTAGAAAATCAATAATGATTATTGCTTACCAGTCAGGCATGTTCCATTCCACCAAAGTTACTATTTTGAAGAACAAGATCAAAGCAATGGAAGTTATTAAAGGACCTGCTTCATTGAAAGCAAAAAGACTAACAAAAATTTGAAGGAGGCCTACGTCCGATATGGAAAACTTCTAACAGCCTGGGTAACCTGGTTTGAAGACCAGACATAGAAATATATTCTTCTCAGTACTAGGATGATCATGTCTAAAGATAAAACATCTGCTTGAGATTTTGAAAGAACAGACTGGACTCAAGTACAATGTCAAATTTACTGCTAGATTTGGATAGTTTAAACAATCCAAGAATCGTTATTCATTACATAATATGAAAGTGAGTGGTGAGTTCCGATGTAAAAGCACATGAAAACATTCTGGAAACCTCTGATAAGCTGACTGTGTAGGAAAACTACTTGCCAGAGCAAGTCTTCAATGTGGATGAAATGCCCTATTCTGCAAATGGAGGCCTGAAAGCGCTTTCATCCATGAGAAGGCCAAATCAATATCAGGTTTCAAGATGTAAGGACAGAAGAACGGTCTTGTTTAGGGGCAATGTTGAAGGCTACAAATTAAACCCTTTGTGATTTGACACAGTGAGAACCCTATGACCTTGCAGCATATAAATAAGTAAGCACTACCAATGTTCTTCAGGAGAAAAAGTCACGGATGACCCAGCTCCTCCTACAAGATACATTCCTGAATTGATATGCCAGAAAAATGGAGCGGTGATGCTTGGAGAGCACATATCTTTCAAGATTTTGATTATCATTATAATGCTCCCAGAAATTCTTTTTGAAGTGACTGGTGGTCATCGCTTCGATATCAAAGTTCATGCTCAAAATGTCAAGTGTTTGATCCAACTAAGGGGTCAAGGTGTTACAGAAGTTTTTAAGGCTTACTCTCTGAGAAGACCTTTGCCCAGGCTATTATTGCAGCCAAGAAGACATGATGAACTCTGAAAAGATCACACCATTTTTGATTGCATCAAGAACTTTGGTTGGGTTTGGGGTACTGTCATAAAGGAGCATATGAGTGGCATCTGGAGGAACACACTCAAGAGATTCTTACATGACTTAAAAGGATTCGCCAAGGATGAAGACTTTGCAAAAGATATCATACACCCCATGATGTTTGCACAACAGTATTGCCTAGTGACACGTTTCCTAGAGTCTATTCCTGTTGTTAAACAACACACGATTGTAAGCAAAAATCACTGGCAACACAGTACACTGTAGGTTATTGATTGTTTACCCTTGTGGTTGTGGGGCTGACTGGAAACTGCAGCTCCCTTTACTAACCAGCATCATCAGAGAGTGTCTTACCACATATTGCTAGGCCAGGAAAACATCAAAATTTAAAATGCGAAGTACGATTTCTGCTGGATGTGTATTACTTTTGCACCATCATAAAATTGAGAAATCATAAATACAAACCTTCTTCATTGAATCATTGTAAGGTGAATCATCGTAAGTCAAACTACTGACTTCTGGGACCATGTGAAGATGCCTTGATATTACAGTCTAATAGGGCAAAAAAATCAGGGGATGGGAATTCAGAAGAAACTGGTTTCTGATCTCTGCTCTGTTACATATAAATACATAGGTTTCTTTCCCTGTCAGTAAATTGTAGAACATAATGTTCATCCCTTTTCTGCATCAAGTTGCCATAAGAATCTAATAAGATGATATGTCTAAAAGTGATCTCCAGACTGTAGGGGGCTTTATGGATGTAAGAGATCCTTATTATTACCATTATTTGACTGCTAGAATTACCAGAGCAATTTGAAGGCCTTGGTCAAGTTATTGAATATCTTTGAATATCATTTACTGTTTTTTTAAAGCGTGAGGTTGAGCAATACTGTGTATACATATACATGCATATATATATTTTTTCTGGTGACTGTTGAATAAAGTTGACACAACTGACAGTTTAAGAGTGTATGGATATACAATGACAGTCTTTGGCCATTAATGCTGAGTGTCAACTACAGCTACATCCTTGATGCAGCTCTTTAGAATTTTAATGATGGTAATTAAAACCAATGTAAATTATTTGTACTGTTAATTTTACATGTAGTTTACCTGTATATAAATTTGGAATTTAGCTTAAAACATAGTTATTGAGGAAAATTATGCACAACTAATGATTCAATGAGTTAGTCAAGGACATTCAATTTAACAAGAATTTCAGAAGCAGAACTCATGTATCTTGATTTTGTGGGGCAAGATTTGAGATGGTTATATTTTCAATTTTAAAGAATAACTGAGCTAATAATAAAATAGTCTCAAAATTTAAATAGAAAGGGTTGCCTTTAATGGTAGGATGTTTTGAACTACCTAGCTGGTTGGGGAAATAAAAAATAGTTCAGAGTGTTAGTAAACTATTAGCTTTGTGAATTAAAGGAATGTCATTTTTGAACTTATTTGATCCTTGTAATAACCCCATGCAGCAGATACTCTTGACTTAATCATCTTATAGATGTGAAAACATAGCAAAGGCATAACTCCAGAATTTTGCTCTTATTTAGTACATACACACATAGGCATATATATTAATATGTATACAAATATACACACACACACACACACACATATATATATACATGCCTATATATAGATAGATAGCATTAGTGGAAAACACCTTATAAACAATAACAGTAAAAACAAGAGTGACAAACACTTTAAAAATGAATGCAATAAAAAGTGGAAAACTCCTTAAAAACAATAGCAATAAATTCTTTAGAAGTTTTTACAGGATAACTACAAAATGCTTTGTGTACATTATCTTAACCACAGTTATGTTAGATGTTAATAGATTTTTATCAGTATTTGTAAAGTATACAGTTGAAACAGAAAAGATAAGAGATATGGCCATAATCTCATAAAATGATGATATTAGAACCTGGAACTTAAGACTTCAGAGGGCGACCTCAAAACTCGTGATTCAAATTGCAACACTATTTTGAACACTGTTCATTTCAGGATTTAGGACAAGACATTAGGAAATGTTGAATCCTTATGACTTTAATGTCTGTCTATTCATTCAATAACTGTTTATTTAGCATCTATGTATTGCATACTAAGTAATAAGCCCCCATAGCTTCCCAGGTGGATTGTAAAGTAGTACACAGAATTTTATCATCTACAGAAAGTCTCAATAAAGATGAATATATAGTGGCAAAGATGTTCAAATAAATGCAAAGGTGTCCAATAATGATAATTACAAGTTGATCTCGGAAATGTTAAAATTGATTCCATTTAAAAACAAAATATTTAAGCTAATAAGCAACAATAAATAATTAACAGAAATGCATAAACACTGATCTTGTGCATCCCCATGGTTCAGGCGGCTGAGGGAGCGGAGGTGAAGACAATGTAAAGCTCAGGACCTGGGTTTCAGACCTGGACCTAGATGGAAAACAAGAACACAAAAACCTGACCTGGATAACTTAATTAATTCCAGATTCAAGGGTTCCATCTCATGCAGTGTTTTGAAAGTACGTTGAATAAATATTTCCACTATAATGGAAGAGGCCATAGTCTTTGGGACAGAAAATTTGATAACAGGGCATTCTAGCCAAAGGGTCTTTGTGTGATCAATATTACTTCTCTCCCCTGTGAACTTTTATTGACTTTTGATATTTAATACCTGGTTGAATGCACTAAATTTTTAGTTTCAAGAAAGCATTTCTTGGCAGGTGTTTACATTTACAAATAAGTATAATTATGAGTGGTGTTTTTCTTCTGAGTTTTAAGAACAAAAATCTTTATGAATTATACATTAGTTTTTAAGATTCGGCTTTGTTTAAACTTCTGTAATACTGGCAGAAACAGTGCCAGCTGGTTAAAGGAGTATATCAATCTATCTCCTCTCAATTAAGAAAAATATATATTTACAGTATGATATGGTATCTTTGAAATAAATGATTTTTAATACATGCTCGTTGAGTTGGAATTTAAATACTTTATTTGATTTATAATTAACATACACTAAAATGTACACTTCTTAGCTAATCATATGATTAATTTTGAAATTCTTTTCAACCCTGTAAATACAGCCCATACCAAAAACAGAACATTTTCACCATTTTGATTTCTCATGTTATTCCTCTTTGTCAATCCCTACCTCTTACCTACTTTTCTTTGTATCTCCATATGTATTTTTGTCAGTTATTAGAATTAATATAAATGAAAACATAACAGCATATTTGAATAAAAATTACATATCACATCTTTTTTATCCATTCATCTGATGTTGGGAAACTACTTAGGTAGTTTCCAGTGCTTAGCTATTGTGGCTAGGGCTGCAATAAACATGGGGATACATAAATCTCTGTGAATTAGTGTTTTTGTGTCTTTTGAGTAAATACTCAGAAGTGGGATGGTTGAATCATATGGGATTTCCACATTCAACTTTTTGAGGAATCTCCATACTTTTTTCCATAAAGGTTGCACCAATTTGCACATTCACCACGTGTAAAAGCGTTCCCGTTTCTCCACATCATCTCTAACATTGGCTGTTTCCCAGACTTTTGGATAAGAGTCTCTCAGGTGAAAGGTGACCTATCATTGTTGTTTTGATTTGCATTTCCCTGGTAGCCAGCAAGTAGGAACATCATTTCATGTGTCTGTTGACCATAAGTATATCCTCTGAGGAAAACTGTCTCTAATTCCTCTTCCCATTTTTTGATTGCATTGCCTGTTTTTCAATTACTGAGTTCTGTGAGTTCTTTGTGTATTTTGTATATAAAACCTTTGTCAGAAATATGGAACCCAAATATCTTCTCCCAGTTAATAATTTGTTACTTTCTTTTGGAGGCGTTTTCCTTAATTATGAAGAAGTTCTTTAGTTTGATGTAGTCCCAGTTTATTTTTCTTTTTGTTTCCCTTGATGGTGGAGTTGAGTCCCCAAAGACCTAAGGCTATGTGATGTCTTTGCTCTATTTTCTTCCAAAATTTTATGGTTTCTGGTCTTGTGCCCAAGTCTAGAGCACTTTGAGTTAATTTTTGTGAATGGTGTTAGAGAGTGGTCTAGCTTTATTCTTTGGCATATGGCTGTCTAGTTATCCCATCATTTATTGAAGAGACTTTCCTTTCTCCATTGTATATTTTTGGCTCCTTTGTCATAGATTAATGGACTATATGTAAGAGGGTATTTTCTGGTGATTCACTTCGTCTACTGATTGTGCCTCTGTTATTTTTCTAGTACCATACCATTTTGATCATTGTCACTTTGTAGTATAGGTCAATGTCGGGGAATGGAGTCCCTCTGGATTTATTTTTTAAATCATAACTGCTTTGACTATTTGTGGTCTTTTGTTGTTCTATACAAGTTTTTATATTTCTTGTTCTAGTTCCTTGAAATAAATCTGTGAGATTTTAATGGGGATTGCATTAAATCTGTATGTATTACTTTAGGTAAGACGATCATTTTAACTATGTGAATTATCCCTGCCATGAGTAGGGGATAGCTTTTTACCTCTCTGTGTACTCTTCTATTTCTTTTAAGAAGGACTTGTAGTTTTCTTGTAGAGGACTTTCATCTTCTTTGTAAAGTATATTCCAAGATATTTGATTTTTTTTACTTATATTTTAAATTGTGTGATTTTCTCTATTTTATTTTCTTCTAGAGTATTGTTTGTGTACAAAAGCGCAAGGATTTTTCTGCATTAATTTTGTGGCCTGTTACTGTACTGTATTCATGATTAGTTATAATAGTTTTTTTTTTTTTTAACAGTTTTTAGTGTTTTCAATACATATAATCATGTCATTTGCAAATAACAATAGTTTTTCTTCCTCCTTTCCAATTTGGTTCCCTTTTATTTCTTTTTCTTATCTAATTACTCTAAGATCTCCTGTATGTTTGTAACAGTGATGAGAATGGACAGTTTTGCTTTATTCCTGACCTTAGAGGAAATGCTTTCAATTTTTTTTTGACATTGATTAGGATGTTGGTTGTGGGTTTATCATATATGGCCTCTACTATGTTGAGGCATGTACCTTCTATGCCCACTTTATGCAGGGTTTTTTGTTTTGTTTTGTTTTTACCATAAGTAAGTGTTGGATCTTGTCAAAAGCTTTCTCTGCACCTATTGATAGGTTCACATGTGTTTTTTCCTTGCTCTTGTTGATACAATATATTGCAGTAATAGATTTACCTATGTTAAACCATCCTCACATCCTTGGGATAAATTTCAATTCTCATGATGGATGATCCTTTTGATGCATTGTTCAATTAGGTTTGCTAATATTTTGTTAAGAATTTTTGCAACTATGTTCATTAGAGATATCGGTAGATAATTTTCTTTCTTGGTGATGTTTCTGTCAATTTTTGGTATCAGTGTGATATTAGCTGCATAGAAAGTATTTGGAACGGTTCCCTGTTTTTCAATATTTTAAAAGAGTTTGAGAAGAATATGTATTAATTCTTCTCTGAAGGTTTGGTAAAACTTATTAGAAAAGCCATCAGGTTCTGAGTTTTTATTTTTAGGAAGACTTTTGATTACTTCTTCAATTTCATTGCTTGTGATTATTCTGTTCAGGTATTTCAATTCTTCTAAGTTCAGTGTTGATAGACTGTATTTTTCTAAAAATCTGTCCATGTTCTTGGGTGTTCCATTTTATTGGCATAGAGCTGTTCAGAACAGTCTCTTATGATGTTTTGTACTTCTGTGGTCTTTGTTGTAACTTTTCTCCTTCCCTTTCTGAGTCTAGTAATGAGAATTTTCTCTCATTGTTTCTTTGTGGGTCTAGCCAGTGTTTTGTCAACTTTACTTATTTTTTCAATGAACCAACTTTGGTGTCATTGATCTTTTGGATTAAAAAAATCTATTTCATTTGTTTCTTCTTGAATTCTGATTATCTCCTTGTTTCTACTGATTTTTTACTTCGAATGTTCTTTCTATAGCTGTTTTATATGTAAGGTTAGATTGTTTATTTTCTATTTTTCTTATTTATTGAGGTAGGCCTGGATTGCAATGAACTTCCCCCTTAGTACTGCTTTTGCTGCATATTATAGATTCTGGTAGTTTGTGTCTTCTTTTGTCATTTGTCTCAGGACCTCTTCCATTTCCTCTTTTACCCAAAAGTCATTCAGAAGCATCTTGCTTAGTCTTCAATTAATTTGGCATCTTTCAGCTTTCTTTTTGTGATTGATTTCTAAGTTTAAGCCATTGTGGTCAGAAAAGATGCTTCACATGATTTCAATCTTTGTAAATTTGCTGAGACATGTTTTGCATCTCAACATAAGATCTATCCTTGAGAATGCTCCCTGTGTACTAGAGAAGAACGTGAAATCTGCAATTGCTGGATAATGTGTTTGATATATATCTACTAGACATAACTGTTCCCAAAGGTCATTTAAAGGTACTGCTTCCCCGCTAATTTTATGCCTAGTTTATCCATTCATTGTTGTAAGCGGGGTGCTGAAGTCTCCTACTAGTTTTGTATTATTGTCGATATCTCTCTTCAGTTCTAATAATAGTTGCTTAATATATTGTGATGTCTATTGTATATTTAGCTTTATAAGAGACTACCATATAGTGCTTCAAAGTGGTTGTGCTATTTTGCACTCCCACCAGTATGAGAATTCTAACTATTCTACATCCTCACCAACATTTAGTGTTTTATATTTTTATTTTAAGTGGTGTCATATTGTGAATGTAATTTTCCTGATATTGAGTATTGATGGAGGTTTATGAACTATTTATTTATTTTGCAAGTGTTCATGTATTTTGCCTTTTTAAAATTTAGTTATTTGTCTTTTTATTTTCATTTTGTAGAAATTCTTTATTTACCTGCATTCTTTTTTCAAATGTATGTATTCCATATCATGGCTAGATACATTCCTTCTATATCCATTTTAATAAGCATTTAAAAAATTATAAATGGATGCTAAATTTTATCAAAACGTTTTTCTGCATCTATTGACATGACCATATGATTTTTATCTCATGCATTCTGTTTATTGTTTGTGTTCAACCATTCTTACATGCCTGGAATAAATTCCACCCACCATGGTGTATGATTCTTTAAATGAATTTTTGAATTCAGTTTGTTAATATTTTTTTTTGGCATTTTTGCATCCATAATCATCAGAGATATTACAATGTAATTTCATTTTTGTAATGTCTTTATCTGGTTTTGGTATCAGGGTAATACTGACCTTGTAAGAAAGAGCTGAGAAACAATTCTTTCTCATCAAATTTTTGAAGAGTTTGAGAAAGATCAATATTATGTCTTCTTTAATGTTTATTACAATTCACCAGTAAAGTCGTCTGGTCTTGGATCTTTGTTTTTTGAGATGTGTTTGATTTCTGTTTCAATTATTTTATTTATGATAGCTCACTTCCAATTCAATAGTGAAAAACTAAAGCCTTTTCCACTAAGATCAGGAACAAGAAAATGATACTCTCACCACTATATTCAATGTAATACTGGAAGTCTAGTCAGAGCAATTAGACAGTAAAAACAAATAAAAAATAATCAAATTGGAAATGAAAAAGTAAATTGTCACTATTTACAGATGACATATACATATAAAACTGCGAAGGCTCCCTCCAAAATATTCTAAATAATAAATACAGTAAAGTTGCAAGTTATAAAACTAAGATAAAACATTTTGCATTTACATATGCAAAAAAGGAGAAGAAATAGAAATTAAGAAAACTATCCTGGCATGCCTTGGTGTAGTAGTGGTTTGGTTAGTCATCTTCATCTGGCACAGTCCACATACAACCCAGGGATTCTAGGTCACATCCCAAGTGGTGGACCAACCAAGATAAACAATTAAATAAAAAAGTAAGTGCTTCTTCCTCCTCTCTCTTCTTGCCTGCTCTAACTCTACATGCCTTCATTCTTGCCTGCACCTTTCTTTAAAAAAATAAAGAAAACATTCCATTTATAATCACATAAAAATACAGGAATAAATTTAAGGAAGAACATGAAAGATTTTTACACTGAAAATAATCACATTGTTGACTGAAATTGGAGAAGACACCAAAAAATGGCAAGACATTCAATACTGAAGGATAGGAAGAATTAACATTGCTAAAATGGTCATTTTTCAAAAAGTGACATAAAAAGTCAATGCAATACTTATCAAAATTCTAATGACATTCTTTAGAAGAAAAGAACTGAAGACCCTAAAATTTGTATCTAACTAATAAAAGACTCACACCTGGTTGTTGAGACGGTCCTGAAGAAAAAACTAAAGATCAAGTGGAAGTATCATATTCCCTGACTTTCTTTCACACTAAAAACTACAATAATCAAAGGAGTATGGTATTGAGAGTAAAACAGTCACAAAGATCAATAGAATAGGACTGAAAGTTCAGAAATAAACCCACACATACATGGGCAGCTAATTTATAACAAATTAGGTGAGAGCATACACTGGAGTAAGGAAAGTCCCCTCAATAAGTGATATTGAAAAACTGGAAAAATACCATACACAAAATACCATATACAAAAATAAATGCAAAATGGATTAAAGACATAAATATAAGATTGGAACCATAAAATACATGGAAGAAAAATAGGTGATAATCTTCTCTAAACCAGATATAGTGAAGATTTTGTGGATTAATCTCCAAAGCAAGGGAAGCAAAAGCAAAAATAAACAGATGGCACTACACCGAAATAAAAAACTTCTGCATAGCAAAAGAAACTTTCATTAAAATGAAAGGGCAGGGTGTGCCCTTGTGGCATAGTGTTTTAGTACACCCTGGGGAACAGTCCCACATACTTCCCAAGCTCCCAAGTTCAGAACCCAGAACTAGGGGAACAACCAGTGTGAACAAATAGATAAAAATTAAGAAAGTAATTCTTTCATCTCTCTCTTTTTTGAAAAAAATGAAAAAGTAACCTATTGAACAGGAGAAAAAAATTGCAAATCATGTATCATATAATAATTAAGGATTGCTATCCAAGATACATAAATAGTCATAGAACTTAAAAATAAGAAAAAGCAACCAGATTAAAAAAGGGGCAGAGGATCTAACCAGATATTTCACCAGAAATATACAGATGGCCAGAGAAGATGTGCAGTAAAAATATGTTCTTTGTTGCCTATAATTAGGAAAATCAAAATCAAAATGCCCAGGAGATATCATTTCACACCTGTTAGAATGCCTATTTTCAAAATAGCAATGATATGGAGAAAAGGGAGTCCTCGTAAATAATTGATGGGCATGTAAATTGTGCAGCCACTGTGAAAAAAAGTATGTCAGTTCCTAAAAAAATTGAAAATAGAATTACCACATGATTCAAGAAAGCTATCCAAAAAAAACCACTAATTCAAAAGTATACATGCACCCTTATTTTCATTACAACATTATGTATAATAGCCAAGACAGGGAAGCAAGCTAAATGCACATCCACATATACATGGATTAAAATAAGATACTATATATATATAATGAAATATTATTCAGCTATAAAAAAGATGAAATTTTGCCATTTATAATATGGATAACATGGATGAACCTTGAAGGGATTATGCTAAGTGAAATAAGTCAGAGAGAAAAAGACAGATATTATATGGTTTTACTCATATGTGGAAAAGAATTCAAGCAAATCATCAAAATAAAACAAAAATGCCTAAATTTGGGCAACAAATTGGTGCTTACCAGGAGACAAAGGAGATGGGTGAAGGGGATCAACTCAATGGCAATAGATGGAAGTTAAACCTTTGGTGGCAAGTGTGGTTATGTATACATAGATGTCTAGATGAAGTTGTGTATCTGAAACACACAGCATCATAAAACCAATATTACCTCAATAAAAATATAAAGAAAACACTAAAAGAAACCACATGTTTCAAATATTTTTCCCAATATGTTGGTTGCCTATTAATTTTTTCGAACAGCTTTCTAGTTTTTCCAGTCCTTTTTTTCTTAAATATGACTTTTTCCCCATTAACTTGGTGCCATAGTGAAAAATCAATTGACCTTCGTAAAGGTCTATTTCTTGACTCATTTTTCCATTGATTTTATATCCTTTGTTAATATCATACTGCCTTGATTATTGTAGCTTATAATAAATATTGGAGTCAAGCAATCTAAGTCCTCTTTTTTTTTTTTCAAGATTGTTCACATAATCCTATATCTGTTCCATTTTATAGAAGGTTTAAAATTAACATGTCAATTGATTCAAAAAAACTTACTGGAATTTTGACAGGGATTGTATTACAGATATAAATAAATTTGAGAAAAGTGGACATAGAAACATTATTGAGTCTTCCAGTTCTTGAATATGATACATCTCTCCATCTGTCTATGTCTTTATTAACACATTTCAGCTGTGCTTTGAGATATTTGTTATAGAGTTCTCACATTTTTATTAAAATTTTTCCTAGGTGTTTGACTTTTGCTACTGTTGTATATTGCTTTTTAAAGTTCTCACTTCAATTATTAATTGCTAATATATAGAAATAAAGTTAATTTTAAAATATAGACCTAATGTTCTATAACCTAATTCGCTGTAATTGTAATTTCTGTAGGGTTTTTCATATACATAATTGTGCTATCTGTGACTAATTCAGTTTTACTCTTTATCAGTGTTTATCTCTTTTATGTTTTTATCTACATTATGACACTAGTTAGAATCCCAATAAAATGTTGAAAATAGTGAGATCACTTTTATTTGTCTTGCCTCTTAGTCTTAATTTATAAGCATTAAGTATGGTTTTAGCTGTGTGTTTATCTCAGATGCCTTTATTAGGATCAGAAAATTTACATCTACTCTTAGCTTATTGCTTTTTATCTTAGCCTTTTATCACAGATAAATATATTTTTCTGCTTATTTTGAAATGATCTCCCCAACCTCCATCATTATTCTGTTAATGTGATGACTTATATTGTTTCATTTTCAAATGTTGACTCAACTTCCATTCTTAATATAAACACACTTGATGATGATATATTTTGGGGGATTAAATTTGCTAATATTTTGATAATAAGCTTTCTACACATTTTCAGGAAGGCTATTGGTCTGTAATTTTCTTCTCTTATAATATCTTTATCAGAGCTTGATTTTAAGGTTATGCTGAATAAAAGGTTTACTTTTCTGTATTCCGAAATAAGTTTTAGTAGGATCAGTATTATTTCTTCCTTGGTTGTTTGATAGAACTTACCACCGAAGTTTTTAGGCTTGAGGTTGTGTCTGTGAGAACATTATTTATAGCACATTCAATTTAAAAAGGTTTTTACTTATTTCTTTTATAACTATCCAAATTCATCATTTTTAAGCTCACATATTTGCTATTTCACATTTTCTGTGAGTTGGGAATCTTGGAAAAACTTAGCTGAGTTATTTTCTCACAGGGGGCAACTGAGGTGTTAGGACTGAGGTCTCATCTGTGACTTGAGTGGGGAAAAATCTGCTTTCCAACTTGTATGGAAATTGATGGAATTTAGTTCCTTTCAGATGTGTCTCATTTCTTTGCTGACTTCTGCTGAGGTTCCCTTCTGTTCCTCGTAATGTGAGTTGTCTGAATGGCAACTTCGTCAAAGCCAGCAAGAGAGAATGTCAATTTAATCATATGTAACACAATAATAGAAGTGACATTCTGTCAACTTTGCCTTATATTTTTATTAGAAGCAAGCACAGGTGCTACCCACTCAAGTGGAGAGAAATACATAAGGGCATGAATATTAGGAGGTGAGCATAATTGTTAATCTTTTCACTGCATACGTTATTAGCAAATTTTAGATTTTCTATTTATTCCTATGTCAGTTTCGGTGAGTCAAGTTTTTCAGGAAATTTTTCCATTTCACCTAAGTTGTCAAATTTATTGCTATAGATAATATAAAGTACTGCTTTTTTATCTTTTAAGGTATTTGTTGAATGATGTCCCATTTTTCCTTCTTGATATTAAGGCTTTTCATTTTCTCTCATTTTTTTTATAATTCTTACCAAGAGTTTAACAATTTTATAAATATTCAAGCAATTAACTTGGATGCTGATATTCCTCTATGCTTTACCTGTTTTCTAGTTCATGAATTTCCTCTTACTAATTACATTATTTTCCAATTTGCTTTTAGTTTAATTTGCTCTTCTTTTTCTATTTTCTTTAAATAGAAATTTAAATCATTGATTTTAAATTAACTTTTTGTTAATATGAACAAAATTTTCAAAATTCCGTGATTATGGCACACCCTGGCAGCCTAGCAGATTAAAGTAAGCGCAGTCCACATAAAGCTCAAGGTCCAAGGTTTAAGACCTGGGATGGGAAAAAGCAAATGATAAACAACTCAATAAAATAAATAATGCATTTTTTCCTCCTCTTGCTTCCCTCCTGTCTGCCTACTCACCTTCATGCTTGTACTTTTCCTTTGTAAAAGAGAAACAAAGAAAAAAATAGATTCGTAATTATGTGAATACATTACAAGGACCCTCACATAGTACTGGAAAGGACCTATGCAATTGAGAGGCCCTGATATTTAAGCTTCATTATATTCTGAAACAACTGCCTCTTATGTTATGTATTTCATTTATTTTAAAATGCACATTTTCCCCTTACATTTTAAACATCTCTGAAAATGGGATATGGCATTTTGTAATTGTCATCAACCAGGCAGAAGTCATGGCATCGTCATCATTGCCTGTGTATGCACAAATCTGGCTATGATTGTTCATATTGTTATCATTACAGTTAGTCATACAAATTTTTGGAAACTATGTTGAGATTCACCGTTAAAATGTTATAAAATGATTACATTATAATTCATCTCTGAAACAAAAAGAGACTATAATTTCAGAAAGGCAGGAAAAGACAGTAAAATTTAGCATCAGTAAAGTGAATATTATTGGATGAATGCTTATAAATTAATTTTCTTTTGCAAGTAACAACCAATTTATTTCACTGATGTTTTGCTTTTTATGTATGTATGATAATAATAGTAATAAATCATAAAAGCTAAAATGAAAAATTTTAAGTACTCACAAAGTATTGACTCATCATTTAATGGCAATATTTTATTTCTAAAATATTCTTTTCATTTTATTTATTTTTAAAATGCATTTTTTATCATTCTCATTAGTTTTCAGAATTTTATTTTTTCAGTAAAGTAAGCTCACACCTCAGTAAACGTGCGTATTGCTACATTCACCCCCAGAGTTCCAGTGCTAGTCAACACTGTCATTCTTTCTCTTTCAACTCCATGCTCCTTCACCTTTCTCAATCACAGTGTTGCCTCAGAGTCTGAAAATTTTTTGTGTTTGGTTATTCTTATTCTTATTTTGCGATTCATATTCCATGTGAATGACACTATACTTCTTTTTCTTTCTGGCTTATTTCACTTAGCATATATTTTGAATGTATTTTTCAGGTGACAATGAATCCAGCTGGATAAAACTACTTAGTTAAGTCTACCATAAGTGCCCATGAAATTGATAATGCTTATTACCCATCTTTAGAGATGGGAAAATTGAGGCACGGCAGGCATGATTTTTCCAAGTTCACACAGCTAGAGGGGGCAGATATGGGATTAGAACACAGAATGATGCCTATGCTTTTTACCCAATATTATATTGCCTTGGTTCATGAGGGGAAAGGTAGAACAGCTTCTCTTTCAATACCATCAGCTAAAATTTTTCCATCCGATATAATCCAGTTATTCCTCTACTGGGTATTTACCTTGAAAACACAACACTTATTCACAGATATATGTGCATCCCTATGTTCATTGCAGCACTGTTTACAATAGCCAGGAGTTAGAATCAAAATAAATGCCCATTAGCTGATGGCTGGATAAAGAAGATGTTGTGTACACACACACACACACACACGCACACACATACACAGGAATATGATGCATCTATCAAAAAGGTGAAATCTTGCCATTCATGGCAACATGGATGAGCCTGGAGAGATTATGCTTAGTGAGGTAAGCCAGAAGGAGAAAGACAGACATCACATGATATGTGGTGTATAGAGATAGTTAGCAAACGAATGAACTGAATCAAAAAAAACGCAGACTTTAGACAAATGAACCAAATCAAACAACAGTAGACCTTTAGCCAAAAAGAAAGGGAAAAAAAGCAATCAGTTGTTTTGGGAAGAGATGGGAAGGGTTACAGAGTGCAACAGAGTAAAGGAGACAATTGTACAGTGAAGGGAAAAAGTGATAAACTTACTGTATTATACACAGGTGTAAATTTGCTATCATGTATATTTTTAAACCTACTTAAAGTTATAATGTAATATCTGTTCAGTAAAATCATTTTTTTTTTAAAAATACATTAGATGACTTGTCCCTTTCCTGCTTAGAACTCTTATTAGCTCACCACCACCCATGGATAAGCTTTAAATGACTTAAAATTCAAAACTTCCCATGATGTAGCCTCAGTAAACTCTTCCCTAACTCTTAACTCTCTAGCAACACCAAGTTCTTATCTAATATATCCATTCCCAGAACATTTGTTGTCCTAGTCTAATATTTGACACGTTCATTCCTAAAAGCCTCTAGCAATTTCTTGGTTATATGAGCTGATACATGGTAACCCCTTGTGCAGAACAGAGTTTACATAAGAAGCCTACCTACTATCTTATCAAAACTCTGCTTACTAGCTTGGTTGGCATTTGGAAATTTGGACTTTGGGAGGGTTTTAATCATTCTTAGAACTGGTAAGAGTGACCAACACCTGTTTTCCTTCTGAGAATCTGGACTTTGGTAAATTATAGCAAAGGACACCTGCCAGAATATCCTTCAAGCTTCCCTGGTTGGTAATGATTCAGATGTGTTGTCGCAAGTTATTGCTGGAGAAGCAAGCACATCCTGTGTGACTCCATTGGGAGGAGACTCTTGGAGGCTTATTCGTGGTTATTCCAGACCCCCAAGCACCTTTTTCCTTTGCCAATTTCACGTGTATCCTTTTGCTATCATAAATCATAGCTGTGAGAATATGTTGAGTCTAAGTCCTCATACAGAAGGATAAAATCTTGGGAGCCCCTGACACACCCCTCTGCCTGGAATTCTTTCCTATGCTGCCTCTGAATCTTTCCCATACCATCCTGCAATATAGGCTATCCTTTCTTGGAATGTCTGTGAAATCCTGCATCTGTCTTTATTATTATACTTAATCTAGCATTTTATAATTATAGGGACATTATCTTGTAGTCTACTAGACTGTGAGTTTCTTGAGGACAGAAACTGTCTTGTATTCATCTTTATATTTGTACACTTATCACAACTCTCAATATTTGATGCACATGAACACTGTAGCCACTCTGGGATAGTCTTCTGATTGCTAGTGACATCCATAAATAAAATAATTGGGCAGAAGTTCAAAATGGGCTTTGGGATCTCTCTAAAAACAAAAGCAACATTTGCCTATACCGCTGTGCAATTGTTTAATTCAATAAACAGAAAAAAAAACCACTGCATATTATATGTTAGGTGGGGATTTTGAGTATTACACAAACATAAAAGGGTTAACTTGATGTTTAAAAAATAGGAGAATTAAATATAGACCTCAGCTCTGTCATTCTGCAAAATATTGCTATGGCTACCTTTTCTTCTAAATCCGTAGTCATGAGATGAAATAAGGTAGCCTAAGTTGACACTGTGAGACAAGGTGCTTGGCAATTTCAAGTATTTATCAGTAACTTGTGCTTCATTAATTCTAAAAGATTATGTATTTAGCTTCTTTTGTGGATTACTTATTGGCTGGAAACCTATATTCTTGTTCTAGTGCAATTCATTTCTTTATACATTCATAAAGATGGCATTTAGATTTTTCCCTCCATTCATTGTTTGCTAATGCCTTACTTTCCCTTCCCACAGTTATATAATCAGCTTGCTATTTTTAATACTGCTTTTCTGACATAACCTAGTCTAAGCTTTACCAGATATACATTTCCATATCTTGGAAGTTGCCTCAATGATTCACTGTGTTATGAACTGAATATATTATATATCTCTTTGATTGTTCTTACTTTTAAAAAGGATATTGAGTTTCCTAAGATGTGATTTTTCAGGTTAAAATTAGAACCAGGAAGAAGATACCCTCCTTTGTGGGCTTCGTGGGAGGGGAGCCTTGCATAGCAAGAAGTGAAAGTTGTTGGTAACTCAGGATAGAAATAGTTCCAGCAAAGTTCAGATAACATTGGAATTGCATCTTATATTTTCTATTCACAATATGGATGAGTATGTGAGGAATGCTGGTATGGAATTGATCAATGTGTGCATCATTCAGTTTGTGAGGATTTAAGCTGCTTAAAGCACCCGCTTTATATACCCTCCCTGAGTAATTACCAGTCCTTATTCTGTCAAGAAGAAAATAATAGGTAGAACTGCAACTTTGGGTCACTTTAATGCCCAGGAAACTAAACCCATCTAGAGAATAGCTTAACTTAGTTCTTCTCATATTGGTTTCTATATCAATTTTCCTGAATCATAAACAGTTTTCAGAATTAACATACGTGACACATGGAAACACATTGCATTATTGTTTTAATATTAGCAGAAGCATATTTTTTATAATAGAATGTCCAAATTGAGGCTGAATCATTCATACATAAACTTGTAAAGAAACCCCTAAAAATAATCTTAAAAGATGATTATTTGAATTTTTGATTGCTCAAGCCTTACTTAATTTTTATCAAGATGAAAAATTTACAGCGAAATCAAGTCTATCATCTATACGATAGATGAAAAAAATCCATAGAGGCTAAATAAAAATCACAGTTTGGAATGAATCGGCGGCCTCACTTCCAGATGTTCCTATTCTTTCGTTCTCTTCTCTCTTGCTGAATCTCTTGCTGAAATTTACTCTCTCCTCTCATTGAAATTTACTACAGCATCCTTCTACTATCTGATTGCTAATCATGGACTTTTTACCTCTATAAAAAATACACAGTCAGCATTCTTTTGTTAATGCTTTGATTTTAAATTTTGAGGCAGTTTAGGGGTTTCTTGCTTTCTTGAGATCCAAGCACTGGCTCACATTTTAGTTTTATGATTCTATCTAAAGCTATTGAAAGATGCCTAAGTATTATAGCTAAGTATAATCCTTTTCAGATATATTTATTCTCATACAGTGTTCACTGCTTGTCGTTGTTTTCTTTTTTAAGTCCTGTCTTCAAGATGCTTCCTTTGTAAGAGAAACAACTTCCCAAAATACTGGTATTGCAACATAAAATTACAGTTTTACATCTGAACAGGAAAACTAAGCCAGACTTACAAATGGTGCGGGTGAGAAGAATACAGCATAATAGCCGAATGATGCCACCATTCGATTTTCTTACTGCTACTGTTTCTTTTCCTGCTTAACTCTGTAAAGAAGCAGGAACAAAGACCTGTTCTATTAGCATAGTTGCTCTTCTCCAGCAAAATAGATAAACGTTCAACTTCTTAGTGTGAAAATAACTATGGGAAGAACAAAAGAATGAAAATGAAAATCCCTGACTCACACTTGAAGAAATACTTTAACAAATGAAGTTCAGGCAGCATTATTAACAGGAAGCTGATTTCTTTCTGGGACTACACACTAATCTGTGCACCAATAAAAACTATTCTAAATATTATTGTCTTCTGTCCCAAGATTTCTCATTCTGACCTTTATATTTCTGATGTCTTTTCAGAATTCCAACTCTCTGAGGCAGATTGTGTGAATACTGACAGCTTCGTAAAACTGAGCAGTGTCTGAGCATACAATGATTGATTCTTGCTCTAATTGAGATAGCTTTTGAATGAGAAAAGATGACTTATTTTCAAACAACAACTCAACAGATCGTATTTTCAATAACACTCTGGCTTGATAATCATCATTTTTCTACAGTTGCAATATATTTCTGAGTGTTGAAAAAACACAATATCAGCAAAAGACTAATTGAAATGTAAAGATATGCATCTATTATTAGGGTAGCCAATTTATTATTTTTCACCACTTGTTTTATTAATATACTTCTTATGTTACATGTTGCTTTAATCTCCTTTATTAAGTTTAGCTGAAAGGTCCTGTCATTATTTATCATTTCAATGCCTCGGGTTCCATGTTTTGTTCTGAATTTTCTATGACAACTTCTTTTGACATGAAAGTGAAATGCTGTTTGGGTAGATGTGTGAATGGGTCTAGGGTGGGTGTTTTATATAAAAACAATCACAGAAAATCAGTTGTGTGAGCAAATTCTATCTTCAGGCAAAATAACACTTTTGCTGCAAATGATATCCCACTGTAAATGTTCTCTGATCATAGCTTTCTCTGGGCTAATGTGCTCCGTTCTCATTGTTTCCCTCCCTTTCATGCCCCCCAACTCCAATAAAACTAGAAATACTATTGTGCAAATGGAGAAACACACATAGCTCTCCTTTCCAGAGGCACTTTTATTGAAAAGGGAATACACCACAAACTGTTTTACCAGTTTGACGCCGCTTCTGTAAAGAAGAAAGAGTTAACTTCTTGGTCTGCAGCTGATCCATGCTTAAGCAGTTCACTGGGGCATCATGGTTATAAATGTGATAGAACATCCCAGGAGCCTTGCCTGATTTTATACTATTTTTCATAAATAAGTAAAAATGCATCAGAAGGCATTCCCATTTCCCAAGGAATGTACAATTAAAGACAGCACAGAAAAACAAAACCTGGGATGGGGGACTCTGGCTTCAGCCCTGTGGAGGGAAAAAAAAAAATGCATTCACTTTTTTTTTCTTTCTTGCTTTTGCTTTCCTCAGTCCTCTGATTGAGTAATGACAATAGTTCAGTAGGAAAGCGCACAGAAAGAAAATAATGCCCCAGAGCACATCAGTAGTAAAAGTAATTAGTTCATTGTTAACATCAGGGTGCTGTTAACAAGCACACAGGCCCTGCTCTCTGGATAAGCTGCCACATATTATGATAGTCAACTCCAAAATAAAAATTATTTTCTGCTGAAGGAAGAAGAGCGAGGATTATAAGCTTGGAAAAGACTGAATTTGGGGATCGAAGATATTTTTCAAAAGCATAATCAGAATCCACAAATGCAGCGTCGCCTCCCGGATCTGGTCATTATGCACCACATGTGTATTCAAAGCATGCATGCTTATGAGCAACACAGAGCAGGGAGAGAGAGAGAGAGGGAGCAAGCAAGAGTGAACTAGCGAGTGCGCGAGACTGAGCAAAAACCATTATTATACACAGCACCTAGGGAACACAAGATCTAATTGGAGAATCAATAACTGAAACCCCGTTTTAAATATTCTGCTCTATTAATTCTTCAGGTTAATAAAAACTGCCCGCATGATGATATTTGGGGATATAGATATTCAGAGTTGGATTACTTTTGACAAGAGCGTAAGGAATCTATTCAAAGCTGATTTTCCCCCCTTTTGTTCACTGAGGACCTGCAGAATCTAAGATAAAAATGGCAGTTGTCCTGAGGGCACCCTGAGGCATGTCATTAAAATCGGAATTTGATCCTCTTTTCATGGTTACTTGGGACAATCAAGCACAGGAAACCTGAAAACTCATCAGTTTTCCAAAATATGACATGCCCTTGACTTTGTCAGTTTAGCTGCCATATAGCAGCTCTGGCTATTTCAAAATCCCTTTAGATGTCACTCTGTCTTCAAGAATGCATGCAGTAGCTCTCATGTGAGAGATGAGAGGCTTCCTGCTTCCTCTTCCAGCCTTTGCCCCGTGGAAGCACTGGTTTCTCTGCTTCTCATCAAAGAGAAATTCCATCACAGTCTTCCAGTAAAAGGCCAGTGTTTTCAAAGAGATGAAGCAATTTGCTAATTGTAATGAATGTCAATCTGAGAAGTGTTTTCCATCTACTTGTTCAAGCGTTCCAGGTAATGGGCTCTTTGGTTTTTAAAACTACAACGTGTAATAGATGAGGGGACCGTAGACATTCTTGGAGATAATTAGCTGCCATATGAAAGTATCTGGTTGATTATTGTACATTTGGTTTTTTGTTGTTGTTGTTGTTGCTTTTTTTTTTTTTTTTGTCTTTTAATTTGCACTGATAAAGACTTTTTTCATTTTATTGTTTGAATAAAAAAGATGGAGACTCCATAAAACTTAAAATCTGCCCCACCTGGGTTGCTAGGAAAATGAAATGTGTATCTCACAAGGCGAGCTCCAGAAACCAAGTTTTCTTTTAACTAATAAATTCTTAAAGGAATCTGTGAACCCAGGCCTCTTCCACCATCTCCCCTAACATTTGTTTTTCCAGGATAAATGGCAAAGAGGGTCTCCATCTCAGAGTCCTATGTATTGCCTTGACCTGAGACACATCTGAGTATTCCCAGCAGTGAGAATAGCTTTTCATGAGGAAAAGCCAAATTTCTAACCCCGGGGCAAACAGGAGGTTTTTCCAAGTAGGGAGCTTGTGGGTTAGCTATTTTCCCACATGTCTCAAAACTAACTTTTCTTTCTATAAAAATAAGATTTGACTACTGAACTTTACCTGCCCACTAAGTCAGCTGCATTTTGATCCCTGTGGCCTGTTGCAAGTACTGTCAGTTAGACTAGACCATGTGACGACTCAGTCTGTACTAGAGAATGAAAGTAATTCAGCATTTCTGGCAGCTCTAGGAAGTTCCAGTTGTGCACCTTAAACTTGGGTTATTCCTTCACTTGTGTACAATTTCTCTTAACAGAACTCAGATTCGTTAAAACTATTCTAACAAAGTGAAATTCTTTATGAGTTTAACTCCTTTGGTGCTATTACTCTTCTACCTGCCACATAAATTTTCCCTTTGGGAAATGAGTTTAGTAAATCCTATTTCAACAAATCATCTCATTCCATAGGATGAGTTTTTAAGAACTTTTTATCAGACTATAGTTCTGATTCTCAAGTCAAATAATGGGTGCAAAGAAAGGACTACCTTTCAGTAAACAAGGTCTTGTACAGATGTCTAATACTGTTTGTTGTTTCTTGCTATTCACTGACACACCTATTTTATGTAAGCTAATCAACTGGTTTTTATTTGCTTTGCTCTGGGATTTTGCATTTATTTTTCCCTCGTGCCTGGGATACCTCTACTTTTCTCTCTACCTCTAATATATTCTCCTTCCTCTTAAAAGTCAGCTCTAGGACCAGCTCTTACTAAAGTCTTTTCCTGATATGTTCAACTTGACAAAGATCATGCATGTGTATCTTGCCTACTTTTGTCATTGGTGTGATAGTATAGTTCATTATTGTATAAACTTGAATGTATTATAGGTTAATAAATGTGCCGCCCATCCCAAAAGGAACATCTTGTTATAAGGCCTTTGGTTGCCAGGTATTTGTACAATCAAGGGACACAGTGGACCAATTAGTGCTCCTGCGTGTGATGCTTGATAAATTGCATTTCTCATGCTGGCATACTATTGCACATAATTTGAAGTCGCCATCTTCTTTTCCTGTCTGTTCTCTAGGTGCATGATACAGTACCAAGCACAACTTGAGAAAGTTCTTTTAGCTCAGAAAAGTAGTGTTAAGAACCACCTATGTGCAAAGCAGTTGAGGTGACACAGTGATGAAGAAATGTCACTCTGACAGTTACTTAGTTACTAGATCAGCGACTGGCAAGCTATACGGCCCATAGGCCAAATCTGACCTACTATTCATTGTTTCAAATAAAGTTTTATTGGTATCCAGCTAGGCTCATTCACTTTTATTGTCTGGCTGATTTGTGCTACAATAACTGAGTTGAGCCCAATGACAAAGTCCATATGGCTGACAAGGCTAAAATAGTTTTTATCTGGCTCTTTATATAAAAAGTTCGCTGACCTCTGAACTCAATCTTTGCATTAACTTTTGTAAGAAGACAATTACTATCTTAAAATGAAATAAAAACTAGTGTTAAATCACTCCAAATGAACTATAAGTAGATAAATTACACAACTGCGTAATATGTAAACATGATATATAAATGTATAACAGACATGCTTACAGATGTACAGTGTTGAATAGCTTAAAAGGGCAGCTCCTTTCTACAAATAAATATTAAGGAGCTTGTGTTTTTAACGGGAAAACAAAAAACATAAACCCAAATTCTAAAGAATTAGGTTTATCATTCTTCAAATTTCCTTAGAACAGTCGTTTTTTTGTAATTACTATTTAAGTACATATTTCCATAATTTATTCAACAAATATTTATTGAGGGCTTGTTTTGTCCAAAAACTGATGCTTGAGGATTCAATGCTAAGCTAAAATGGAAGTAGATACCTTAATTTCCCATTTTTTTGATATAAGAAAACTGACTTTCTGCATTAAAATAGCATAGCCAGGACAGAAACCTGTCTTTTTATCTAGCAAGCTCAAGTCAATTGTCATTATCGTGAGAAACACAGATTAGAAAGAAATTATGCAAATTTATTACAAGCATCATCTTTATTTCCAATTTATTGGTTTATTGGTTGGTGACACCCTGTCTACTATTGTCTATAAATTAGTGAAAATATAAGAGGCAACTGAATTGTGACCCTGGTACTTACATGTACTGACTATATAACACGGTTTCTATGAGGCTCAGTTTCCTCATCTGTGAAGTGGAAGTAAATAATGTCTACATTTTATGGAATTATACCATTTGTATACCAATTATACTACATTTATGGAATTAATTATACCATTAATTTGGTAGGACACTGTGCACTGAAATTAAAAAGTGAAATTATGGGAAGCTAATATTTAAAAATTCTTATTTTTAAACCCTATATTTTAGATTATCTCTGCCTAGCCTCAAGTGGAGTATATTTGGATATGGATTTACACATACATACATATTTATATATATATATTTATATATACTAACAAATACTTACTGAGTGCTTCCTATATATAATCTAGGATGGAAGTCCCACTGTATACCTTGTGATCTAACTTACTTAAGCTCTCATACAGTTCTTCATTGCAAAAATGGGAAGAAAGTATGCAGGTCCAACAGAGATGTGAGAATTGGCCTGAAGTATGTGAAGGCATGTAGTAATGCGCCCATGTTGAAGCAGTGTCTCAGGATACGTTAGTCTCATTTCTCTGTATCCTCTTGAATGTTAAGGTTCAATTAGGGTAATGCTGCTAGCATATTAGGAATCAAATGAAGTTGTAAATGTTTGAGAGGGAAGAATATGACTCTATTTCTTACTTTGCTCAGGCAAATGGTGATAATGGTCATACTTTCCAAGATAATGACAGTGATGAAAATGTCAGGAAAGTGCATTTAAGGAAAATCCATTAGCACATCCCATCAAAAAATGGAGTTGCCTTGCTTTGAATTTGAAGACAAAAGTGAATCCCTTTAATCATTTTATTTCTCTGGAGCAACTGAACAAATTCTACATAAAGATAATATTTAAGGATCAGGTAATTATTCTAGAATTTGGGGGAAATATCTTGGTAATGAAGCACATTCTCTCTCTCCTTAATTCTGGAGTCTAAAGTTCTTTAGTGCCAGTCTGCTTTAGCGTCAGAAGACCCTGCGGCTGGCTGTCGCTCCATGACGTTAGAGAAAGTGTTGAACACAACGAACTCAGGGGTGTGTTTCTAGTGATGAGAAGTGCTGCCTCGTGTTAACAGTGTCAGTATGAGAGAAACTTGAAGGCACAAAAGATTATGTTTATGTAGGTGCTCTTTCATGTCGGGTGCTACACTTATTGCTTTTGATTAAGATGTATGATTGAGTTACTGGATATGACATTTGTTGAGAGAAGGAAGATTACCATGGGTGAAGTGCAAGAGAGTAAAGAATGAGGTGGCGGATGATGTGTGAATGCAAGGTTACCAGCACTGATATCTTGTTTATTTGATTTAGGAGTTTGAGATACAATTACTCTATTTCATTTTTTTAGCACTTCAGGAGAACTATCTTAAAGACGTCCTTTCCAATACATAACCAAAATCCATCAGAACTGATTTTGCCAGGTAGCTTTAAATTAGTTTTGGTTGTTTATATAACCATAAAAGTGTGTGTTGGGGGTGGGGTTGAGAGTTGGGGACACTTCTTAGAAAAACTTGTTTTTTTTACATACATTATTCTATTTATAATCACAATACTCCAGTATAATAGGTTAAGCCAAATTTTTTTTCATCAAGTTTGAATGTTTCAAATCAGAAACCATTTTATGTGTTATTTTTCTGAAACACTGTGAATGCAACCCAAAACTCATCATCTCTGAACACAGAAAATTAAAGAATGAAATGGACTATAAACTGAAGCTGAACAATCTAATTTCACTGTTGCAGTTAATATGGTGAGAAAAACCTCAAAACCATGGACATTTAAAGGGCAGAAAATAAATGCAATGTTTGAGGTTGAATTCTCTAAATAGCACCTGGATTTCTGCAGCTGACAATGATGCTAGAATTCACAATGAAGAACTAAAGTTCTCTCCGAACCAATCATGCTCTGAATGTGCATACTATCTTTCTCCGACTCTTTGCTGATTCTACTTTGCTTAAGGGTACACTGAACATATTATCGTATCCATTTTACAGATGGAGAAAAATGAAACAGACAATTTCTAAAGAGTCCTGATTTACAAAGTAATTGAATGGTAGGGTCGGAAACAGAAACCTAGACTTTCTTTCTCCCAGATCAGCGTTATATTCACTAAAGGAAACTCCCACTCTCTGATCCATTCTAAATCCATTTGTTTATTAGCATCTATGAAATGGAGTGCAAGTGACCAAAGAAGCCCCAGAATGGGGTTTTTTACTACTGTTCAGCTGACCTGGACTGACTTCCCACTCCAGGAGGGCTGAACGCCACAGAGGAGACCTTCTCTTGTGCTCTTCTGTTTTCTAATCAAGACCATCCACTGCAAAGCAGTCTCTCCCTACCCCGAAGCTGTTATGCTTCATTGGTTTTGGAATGTATTATAAAATGACTAAATTTTTCTTACTAAATTAAAAAAAAAGTCTTGCAAAATTGGAATCTATTTTTTTCAACACTGTATCTTCATTCTAGAAATTTTTGAGCATAGAAACAAAGTAGGAACAAAATAAAATTTCATACCTTACTAGAAAAAATAAAATAAATATCTTGCTTTCCACTTTCAACTAATTTAGATTATTTTCCTCCTTGCCTTAAAATAGAAAGTTTTTACTATATATTTTTGTGTATATGTGTGTGCTTACATATATAATCTATATATAGGTAAATATACAAAATCAAAGGAAATTTTTTCTCTTTCCTACTGAACAGTGTTGCTGCTTTTCCCTGTTTTCCTATCCATTTATAGTTAGGAGTATGGTGTTGCTAGAAATATGAGAAGGAGCACAGAAAGTCAGATAGTAAACTTCCCTGTTGAATCCCAGGGCACAGAGACGAGCCCTAATAAAAACTCCATTTTCCCTTCTCTCTTACACAAGGTAATTTAAAATTGCATTCATTTTAGGGTTTCTAGCGAAACACAGAACCAAAGGCCTGAAACTGTCAGAACAGTCTTGAATTTAGCAATGCCAGCTTGCTCAAATACTTGCTTTGACTCACTGGGACCCTTCATCAAGTGATGTGCCAGGGGGCATGGATGGAGTCTGATATTAAGACAGCCTATTGATTCTTTAGATTACTTCCTTGGGAAATTAATTGTCACTTAATCTTTATAAGGGTGAATTTTTGTGTTTTAAAATCAACTTTCTTTGGTCAACAAGAGAAATACTAATTTTGATTCTCAAAGTTCTTGTCTCTGATTTTAAAGGGGTCTAGCTTTAGTTCTTCAGCCTTTATGGTATCAACAACCTAGTGGAAATGGTGGCGAATAAATCCATAGAAAGTAGTTAAAGAAGATCAAATATAACCTTTACTGCAGACAAAGAGATGCCTATTCTTTACTCAGAAAAAGATCCCGACATCTTTTGGAGAGCCAACATATTCCTTTCTTCTTTTACTAAGATTTACACCTAAACAGGCTAACCTTTTATTGTTCACTGTAATTGAATGTGAACTTAGATAAATAGGAAGGAGATTTAAACCACAGATCAAAATGTTTCATTAAAATATTCTTAATCAGGAATCATTATGAAAGTACACACAATACATGTATATATTTATATATGTGTACATATATGCATATATATGGTGATTAAAGAAGGAATAATATGAATTAATAACTTTTAATAATTGAGGTTACTAAGAATTTTTAAAGAAAATTTGATTTTGCTGCAGTGCAATCAACTAAATTGTGTTAACAGGTTACTATCCAACTTTGATATTTGGAGACGATTATTTCATTTTTTCAACGCCACGAGCAGAGATTTAAAGATATTCAAGGAAGATTATTCTTTGCCGGGTATTTCCTCTTTCTTTTAAACATATAAAACTGAATTTTTCACTTAATTGGTTTTACGCCTTTGAATTTTCTGAGTGCTTATATTTATTTTACCTGCAATATCATATTATTATTCCAGTTAAGAGTTTTCATGGCAGAAATAACTTAGTACCTTGGCCAGAAACGTTATCATGAAAAACTTTATGCTAACGTGGCAATTGGGTAATGAGGGGTTTGTACACAGAGTCAGAACATGTAATTCTCCTCATAGGTTGCTCTCTATCTAAATTTTATGACTTTAAGTACTTCATGATCAGTAAATAATAAATTCAATTTACCAGATAGAAGTTTTGTCACTTAGAAATACTCACTTGGAATATATATTTCTTAATTGGCATCAATGGCACATTTCCCAGGAAGCATAACAAAATGGATCATTTAATAGATGCCCAATCTCTCCATCCATCTATCTATCAGTGCGGCACATGATGTTTTGACTTTAATATGGTAATTATCTCAGGCTGACTTCAGAGCAGGAAGCTGCCTCCCACACAGCAGTGCTTAATTACTTTAGACTTCAGCTTGCCAAGTGAAAAATTGACTGTTTTTTTGCACATTGCATGGAATTGAAATGATTTCATTGTCATTTCAGTTGAAATACAGCCTGACATCAGCATAGAATCATGGGAAAGATAATGCAAAATTTCTCTGAAATTCTAAAACGGTCTGAAAGCTGCCTTATTTTTTTATGAAGCTGCATTTCATTTTCAGAATGTTAATGAAGATCCACTTCATCTTGAGAGAAGCAAACTTTTAGGAATTCATTTCTGTGACAAACATTCCAATGGCAATTCAATAAAAGGAAGCAGTGTTAGAAAGTTACCACTGAGGTGAATTTTGACAATGAGGGGGCCAGAAGAGGGACTGGAATTGGTGTTGACATGATTCGTTGTGAAAATTGTTAGCTTTGGCACATGACTCATAAAACAAAAGTGATAATAACTGCCTCGTTCAGAAAATTTAAGAAAGTGCACCTCTTTGCAGATTCTGCATAATAGCTTTAATGCGCTGTTGTACAACATAAACTAAACATTTGGGTAACAAAGTTACAAAATAAATCCAGACTCTCTTTGTGTTCAAATTGATCCAAATTGCTCTTATTCTTCAGACTTCAGCTGTCAATCACATGCTACTAATTGAGTAGTTTTCAAGATTCCAAGGGTAGATTTCATGAATAAATGTCCACTAATGTGTACTATTGGACAGAGGGAGAAACTAAAAAGATGAGGGAAAGCATGGGTATAATGGAGCAAAGCATACTCAAGCTTTCACTTTGGCCAGAAGCTCTCGGCAAGTAGCAATGACACCTTTGCCATGTAAACCGCAGGGGAAAGTAATTAAATTTAACAGTAGCTGCCCTTGATTTAAAGCCACAGGGGAAGTAATTACATTTAATAGAAGCCACTACTTCTAAACAAAGATATATGGTATTTCTATCACCAAATGTTACTTTGTTCATTTTTATTTCATTGTGCCTATAGCTTCTAGTAGCCGGTTGTAGAAACCAGCTCCAGAATACCTAGTGGACAATGTATGATTGGATATTGTGCATCATATTGGATAGTAATCTAATGTGAGCAACAGTGCACTGCAACTTGAAAAATGACATAGAGCTGCCTTCTATGGGAACTTACTCAAAACCAATACTCGACCCTTAGACAGTGATAAGGAATTTTGAGAAAAAAGTGGACTTGATATTTTGGGTTAACTTTGGTATATTTTGTGTATCTATTTACACTGTGCCCCGACCTCAGCCCCTGGGGCTGTCATTGCCTATTTGAACTGATTTATTACCTTGGTTTTGGATAAAACAAAGTTCTCCTTGCCTAAAATGTGGACTCTTGTCAGCAGGGTCCTCCAGACTTGACCACGGCGACTCACATGTTTTTTTGCACATTGGGTCAGCCCAGCTGAAGCTGGTCCCAGTGTCACCATAGTTACCATGAATACTTGTTAGGATGCTCATTGCCAAGGACAGCCTTTTCAACCACCCTTGTACCCTGGCTCTAACAGTCTTAAAGAAAGGGTGTCCTTAAAATGTTTGTGTAAAAATTTCTAACTTGTCAAGTCATGCTGCTTCTGGGCTTTGTCCTAAACCTCGAAAAGGCCCTGAAGGGCCGGAAAAGGGCTGTGCTGCTCCTGTCTTCCTTTCAACTGTCTATTAAAAACACCAACAAGGAGCGTTTCTCAACTGTTTTTACCTAACCAGATTTACCAGTCAGAGAGTGACAGGATTCATTCTTGAGTTTAAGGTTAAGTAAAACAGAGATATTCTGCTTCCTTAGAGCATAAGGGGGGAGAATCATTGGCATGGGTATCACCCAGTGGTAAGTGGTCCCAGTTGATAAGACAACTTAAGTCTCAAAACAACAAATTTACCCAGATGGACTCTGTGCCTAGATTATTTGAGCTTGAATCTGGTGCAGCCATCCTAAGTGGGTGACATCAGCAAGCTACTTTTCCGCATCCTGGTTTTATTATCTATAAAGTGGGCACAATAACAGCAGTTGCCGCGTTGAGCGGTGAAAAGGATAGATTGAGTTCATATTGCTAAAGTGCCTAGTGCAGTGCCATGGTCAACACTGTCTAAATGCTGATTCTCATTGCAATATATGTTGAAGTTCATTGCCTATTGACAGGAACAGTTTCACATCATATTCGGTGTCATAAAAGAATATCCCCCATGGTTTTATTTGAATTCCACACTGTAAACTACATTGTAAACATAGATTGTTGTATATTATGTTTTAAGTGGAAGCTATGCAGCACGGTCCCTATTGTTCAGACAGACAAATGGTGGTGGTCCAGTTGGGGTGGGAATGGGAGATGGAGGTATGGAAGCGGTGAAGAGAAAATAAAGTTCTCGAGGATGTTTAGTGGCAAGAGATATAGGTCAGTGTATCTTGCTAAATCACTAACAAAAGCCCAAATAATGCCTCCCTTGCAGTGGTGGATTATTTCAGTATACCTGGTTAGCCTAGAACCAGCACTGAAATAAGTGAAATCAGTCACTCTTTCTTCTGAGACTGAATGCATAGTCACAATGCATTTATCAACTACATATCTTCTTGTCAAGTAGTTGTTGGGTGGAAAGCCACAGACATTTTTTCTCTTTGTCAGATAAACTTTTCACAATAGAAAAATGTAGTGAAAGCTTCTAAAATAAATCTAGTGGCACTGGGGAGTTTACAAATACTAGCATATTAATATACAGCTAAAATAATAATAAAAAACACCATGCTGCTAAAGATGTTTAGTATTATCAGCTCACTGCAGGAGTTTATTAGAAACTCCTGCTTTCTTTTATTAAAATTTCAATTGGCTTGGTGAATGAGATCCTATGTTAGTGTCATAAAGTGAGAAACCAGAAGGAGAGGATATTGGCATTTAAGTGCGGATTTCATTTTAAAAACACTTTACATTAGAAAAGAAGATTGCAAATTGTAAATATTACATATAATACTAGTGGCGTTAAAAGTAGTGTTAGTAATATTTTAAAATTCATCAAATTGTCTGTGTGTATGATGATATCTGGCAGATCTGATATTTCTGTAGCAAAGCAAAGTTTAAAATTTATCCCAAGATGTTTTCAGTTATAAGCAGCAAATATGGTTTTTGAAAAAGTTTTATAAAACATTGCCGAAGAGTAATTCAATGGGAATCCTCTTTGGCAGTAGCATATGACATTTGCTTAATTTTATAATTAGCTGAATTATTTTCCCTCTGCAGTTTGGAAGATTTTGCTACACTAACGGTATAGCTGGGCAGCTGGATAGATGGCAAACCTTAGTCTCTGGTTGAACGTGTGGGTCAGCAGTATTGTTGTAAATTAGGTGGAGCATTTTCAGAAGTAAGTCCATGATTTTTCTTTCCTGGTAGTAGACAGTCACTGCTGCTCTACCTGGTGAAAAATTGTTGAAGAAGATGGAGGCAGGCAAAGTTCTAAGGTGCAACATCTGGAGAGTCAAGATGAAAACCCTGCGTCCCCAGCGCAACATCTGGAGTCTTCGTGGAAGTGAGAAGCTTGCAGGTTTGCAGCTGCAGTCCTTTCATGACAAGTTGGGTAAATTTTACACATGGTTGCTTGCTTAAAAAATATTTTCCAGATTTAACATGTTTACAGCACTGACATTTGAAGCTGAAGCCCTTTCCTTCTTGATTAGAGCGGAGAGTCCTCACAGACTGCATTCTAACTTTATGAGGTTGGAAATCTGGGAACGGGTCATTTACAATTTTCAAACAAATCAAAATGCTCTTTGATCTCTAGTCCAAGTTTCTTTAAATGCAAGGAGTAGTAATAATAAATTAGCACAACTGAGCTATTTTCTCCTTAAATATGGTCATTTTTAATGTAATCATTTTATTGCATTCTAAAATCCAACCAACATATTTAATCCATCTTATTCAAAGTATATATTTTCCGAGAAGGAACATTAACTCAACAAATTAGGTAGAGGAGAGACTGTGTGTGTATGTGGCTATTTTAACATGTTCAGCTATAATACATTCTGTGAGGATTGTATTCATAATAAAAGCACTATTTATCTTTACACATATTTCCTTTTTAAAATGATGTTTTGTTTACACATCTGTAGGTACAGAGAATGTTGTCAAAGCAACACATGGAAACTTTTAGCAAAATAGATACATTAAAACAGAGAGAACGTGCTTTTGATTTTTCCGGTATTTAACTGAGATCCCTTATTTAAAATTTATTTTAGCAGATTAATTTTACATTAACACCATCAATTCTGTTTAACACTAATTTTGACCATTCCTTTGAAATAAGGTGAGAAATAATTGATATTGATAGATTTTTTTTTTGACCACAAACATTCATTTGTCAAAATTCTATTAGGTTACTACCAGACTTGCAAAAGGCATTCATAGAATGTGATACATTTTGCCATCCTCATCTCCACTAAAGTAACCCCTTTGCTTTAAAATGTATTTACTGGAGTCCACATGCATAATCCTTAGAATTTTCTTTAAGATTTGTTACACTATTGAATTCGATGTTTCCCCTTCATGATTTAAAGTAAACTCTGGCAAATACTGCAGGAAAAAGCTTTTCATAGAATAGACTTTAGATTGTGATATTTCAAATATAAAACAAAATCTGCCTCTATCCCTCCACAAAAACAAATTAAAACAAAGTATCACTGTAAAAAATTGCACTAGGTAGGTATCAGTGCTGTTGCTATAATTAGGAAGGGGTCGGGCAATTTGTTCCTTTTTTGTTTAATGTACTGTTTGCTTAATGCCCCCTCTACCCCCACACAATAAATAAAAGCTAGATTATTTGCTTGGAGTAATGTTTAATTCAGTGCAAGGATGATTTATTTGAGAAGTCAAATGGTTCGTACTGATCTTGATTTTATATTTTTAGAAAGATATTTTTAACAAATTTTTGCACACAATAAAATAATTCAAAATTGAATCCATTGGGAGAGTCAAACATTTTAATTTTAACTGGGAGAAAGGTAAGAAGAAATGAAAAAAACACGAAGATCCTTAATAAAAAACAGTAAAATAATCTAAGTGAATCATTTTATTAAAATGTGGCTTAACTATAAATAAGGAACCATAAAAAATACAATTTGTATATTCTGTTACAAAAAGCCTCGCTCTAGGCAGCCAACTACTAAAATTTTATATGAAAAAAAAAATGCTCCCCTAAGGAAAATGTGCATATCTGCTGTTTCTTTTTAACAAAGATTGAGATGCTTATAAAGAACTTAGCAAAGACTTCTAAAAATAAAACCTCTTTTGCTGTCCCTCACCCCCTCCACTGCACACACTGTATATGTGAGGGATTTTTTTTTTGTCCTATTCACGCTGAATTGTCTGATTCCAATTTAAATTGCTAGTCAGTGTTTCACAGCTTTGCACAGCACTTTCTAACCTTTTCCTCTTGGGCATCTCTACTTGAAATGAAGCTTTACTGTCTCTCATATATCCGAAACAAACAAGTGTACCTAGGTACTTGATGGTTTAATCGTAACTGGCTAAGCTCAAAAAATGAACAGCAAGTTCAGGAAAAACGCATGGAGCACAAGCAGCCAACAAAACCCAAACCCTCAGCAGAGATGCAAATGATATTTTATTATTTGAAACAGCTGCTGTGTAGCCTCAGACACTTATTTTTTTCTTTACAGATTTTCCCTGAATAACTGCATGCTGGTGTGGTGTATCTTTGTGTGCTTTCCCTGGTGACCGAAGCTCTCCTGCCATTTACCTTGCCCCAGGTAATTTGGGGAAACACCGCAGACATGTATCATTACAGAATCTGTACGGTTGTTTAGCTGCTAATTGATTCTCAAAGGAAGCAGGTTGATGCTGTCACTATAACGCAATGTTAAAAATTCTTCAAGCTAAGCTTGCGCATTTTGGTGACATTAAGACTGCTAGCTATTTTGGATATTTGACGGCAAAACGCTTTTACAGAAGTGGTTATCATCATTATTGCCTTTATTAACCCAAGAAAGAAAATCTGTGCAAGATTTTAGGAAAACTGCTTTTTAGCTGTTGAAATGCCTGATGCATAACATGATAAAAATTAAATTTGGATCCTTTTAACTCAGGTGAAGAGGATTCATGCTCTTTCATCAAAATCTCAGAGGAAAGTGCAATAAATATTTGCTTTTAAAATGGTTTTGTCTCTCTTAAGATCTCACAAGATAACCCTGTTGTAAGTTTCTGCGGTGTATAACGACTGCTGTGATATAACAGATACTTTCACAAATAGTGCCCTCACTTTAAACGCCGAGAGTGCTGCCGATCTGTAAATGGACATTATTTCTGTGAATGAGTTTATCGGCACTACAACAACATTACAAGACAAGCTAAGCCATAAAAAGGATTAAGTGGTGCTGTGTAATACTGATTAAGTCACAGCAGCACATGCAAGTTGTGCGAGTAACCGGGCTGCCAAATCTTCTGAAACAACACAGCAATAAAAGTTTACTTTCCTTGCAGACCCAACTCTTTCCTCTGGGATCTCCACTCACAATATTCAAACATCAGCTATTCTGCAGTCACTAAATTCTGCCTACATTAAAAGTTGTGGCCAACAAAAACCCTTCTTAGGTCTTCCTGTTTGAATAATGTTCTGGGGTATGGAGACAGACTTGGGCTCAATTGTGACTCTGCAAATTCCCCGTGAGCATATTTCTTCACCTCTTTGGTTTCCTTACCTGTAAAACGGAGTAACAAGACTTCCTTAAAAACTAGGGACAAGGCTGCCCGCACAAAGGTTGTTGGGTCCATCTCCTCTGTAGGAGGGAAGGAGGAGCAGCACACAGGCCCCAAACCCGTGGGTTCCAGGGAAACAACCAGTGAGGAACAACTTAATAAAAATAAAATAAAATAAATACTGAAAAAAACCCAATGAGGGTTAAATACATAATGCATATAAAGTGCTTAGTATGGCACCAAGCGTACTTTAAGCACTAAAAATGTTAACTATTATCAAGAGAATGAAATGTAAGTCCCCCGCCCCCCTCATTATAAATATATTTTGAACAAGAGATTTGCGTTTGTTTTTAATCCTGTGGGGTCATCCTTATTATTTTATTCTTATTACAACATGAAATGATGGCAGGTGCACCAAGAATTCTGTACCCTGAAATTTGAGATTGGTGCAAAAGGAGATTTCAGATACACACACCTTTAAAATGCTTTTCACAAATGACTATGTGCTCAAGGAACACATTTCATGTAAAGACTATCCCCAAACTGAAGTTACTCACTGAAGATTCTTTACCTGTCAGCCTCCTATGAGAAGGGTTCACCCAGTTCAATTTTTATGTGAGAAATTAGTTTCAGGAGATAATTTCATCCATATCATTTGAAATGCTTTTCTTATGGGTTTTGGAGTGTTATAAATTCTAACTTAATATTAGGCAAAGAAAAAAAAAAAGTCTGTTGATGTCACATACAGAATCCATTCCACATTGTTTTTGCTAGTTTTTCCAAGACCCTGAGGGAATCCAATAACAATAGGTTATACTGAGTGCAATTAGAATCATAATGCAGAAGCAAGTAAATTAGGGCAGATGCTGGTATTTCAAAACTAGTCTGCTTTCCTTATATTTGGACACAATTCATGACATGCATTAGTTAGTAATAATGCTTCCTCTTTAATATATCAAGATTATTTTCAGAAAACAGAGGGAAAAAAACACCACCCATTAGTGCAACTCCAAAATCTAACACTGAAGCTTATTCTAGAAGAGGCTAAAGGTTGATTGTGTAATTGTACGCAAATTTGGAACCACAGATTTAAATATATGTACGTGTGTGTGTATGTGTGTATAGGTATATTTTAATGAGAGGTGCAGGCAGGAATGAAGGACAGTAGGCAGGCAGCAAGAGAGAAGAAGAAGCATTTTATTTATTTGTTAGTTCATCTTGTTTGTTTCCCCCAGGCTCTGGGACACCAGCTGGGGTCCTTGGGACATATGTGGATGCCCTCTGACTGAAGACTGTGGACGTGCTACTCCACCAGGGCGCACCTGAACCCTAGATTTTGAATGTTTAAGCTTAATTTTGTGCATCATTTTGCTGGTGTACACAAACAGGTGTAAGCCAAAGTGGAGTTCTGTGGGGCAGGGTTGACATCAGTGAGCATAATGGGATGAGAAGCACTGAGCTGTGGTTTGCTAGCAGACATCAATGTGCTGATGAGGCTTTTGATTCAATGGGGAGAGCTTCTGGCCTGGGCTGGAGAGAATCAAAGGCCGGGCCACAGTGGGAGGGGAAGCGGAGTGGGAAGGTTAGGGTATTGGTGATGACTGGCAGAGAAAAACCGGCTCCTGTTAGGGAGTGTGTGCCTTGAAGAGCAAGTAGGCTTGGGGTGGGAGAACTGAAGGGAGAAGAGGCATGTGTTCTGGAATTAGCTTCATGGAAAACACCAGTTCAGAGAATAGCAGTACAGGGAGCCAATCCCAGAGGGCCTCTTCAGACGGGCTCTCTGTTTGGTAGGTGTATTTTATTTTTATTTATTATCACAGCACAGACTATAAATTTTAAAATCTATTTGACTAATTTCCCAGAGGAGGAGAAATGACCCCATTCCCAAAGCCTCCCCCACTCAGAGTGCTGTGTGCCACCAAGCCTTTGCAATGCTTTCTTAAAGTTCCACATTATGCGGCCACTCTCCTGGCTGCAAAGCAAGCCTCTCTCAGTCAGTCTGCTAACACTCCAGCCCACTAACTGGGTGACTGGTGAGGAAGCCTGAGGGCAGCTGCAGGGCCTACCCCCAGCCCTGGGAGATTTGTGTCACGGGGAGGGGGAGATAATGATCATTCAGAGACAACCTACTTAAAAAACTGTTGCACAAAAAACAATGACTCCCAGGCTCTGACTATCAACTCTCAAAGAGAAGGTGCAGCAGGAGGGAGTTGGAGACTTTGTTTTAACCCAATGCCGAACATGCAAACAGGAACTTGGGGCTTTGTCGTGTGGAGGGCTGGCTTTGTGAGCCTTTCTGACTTTAGAAGGCTTCATTTGCTGGTGAGGCAACAGTGGGGCCCTTGTGGAACTCAATGAGGCAGCTGCAAATGAGAATCAGGGCACAAAGGGCTTGGGCAGGGGTTAGCAAAACTCAAAAACTGCAGGGAGGGGCTGAATAGAATACAGTTGTGTGAGCCACCTAATCCAGCACACAGGTACGTAGCATTTCTTTGTCTCAAATTTTATTATGAATATTTTCACAAAAATAAGAGCAATTAAGATTTACACTATAGAGTTTGAACTGTAACCACTGACAGAAGTGGTGATGCCCAGAGCCCAGGCCTGGAGAGGAGACTCTTGGGGGCCTCTGAAAGAAAAGGCAGTTTAGGAACGAATGGCAGAGTGGCCTAGGGCACTCAGCTCCCAGGGAGCCTCACTGCTGTGGCAGAAACAGCCAGCTCCTCTGAGGTTCCACCAGCATCTGGCTGTGTCTGGATGCCAGTCCCATACACCCTGCTCCTGGCTTCAAGTGCCCCCAGAACCCGGAGTGATTTTTCACATATGCTCTTTGTTTCTTTCTGGGGAAAGTGTCAACTGAGGCGCCAAGGGAAGGCAGAGAGAATCCAGAACACTCCAGGAATAAAGGTGAGGTCAGATAAAAACCCTAGAGTCAGAAAGCTTGGCCCCAGGCAAGACTTTCACAGGGGACTTTTACCTGCTTGGCTGTGGGAATTGCCAGAAGGGCAGCCCTGGGGGCTGGGTTGGGTTGAGAAGGGTCTGTGTTCTCCCCTCTAGGGCTGTCTTCGGGGTGCCATCTCATCAGTCTCTCTGGGTGGAAGGCTCCTGACTCCAGGATTCAGACTCTGCAACTCTTCTCTTGGGAGCCAAGTCCTGACTCAGAGAATCTCCTTGCTTTAGAGATGGGATATCTTCCTAGAATCTCACCTGCTAGCTGCTCGCGCTGCCTTGAATTAGCTCCTGCCTTGGTAGGTGTCGGCTTGCATCTAATGTATATGTATTCTCAAGGACCAGGAGCCTCAACTCAGTTGAAAACTGAGTGAATGGCACAACAGAACTAGGGATTCGTTATTAGTTTATTTATAAGTTATTTGAGGTAGGAGATTTTAAGCCATTTATGTAGTAAGGAGAAGGCAAAGCAACATTGTCGGAGCCTCTTATGATTTGCAAAAATGTGTAGCCCACACAGAATTGCCATTTATTCAGTAATAAATGTGATGCCAGATTTTTCTAAAGAGCAGTAAGGAAAATAGACACTCAAGATGTGGGCCGAAGTCCAAGGAGGAGTGTCGGATCCCATCTATGGCTCTAGTCACCTCCTTGGGACTCCATCTCTCTAGATGACATTTTGCTCTCTTATCGGCAACATTATGAGGCAGGGATACTAATACGACTCCTTTGAATATGAAAAATAGAAAGAAACCCCTTTTTAATCTTTGTTTTTATGGCTGCAAACATGATTACATAGAGGAAAATCAATCCCAATGGAACACAATGGATAATACAAAGTAATTGATGGGCTTTTATCATTTTCCGTTGCGATATTAAAATAACACCGTAATATCAAGCGGCAGCCACTGATACATAAAGGAAAACAGAAGTTGATTATGTCTAAGGGTAATCAGGTCAGGGAAGTGTGAAGGTAAGATAAATAAGGTAAATACAAAAATGGAAAAAGGCTTAAAAGAAGCAAAAGGGAGTTGGTGGCAAAGAGTCTACATAATAGAAGGAGAGCTGATGTTCAGAATATCATTAAGCAGGAAGCCACGAGAGACCGTCTATTGCAGCTGTGTGATTGCACTGTCTCGGTTGGTGTCCCAAGCCATGGGGACAAAAGCTGAGTGACTTTAACTTCTCAGGAAGGGCAATAATCAGAATACAATGCCTGCAGCCTAACTGCTATCAGGCTATGAAATTTAGAAAATGAAATAGGGGAAGCATTTAGCAATTGGTATTTCCTAGGCACTAATGCTACCACCATGGCACTGGAAGCAGCCACTTAGAAAACCTTCCTTTGCAGCCAACTTTCCAAACTGCCAGAGACCAGTGCAATTTTATCGGTCTCCCAAATGCCCTGGTTTGTATTCTGGTGGTAAACAGTTGAAGCAGAGTCTTGAGAAACATTATTGCATCAAACACAATGTCTTGATATATTACTCTGTGTTCTTGCTCTATCTTTCTGTATATATTTATTCACTCTCAGTGTGTACTTATACTGGCAAACACATGCATAAATGTTATGAATGATATTATTTTATGTTAAATTGTGACCAAATCTCAATTTCTGCCAACATTTTTCTTCTTTGAAATTGCTTTCTACATATAAAAATACACATATGTACTTTTAATCTCATCAATAATTGAATACATTTAGGAGCTAGTTCATTAAAAATAAACCAGGTATTTGTTTGGTCCCTAATGGGCTTCTAATTTAGATCTTAACACAATGCTATGCATCTGTTAAGCAACCATTGCAAATAAACCAGTTGTGGCTGAAAGTCAGTTTTTTGCATTCAAACTTAAAACAGCATAAAAACGTCATGCCCACCAGAGTGATCCAGCCCTTTGGATATGCAGTAATCGGGAACATAGCTTAAGGTGGTGGAATAAATCACTGTATGGGCTAGGAGCATTAGAGAACTGGTTAGCTGTGATACCCTCAAGAGATGAGGGAAGTAGTTGCTTACTCAGCAGAAAGACTCTAGATATTACAGAATTTGTTTGTAGCTTTTCTAAATAATAGGGCGTTGAACTCGTTTGTTCATTCCTTCACTTATTCATTCTATGAATTGAATGCCTACTATGGGTTTAGAAATGAGCTTGGCACTGAGGTTACAGAGATGGTCTCAAAGTTCGTATAGGCTATTAGAAAACATTGCTATATATATTCACAGATGAATGAAAGGGTGTTAGTAGTTATGACACAGCTGATATGAAACACAGAGGACATGGAAGTCAGGTAAGGCTTCACAGAGGTAGATGTGGATGGACAGGTAGATATCCAGACAGAGATGGAGAAGGTCAGTGTAGGCAGCACGACCTTTGCATGAACAGACTGAAAGACACAAAGAAGGGAGACATGTTGGGGAATATAAGGAAGGCCAGAATGACATACTGGGTGCATGGAATGGAGTGATGGGAGACTGATAATATGGCAGATGAGACCTGGATTCCCAAGGATCATTTCTGCCATAGTAGAGAGTTTCCTCTACAGAAAATAAAAAACCCAAAGGGGTGTTTAAGCGGAGATACCCTCTGATCTAATTTTGTTAGGAGTGATGACCTTTGGAAAATGGTAAACAATAAATAGGAGTGGAGACAAGAAGAGTCATCAGCAGGCAGCTCACACTCAGTTATATCTTACATATCATTTGTTTTTGACAGCGGATGATGGAAAATGGAAACAGCTTCTCATCCAACTAGAAGTTTAGAAAGCAATGACTCTGTGTGGTCTGTCAGGGTCCCAGCTCCATTTTTCAACCGTTCTCTTAGTTATGCTTCTTCTCTGTGTTAACTTTGTTCTTGGGCTCCTAGCAACCTAAGTGTGGTAGAGATAGAGGAGAAATCTTCCCCTACACCTCCAGGTCCTTCTGCTGGAATAATCAAAAACATCAGAGAGATTGGTAGGAGAAAAAGATTAATTTAATTATGTATGCACTGGAATCTACACCAAGAATGAAGATTCTGTTTCGCTGAGAGAATATCCCCACCTTCGGAATGGTATACAGGACTGGTGTTTCACAGAGAGAGGAGGGGTCCCACATGATGAGAAGGGGATGACTCACGACAAAAACCAGGTGCTCCCTCATTACATGTTTGTCTTGCCATATAGATATGTTTCTCTACTAGAAAGGTTCTTTCTATAAATAACTCTAATTTGTGGTATACCCCCAATTTTCATTTTTCTAGATTGTTCAAGGGCGTGTCTTGAGAGGCTTGCTCTGAGTACCATTGGCTGCAACAATGCTAGCAGTCTTCTCTAGACATCATATCCTGAGGATAAAAGACCATCTCTTTATTTTATGTCTCTTTCTTAGGATGAAGAATCCTTTCCCAGAAATTCCCGGTGACCGTCCTCTCATGTTTCATTGACCATATTAAATCAAATGCCCACTCCTAAACTGATTACTGGAAGGTTTTATGGTAGACCATGGAGAGTCAATTACTATGCATGTCTTGCTTTCCTTCAAATATCTTTTCTTTTGATTTTACACCTCCCCCACTGCAATGATAATGTCAAAGTAGTTCTGTAATGGGTACTGGATTATTCCAGGCTACCCTGTGTACAAGTATGGCTTCACTGAAAAATAAAATCAAAATCAGATGAAATCTGGTTTATCTCATCCATAAAAAATTGGTCAGATGTCTTTGACATCACTGTTCCTGGCTTCTTTTTCTTCTCTTTTATTGATGAATGGGAATCCAGGAATTTACACTGATTCGGACGATATAGGGAGGCCCTAGGGCTCAATCCAGGGTACATCACTATTGTGCCCATTCCCCGAATCCGTGTTGTCTCAGATGTTATTTAAGGTTCCCATACCTGCAAATCATCCTATTCCCAAACCCTGGGGAACTGAGGGATTTCTGATGCAGAAGGTTACCTTTGTCAGGTAAATTCAGTGTAATTATATTAATGAGTGTGCCTACTTCTATTAATGGTTGTCTGCTCCTTCCATCTATACCTGAAGACTCTCCCCTGGACCCTGCTATCTTGAGGACCCAAATGTCTGTTGACCTTGGCTGGCAGACAGGAAGTCTACAAGGGCAAATTCATTTCACTTCTTCTTGATGATCCCAGAGCCAGTAGAATAAGACAGTCAATTACGTAATTATCCATTCTACAGCAGAAGGTGGTCTTAAATGTCTTGATACAGTGCATTGATGTTTTAAAGGAGTAAACAGTTATCTTAGTCCAGACTGAGTCTTAATTGATCTCTTAGAGGAGGTTTGATTTTGGGGGTTCTCTAATCTTTATAGCCAAGATTCCCTTCTTCCATTACCTTAACTCCTCAGACTCCCACCCTTCAAAATCCAATTTCCTGAGTTTACTTGAGGTGCTTGTTAACAGGAAATGATCTGATTGACTAATTTACACAAAGCATGAACAACCAGCAATTTTGATTAAGGTGATAGTCTTACTAGGATATTTAAAATTTAAAAGAACTATTTTCTAATCCAGATCAATCACCCATTACTGGTAGCATTCCAGACAAATAGGGGAACGTAATTGTAGACAGAGTTGTAGGTGTGACCTTTTAAATTTAACTATATGTTTGAACTGCACCTTTTATAAACCTCTGTTGTAAAATACATCTTAATCATCTGCTGAAGAGGTTTTCTTCCCCCCAAAACAGTGACTTCCTTGAGGGCAAGACCATGCCTCATTTATTGTTTTATCTTTAACAACTAGCATAATTCCTATCACAGCGCAGCTTAATGTTTTTGATAGTTGCTTAGAGCATCTTTTTACAATTAAACTGTAACTTGGATTCTTGGGGAATTGAAAAGATATCAAAGAGATCACTTTCTTCTTTTCAAGTCACTAAATAATCCATATTTTCTTACTCTTTCACTGCATTTTTATGCTATAAATCTCTATGGTCCAGTTTGGAACTGTCTTCATTTCTCCATGTTTCCCTTAAAATGCACATTTCCCAACACAGTTTAGTATTTTAAAATCTGAATGCTTAAGTGACTAGTTAAGAAGTTCCCACAGATAAAGTATTCATGCACTGGGTTTGTGGGCTAGAGAACATAATTTGCCTCCTACTTCCTTTGGATGCCTATATATTCTTTATAGAGTTGTCTTCCCAGGTAAGATTTTTTTTCTGAATTTCCTGGCATTTTTCTAGAGACTTAAAATCCTCTGCTTTATCCTGAGCCTGTGTTTTAGGTTTAACTTTTGAGAGATTCATTTCCTTTGAACTAGAATTAGATTGTAAGTACATGCAAGTTCTGGGAATAAATCTCACTCCTTCTTTAACAGAGGTGACAGACACGCTTGCAAAGTGACCAACAGTGAGGCCTCATACTTTCAAGCACTCCTGATCTGTCTCAAAAATGCCCGTTTGATTGTGTTGTGTTAGAATGGTTTCATTGTCCACTCAAAATATTTTTCTTTCCGTAATTGTCTTGGTGAATATGCTGATGAGACTCAGTCTGAATGGAATATTTACTCTCTTCTGGTCTTGTGGTTGTTTCACAGATGGATACAAGACCCACACTTAGTCAATCAGTCATCCTCAGAAATTTCACTAAATTTGTTAGAAAGAAACCCTGAATTCTCTTTTTAAAGATGACAGAAGTTTGCAATTGATTTACTGAAGACCACCTTTGTCACTAGGAATGAAGAACCTATCTTGTGCAAAAAAAAAAAAAGCAGAAATAACAAATGGATGGATAAATGGAGAGAAAGAAGAAGGGTTGGGAGAGAAATAGAAGAACACAGAGAATAATGTTTTAAGTCATGGATCCAGTCATATTTGAAAATTTGAAAAATTCTCTTTTATTCTATTTAAGCTAACTTGAATTATGTTTTTGTAAATTATATCAAAATGAGTCCAGATAAACAAACATGCTCTCAGTTTATTTATGCAAGTACAAATTGCAAGATAGAGGTATTTTCAGTCATTTTAAAATTTTATTTTGAAATCTCACATCTAAATCCATTGAACTGGGCATTGTCAGGTATTAATTTTGTACAAGTTGAAAAAACAGTATGTGATTTGTGTTTTACATGTATATGGCATTACTGTACCACAAGTAGCAAGTTCTACAACCTACACTTAGATGAATGCACAATTAATTCAGGATTCAATGACTTCTAGGAAATTCAACAAACCAATGACTTGTTAATAATTAACTTTAAAAACAACTGAGAAGAATTAGGAAAGTAAACGAGCATTAATTCAGGACTAAAAATAAAATTACACTTAGCACAAAAAATATCTAAGAGAAAGAGAACATCAGAAGAGCATACATTTAGAATCAAATTATGCAGAAAACAAAAAAAGCAATTTCCTCAAGAATGAACAGACATGAGTAGCTTTGGAAGCATCCCTGTGATTCAGATCTCAGCTTGGATAGCCCATCCTCTGAGAAAATTTTCTCCTGACACCAAGCTCCTATCCCTGGGCCAGTAACTACTATGCCAAGCTGGAATTGCAGATTTGCTTCTTGATTCCCCAGTTGGACAATCAGCATGTTGAATGAAAGAACTATCTTATTCATTGATATTTCCACCTTATCTTGCTTATGAGCAACATCTGCTCCATTCATAAGACATATTGAACAAACACAAAGTCACAGAGTTGACTGCAGAGAATCTGTGTTCTGGAAACTTCCTTTTCTGAGGTCAGTTACTTTCCTTGCTTAATCATCTAACATCCCTTTTATGTTTATTATTATCTTGTGTTACTTATTATGTTTATTATATAGGGGACTCAGCCAGTGTTCCAGGCTTGGAAGAAACATGATCATATAGCGGAAACTTAACACATTCTTTATATAACCATGGCTTCTGCCCTATATACAGACAACTGCTGTTGTTAGAGGTAGTTTCCAGGTTGGAGAGAAAGAATTTTATGAATGTACCAAAAATGGCTTCAGTCAGTTACTACTGTGATAGCTCTCTCTCAACCAACAAATCCAAACGGTACTCTTTTAGAAGTAGTGAAGACAGCTATATTACACGTTGGCCACATGTAGAATCTGAGCCCTGAAATACTTTTGGGATATACTTTTATTGGTGAGGGAGAGGGGAAGGTGTGAATTAGAACAGGAATTACAAATGGAATTCAGTTATTCATTTGTGAATTCTTCACATGGATAACACACATAACTGTAAAATGCACATAGGGTTCCATTCTCAGAAAGGGGGTCCTTTTATCTAGTCAGTAGCTTTCAGCCAGTCTAGACTGTCAGGCGCCTGGTGGCTGAGTGGCCACTGTTGGTGCTCAGCGGCTAGAAACTGGGGTGCAGCTTCCTCTCTTCTATACTACAGGGTGAATTTCACTTTGTCCTACTAACTACCCAGGAAATATTATTATTTCCATTTAATAAATGACCAGGTAAGACTAACTGCAACTCCCCTAATAGCAAGCTTACAGTGAGCTAAGATTTAAAATGTGTTCTGACTTCCCAAATTGTGATTTTTTTTTGCACAATACTATTTAGAAGAATAATTTCAATCTCAGGATTTTTCAAGTAAATGTTGGAGTGATTATTTTACTCAGAATGATAAATTCCTTAACAAACTAAAACAGCGCATTGTTAAGTGAATTTCAATAACACTTATCTCTCAGTTACCAGCAATAAAAATGTTTATATGGAAAGCAGATTACCTGCAAATTTTATGTGCATAAAACTCATAAATAATATGTCACTAACTGAAAGCTGGCACAACACTACACTCTTAACTATAAAAGAGCTTGCTTATAAATTGTAAGTGAGGTGTGATGATTACCAGGTTAGGTCAACTCACTCCTCTAGAGTTTATGGCAAATAATTATTTACCAGATGGAATTTTCTTGAAAAAATTTCATTTACTCGACTTCCGCTTTACTTACCCTCTTTCTTCATAAGGGCAAGTCTACTTAAAAATAACTTCTTGGATCCTATTTGAGAGAGAAATAGGACTTACTTTATTCCAGAGGGAAAAGAAAAAAACTGTCTACATATCAGCTTAATCCATGGAATGGAGTAAAGGCACTATGTCTATACTCTATGAGGAAGTCTGGGAGAGCAGAATAAATACTGTGTGGAAAATCCAGAAGGGACCTCTGTCATAGAGTATAAATTATGAGGTGTTTTCAGGAAACATGCATTTTATCCCAGGTCAAGTCCAGCTAGGGTTGGAAAGGCAGTCTCTAATGATTTGACATTTCCCTGATACCTCCTGGAGGAAATATTCAGGTTCCTAGAGAGGAGAGTATTCTGGGTTGACAGCTTCCGTCTATTTTCAAGGCACCATTACTTATGGCAGGTGATGAAATACTCTAAATTTTGACATGGTGAAGGTTGAAATAATTCAAAAGGGTCTTGCCCTCATGGGCTGAGATTATTGCACTCCCTATGAGTCTTTACAGACACATACCTCATATGCACACATACCTACATAGACATAGAGAAGCATTTATGCCTAATAGTGTGTGCATGTGCACACACACACTTGACATGCTCTCACATGCACATATAAGCTCAGCTAAGTTCTTATTCTTATAGCTTTAAAATGCAGGGGACTTTTTAATAAAGGGAATGATTTTGAAAATATTAAGTTATAGATTTTATTGCCTCTTAATCTTGTTCCTTTAATGTCCTCTACCTCAAAGCTAAGCATGATTTTTTGTGAACCCTGGGAATGTGTGAGTTAGGGGATATACAACCCAGAACAAAGACATCAAAACTTTGATTGCTATGGATTAAATTATTTCTTTTTAAAGGAAAGGTTCAGGCAGGAATGAAGGTGAGTAGACAGCCAGGCAGGAAGAAAGAGGAGAAAGAAGCATTTTTACTTAATATCTTTGGTTCTTAATCTTGTTTTTTCTACCCACTCCTCTTGGGTCCCAAACCCAGATCCTTGGGATGAATGTGGACTACACTAACAAGAGATAGTGAACCTATTCACTGTACAGCTGGGGTGTAACAAATATGTTTGTGTCTCTCCCAAACTCATATGTTGAAACCTTAATCTCCAGTGTGGTGATATTTGGAGATGGAGTCTGAGAGGTAATTAGGTCATAAAGATGGAAATTTCATGATAGAATTTCTACCCTTATAGGAAGAAATTTGAGAGATCTAACTTGCTCTCTCTATCATGTGAGGACTCAAAGAGAAGTGGGCCGTCTGTAAACCAGGAAGGAGGTTCTCACCAGGAATCAAATTAACTAGAACCTTGACCTTGTACTTCCAGCCTCCAGAATGATGAGAAATAAATGTATGTTCTCTTTGTTTCCCATTCTGTACTAATTTGATACTGCAGCCCGAGTTGACTAAGACAAAGAAAATGGGATCTCTTCCTGATGGAGGAAGAGAAAATAGAAAGATTGCACCTTGGTCTTATGGGATGTTAGAGAAGAAGCAGCAATGTAGGGAAAAAAATGTTAAACATTTGTTCTGAGTGCTGGATCTAGAGAAAAATGTTGGGAAGTCTCCAACTGCAGGTTATGGACCTCAATGTAGTTTCAAGTTTGAGTAGTGAGTCCCAATTTTGGAGTCAGTCATCAAGAGACATGACCTAGTTGTACAAGAAGTTTGCTTACTACAGCTGTTCATGTCAAAGATGAAAACAACAGAATATCCAACCAGGGCACATGACCAGTTAGTTTACCATGGACACCACCTGGGTACCAACTGTGAGATCAATATCCAAGACATGAGGACTATACCTTCTTGCTTATAACCAAGCATCATTTGATGAAAGATGAGTAGGTAAGGAGAAGTTCCATTAGGGAGTGAATTTTGAATTAACTGAAAAATATACCAAAGAGTCTATAAAACCGAGAGTTGCTGAAACCTTACTAAAAGGCAAATTTAAAGTGAAAGCTTGTTGCTCCTACTTCCACCCTCATCACTTACCGAGCAGGGTGGTAGCTTGTAAGAATTCTAGCACTTTGTAGAAAATAAAGCAGCTGCCTTTTCTCCGAGCATCTGATGTGTTAATTGTGATCCTACCAACATAATAAGTAGTACCCGCAGCACACTTTTGAAGTTCCTGCGAGGACAAATGACATTTTCTGGATTTGTCATTCTCTGGGCTCAAGAAAAGAGTCACCTAGTAAAATTTATCAGTGCCACCCTATGTCTTGCTTCTTTAACTTCATCAGCCTCCCAAGTTTGGTTGGTCCTTGTTCAGAAAATGAAAAATGTCTCTTGGACTATGTTTCCGGCACAGATAAAGATCCTAATTGTGCCATTACAAGCTGGTACATAAATCTGTGTCAGGTTTCTCATAATATTATATCTGCAAATGAGATCTGGAAGGTATTGTTCTCCCTTTCACCTGATGACAGAACAGAATGCTTCACTGAAAAACGATAAAGAAAGGTGATTGAGTTCAATTCAGCCTGAGCATTTGAGTTTGTATATTTTAGGGGAAATGGCCTCAGAAAACAGAGCATTTTTTCAAATACAGTGTCAAGAAGCCTAAAACATCTGGAAGAATGCCTTCGAGATTGAAAACTTGTGATGTACAACCAGGGCAAAAACAAGGTCTCACTCTTATATTTCTGTAGTTTCACCATTGTAGTGGAGAATCCCAGTTGCCAGCAATCCATGGATTCTACACTGGCCCTTGTTAATATCTGGCATTATTTTCCAAGATATTTAAAACACCATCAAACAGTGAGAAAATAAGATGTTAAATTCCTAATACACTCCTTACAAATTTAAGACACTCAGAAAAAAAATATAATCAAGCATCTAGAATAATTGGATTAGGAGTTAGTAGATTTCACCCAAATCTCACTTTTATTATAGCTTTTTTTTTTTTTCTGGCAGGATATTTACTAGAGTTAATAAGAAACCTTTGTATTTATTAGCATATTTATTACTAGTAGCTCAGGACTCCACAGACATTCTTTTATTATTTCTTACAACATCTCTATAAGGTTTTTAGCAAGAGGATAGGTATTATCCTTGTTAAACCTGGTGCAGAGTAACCATTTTCAAATGTAATTTACAAAAAGCACCTCTTAGGCTGAAATCTAAATTGCTGTTAAGGAATTCTCTCTTGGGATTGTTTTGCTCTCTTTCCTCCTTTAATTTAAAGTATGAGACTGTCATTTCTGCCATTAGTTATAGCGGTAACTTTTTCTTCTTCAGACCAAGGTCAAAAGTCTCCTGCTGTTAGTCTACCCATGAAAGTGCTTGAACATACACAGCCGCGTATCATGCATATTTATGCTGCACAAGTATTAGAGTAAACATAAGAGAGATGAATTATTAAGGGCAAAATAGAACTCATGAAATGTTGTTAGTTTGGATATTTGACTGATTTGTACATTTATGAGTTTTCATGAAGCAGTTGGAAGCAAAAGTAACTTAGCTTTTCTGCTTAACCTAACTTCTTCATACACTTACAGGTTAGTGAATTATTTCAAGAAATACACGAGAGTTTCTACTCCATTTTATATGATGGTGTCTAGGCTCTATAGACTATTTCATTCGGGGGCTCCAATTGGCCCTTGGTTTTCCTACGGATCTTTACTTGAATTGGGTATTTCTGTTGCTGTTGTTATTTTGTTTTTGATTTGAGTTAATACTTAATTTCAAGAGCCCTTATACTCAATCATCAAATCCCCTGTCTGGGATGAAGGTTCATTTCCAGATCTTTGACTCTGATGTGGATTATAAAATGTCATAGCAGGTCCCACTTGGCTGCTTAGAGGCAATTCTTCCATGCTAAATAGTCCCAATTGTTTGGTGCTTAAGGGTCATCATGCTTTACAAAACCTGAAGTCAACTCTATAGAAGACTAAGATTCTAGCAAACAAGCCCCAGAAGATTTCAAGAAAAAAACCTTCCAGTCCTCTTTTTGTCTGCTAAACCTGCTCTGCCTTCTTTTGCTGGGACTCCTCTCTGATTGCTTTAGTTTGGCTGGTCTGAGAGACTGCTGAGTGCTCCAGACCCCTGCAGCAGTTTGTTATAATTGGTGCTAAAGGGTTGGCAGAGCTGGAAAGATGCATAACACAAGGACAATTTTTTCTCGGTTTTCTTTTAAGAGTTCTGTGAACCAGGTGTTGAAAGGAAATCATGGTCTAGGTAAGGATGGGCAGACGTGCAAGAGATGATTAAAAGGCAGGATCTGTAATTTACCTAGAGATCTGAATTTTATGATCAGGAAGAGAATGCCAGATTCTAATTCCCAGGGCTTCTAAAGCCCTGTTGGTGATATTATGAATGGTTTTGTTCTTCTTTCTGCGATTAAAAGTGTGTGAGTTGTCAAAAGGAAAAAAAAAAAAAAAAAAAGCAACTAAAGCCTGCCCTAAAAAAATCATCATATAGGGATATAGGGATATCTATATACTTCAATAAAGAGAATCAGAATCCTTTAAAAAAATATTGCTGTCTGAAGAGAGCAAAGAGGTCTCTCCATTAGGCTCTTTAGGAAAATGACAATAGCAATCAAGAACTTACTGCTTGATGTGATTTGACTCTTTAAATTATTTTTGTCACTGAGAGACTCTTAGTATCCAGAGTGGTAGAGCCATGTACCCACCAAATAGCCACATTTCACAAAGTTACATTTAAATGAAAGACTGTCATATTGTCCAGGCAGTGCTTATCATTTAAAAAAAAAAAAATGATTATTTCTTCCCTATTGCTTATAATAACTGCTTTAAAGCTCAAAAGTGAAATCTATTTCCTCACTTCAATTTTCTCTCCTCCATCAGGTTTTCACACACTGTGGGACTTCTGGTGACTGCTGGGCTGCTGGCATTGATCTTTTATTTCCCTGGGGGGAAAAAAGTGGCCTTGAAATTTTCCTTTGGGGGAAAATATCATACCTTTTGCAAGATAACCAGGTTTTTCCTTCTCCTTTTTTTTTTTTTTTTTCTGATTTGGATTGTTAACAGTCTTGTTCTGGTTTAACAGTCATTGATGTATCCATTTATATATTTATATACTTAAATATTTATCTATTCATTCATAGAATATTCTGACGTCTCTCATGCACCATTGTGCAAGGTATTTAAACGGCGCAGAGACTGCAGCAGATGCTCCATCTACCTCCGTGGAGTTTTGGGTCTATCACGTTTCCATTAAATTGGAGAGACAAATATACTTACTAAAAATTATGTATTGGGCTGTTCTCATTTGCATGTAGAATCACAAGAATATTTTTGACAAACAATATAGTAGTGATAAGGAACTTACCTTTGGATTCACCATCTTGACCGCAATCTACTAATTACTTTGTTCCGTTCTCCCCTTGTGTAGTGGGTTTATAGGGATATTAGAATAATTCTGAAAGGAAAACAGTCAGGGCATATGTAGATTTCAGCAATTATATGATAAACTAGGAATTAATAAAGTACATATTTCTCAGTCAGTTCACTTGAGTTTTTATTTTTTTCATATAAATGTTCTTTTAGACCTAAATGGGAGCATCATCATGCACCTTGAAAGGAGAGCATCTGCCTTAAACCTGGATAGGACCTTGATATTTAAACATCGGTGGGAAGATACGTTCTATTACCGAAAACGCACAATTAAGTATCCCAATGTCTGAACTCCTTAAACATTTTTGAGTTTGTGTATCCACCCAAGATCAAGCTTGATGCTTTGATTTGGTGGCAGCTTTAGCTTCCCAAGTGTGAGATTTGGTGAACACAATTTAACTTTGTTCTGTGGTTTTGCTGGATGGAAATTTTCTCTTGGACTCTGAAACTGTAGTCCAGGGGAAGTTTCCACTGACAGGACACTACAGGGCAAAAGGGAACCTATACTTTTTTGACCTCTCAGGGACCTCTCCCCCCTGTTTTGCTTTTCAACACTGTATCAAAACAGAAAACTTCACAGTCTTGGTAAAGCCTTGGGTACCCCTTTTCCAGGGACCAAGGAGAATTAGGTTTTATTTTGGAATGCTTCACTTTGCATTGGAACCAAAAAGAAGTGAAGACGGGAAAAAACAGAGCCGTTGATCATTTCCTTAATGGCAAAAAAGATCAATCAATTTGCCGTGAGAAAAAAAGAACTGCATTACAGATTTACAAAATGTTCATTATCTATGGACTTTGGATATGAACCATCATCTACCTAATATCTAAGGCAGCGATCTGACAGTTCCAACTCTGAATTCAGGGACCAGTTGATAAATTAAAAATCATTTTAAAATTTAATATTAAAATTGATAATTGCTCTGTGGGAAATAGATTTTTCTGAACTTATACCCTTTTCCTGCAGTGCTGAGCAAATGCAAGCGATAAACTGTCCATTTGTCACAATGATAGATGGACAAATCCTACTTTTACCCTTGTCCCACAATTCTCATATATTTCAATTAAGGAGAATAAGTGCTACCATTTGTAACAGATATCCATATTATTTTATATAGTTCTTTAAGGATTAAAGGATTCTCTTTGGCAATGAAAAAAAGTCTCCTACAGTACCCCATTCCACTATTGGGATGCATTTTTCTTGTCTTCAAGGAACATGGGGGAGGGTGGGGGGGGTGGGGGCAAGAGAAAAAGATTGGCTATTATTAGTTTCTTCGACATGTGACCTAGAGAGTCGTACCTGGGAACAACTGCTGATCTTCTAAATGTAAGGAACAACTAATTCACGTTAGTACTAGTAAGTTTTCCTTTGCTTGGTTAATGTTGGTTTGTACTTTACATTTTAGAAGTATTTTGATTGCTTTTCTCTGTTTTTCAGTTATTCTCTTAGCCAAGCAACTGTAAAGAGGGTTAAAGAAAAAAATTATTCATGACACTTGTTAGAGAATAAGAGGGCAGACTTCATTTAGGACTATCACAGGAAGTTTAGGAGCCAGTACAATGGCGCTGTCCCAGAGGGGAGAGAGATCGGGCTCCATGTTGACTATAATAAGCAGAAGCAGAAATTTATAGCCAAGGAGAAGGGTGGAGGTGAGTGGATAAAAATTACTTAGAGAAAACAGCAGAAAAAGGGATGATTTTGACAAAATAGACCTTATAATATTCTTGCTGCAGTCAGGTCAGGACAAACACCATTGGAGGCCAGTGAGGAAAAGAAACTTGATTAAGTATCGAGGCTGATCAGATAATTGAGAATGGGGAATTCTAACTAAACAGATTTAAAGCTTCTTGTTAAACTGGACTATGTAGAGATGAATATGGGAATTCAAAATCAGGGCCTAGCTGAGAAGAGAGTCCAGGGGAGTCTCACTAAATTTTGGTCAAAGAGAAACACTGACAAAAGAGCTAGAGCAGTGTGAAATGCACACAGACTAAGGAATGATTTTAATACCCTAAAATGCTTACAGCAATGTAAACCAAAAAGATAAAATTATTAAAAAACAAAACAAAACTAGTGCTAAACAAATTCGAACTAAAAGTGATGTGTATTGTGCAGACCAGCCCTCTATTTTTTTCTGTATAGACAAAAATTATTAATGATGGCATCAAACAAAACTTCATAAGGAAGAAAAAGTACCAGAACCTTTTTCTGTAGCATAACATTCACTGATACAAAGTCTGTTTTTATGGAAGTGAAGATCACAAAAGTATTTATTTCCTTTAGACCTCAGAAGGGTTTTTCTGAATTATATTAATTTTATTGAAGATAGAATTTTTTATATGACTGATAATAGATCTTATTGCTGTTTTTTCCCCTAAAGTAGCTACACTATGGGTAGAAGATTAATGACTGGTAGGCACCAAAATATAGTATTGCTACGAGGACTGGTGGTTCTCAACTCAGAATTTTGTTTCATTGTTGTGTCGAATGCAACTATCCTAGGAGTACCATATTCTGTTATTGAAAAAAATTATTTTGTCATTAGTTTTTAAATTATATATATATAAGCTAAAGTAGATAATGTATATTTCCCATCCCATTGATGTTAGGCATGGTCATATGACTCTGCTTTAAGCCACTGAAATATTGGTTGAGATGGCACTAACAAACGCCTTAACAATATTGTGGGGTTGACTTTCACTACTCTGCTCCTCTGCTCCTCATAAGAAAAGCAAGTCCAGGTAGGCACTGTTCCTTCACTTGGAAGCCCAGAATGAGACACACAGAAAAGACATACACCTGACTAGAAACACCGAATCAACCACCGCCAACCCAGAGTCTGAAGCAGGACTCCTGTAAAAAACTTTCAGGCCTGTGAGTGAGACTGAAAAGTGCTTGAAAGCCACTAAGTTTTGTGGTAGTTTATTATACAGCATTAATTGCAGCCAAAGTTGCTAAATACATCATTGCCTAAGGAAAATCTCCCATGGCCTCAATACTGTGATTCACTACTAGCATAATAAATCTGTATCTCATGGACCACTCTACTTTAGCACAGAGCATATAGTAAATTCTTTCTAAGTGTGTATTGAAGAATAAATGAAGGCCTTCCCAGGTCAAGTTTCTCTCATAGCATACCCAAGTGCCTTGACTCATAGTTAATATCTAGAAAATACATGACTTTTTTTCTTGCTGTGTCTGTCCTCATTTATTTATGACCCAGAACAGGAGGCAACACAGATTAATAAGTGCTATGAGAAAGAAGTCTTTGGAGAGCACAAAGGTTGAGAACTGATCTCACTCTGACAATGAGGTCAATAGGGAATGGGGAGTGTAAGGTGTCCCAGTAGACTTCCTAGGGAAGAAATGCTTGAACTATTTTAAACATGTAAAGATGACAAATTTTAAAGCTCACAGAGCTAGCTAGGCATTTGCATTAAATACTTTACATTTACTATCTTACCTGAGACAGGTATTCTGACTATTCCTCCCTCACAAGTACAGACATCAAGCAACTTGCCCACTTCAAAGAACTAGTAAGTAGTAAAGATGGGGTTTATGTCCAGAGCTGTTTGACTCCATCAGCAAATTGTAAAATCAACCCCAAAGTGCCATCAGTATAACCTCTGAGTCTCGGGGACCCCGAGTTGCTATTTCCCTAGATTCTTGATTTTATTTCCCCTGTTTGTTCATTATCTCCTATTCACCTCCTCTTGTTCTCTGAAACAAATCTACTCATAACTATGTAGGTAGGGAGAGAGATACTCTTCCCATAGAGAAAAGAGAATATGCAAGGAAGGGGGCCACTAATTAGCTGGTCCCAGCCCTTCACTAGGCTGGCATGTTTTTTTACTTTTTTTATTTTTGAGACTTCAAGGCAGGGGCCAGACTGGGCAGAGAACAATGAGTAAGTCATAGAGGTGATGCTTTTAATGATGCATCCACTAATGAAATGGCACTCCATGGGTTCACTTATTAGTAACTTAGCTCAGACGGCCATGTCCTACTGTCAGCTTGTCATTGATGACCCCATGTGACCTCAGAATTGTCAGCTCCACCTAAAAAAGAGCAAATGTAGCAGAAAATACAGAAGTAGCAGCATAATTTGGAGTGGAAAGATTAGCAACAACAGGAAAGCTCTTGAATCTCTATATTTCTAGTTTACTGTGAAATTTTGCCAGAAGTGTAGTTATTTGAAGAACAGGCTAACCTTGCAGGATTTGGGTTTGCATCTGATTTGTAAACAATAGAATGACTTGATTGAATGTTTTCAGAGGCTAGATGACAGTGTTGGCACTGGAGGAGTGTCTAGCACAACTGCATTCTATATAGTGTGGATCTTCCTTATGTTTTCCAGGACACTGGGATTTTAAACTTTATATTTAGAAAATGATTTATGGAGAAAATACATTTGTACAAATCTAGTTTGATGATTGGGGAGTTATGAATGATATAAGGCTCTGAAAGTTTATGATACTTCCCATCCATATAACCTCTTTTATTTCAATAACTCAATGCCCTTTATGTCAATTATTGATTTAATCTTTTTAATATCCCTCTGTCAAATGGAAAAAAATGTCTATTTATTCTTTATTTTATAGTTGGGAGGACAAGGCTAGACCTGTCTTTCTTGGGGAATGAGTCAGATCTTACGGTCATGTTTTGCATCCATGGTTAAAGGCATCTCTGTAAATTGAACATTCGTAAATGCACTGTCTCTTTTTTGTGTGTGTCTATACATTATCATTAACACATGTGCAAAGTTATGCATAATTATTTTTTTTGAGCTCTGATGATAAAACTGGAGATTTTCCAAGGTGAAATAAATTATTAGGAATCTTATAGCTTGCAATCTACTGGTGTTCATTCTCACTGGTGAACAAGTCATATTTGCTAATGAGGAAATTATGGAGTGGGCAATGTATCTGAATTTTAACTGCAGCTTGAGTTAACCAGAAAAGTGTTCCAGATGTCACATATATGGCTGACACATGTTGGAGCGGATCCCTTTTTCCTGCTGTCCTCTCAGAGGCCCACTTCACAGCTCTCCACATCCCAGTGTCCTTCCACATCACCACACCAGTTTCTCACTTCATCTCCTGTGACTGCGGAGTAATCAGCTCATTTCTCTCCGCCTCTAAAGCATCTCCATTCCTCACTAGCTCTGTATCCTTCCTGCCTTTGGCTATCTAGTCACGAAGCCAAGTAGTAATGAAAATGGGTTTCATTAAACAGGAATCCTACTTATTTTCTCAAACCACTATGCTAATAATCTCCCTTCTCAATATAAAGGCTTAAACACATACCAATATAACTAGTTTTTTTTTCAGCTATTTTTTTCTAAAGAAGATTATTTCCCGGGGATAAAAATATTTCTCTTCAAAATCCAGGACTTTGTTGTTAGAAATGAAGATCTAAAGTACGTAGAATTCTTTTCTTCTTTTGCTCCAGAAGTGAATGGAGTTTGCAACACCTACCTTTTAGTCATTCCATTTTGAAAATGACCACTAAAGAATATGAAGAGCTAAAACTTTTCTTCACAACAGCATGAATTTTTCAGACCTTTATGAATAAATCAAGATGAGTATTAAAATACAGATAGTTTATAGGTATATGAATATGGATTATATATACATATATACGTACATATATATATGTGTGTATGTATGTATATATCTACCTGTTCCCCCAAGATTGAAGCACGTACTAGGATATGCGTATATAATATTAAAGCATTAGAATGATCACAGAAACTCTGATGGGCATTGTGTCTCTTTTAAAGAACATGCACAGAACAGAGCAGCATCCTTCTCTCTGGGAGGCTGATGTTGCAGACCCTATCTTGATTGGGGTTGACGTTCTTCAGCCTCTAGATCTCTATGTGATGCCTGCAGTTCTTGGCTGAGTCTCTAACTTCCTATATATCTGGAGACTTGTTTTGAAAGCATCCTCCTTGGTAGTTATCCTGACATTCTGCATCACAACCGCAATCTCCCTTTTTTCCTTTTCCCCTGTCATGAAGTTTGTGATCATCAGCAAGAAGTCAATTTTGACTCTTCTCACTCTCTGGAGCTTTTAGAGCTCTTTGCAAATACAAGGAGCATAACCCTGGAAATTTCTTTTCCCCCAGAAAGGGAAAAAACTCCACTTGTCAATCAGTCATCCTGAGCATAAGTTCTCACAAAGGAACTCAGAGCCACCGTGCCTGTCTAAATCCATCAAGGGGGAGGGGGGAGAAGGAAGATGGGGGTCAAGTTAGTAAATAACTGCCTTAAAGTGCAGCTTCAGAGTTATTATTCACATTGCCTTTCATACAACTCAAATGCAGCATAGATGCACAGAAAATAATGAAAGTGCATTATTAGTTGCTGAAGGAGTTCCAGGGCAAGGTATTCTAATTCATGGAATTTCTGGTTAAATTAATATTAACCTGCTTATGGACAGAGCTTACTGAGGGAGAGGTCTGACGGAAGACATAGAAAGATGAATACCACTTCTCCGATGGACACCATTTAATGATTCATCCCATCCTACTTTGTATCCTTCTGGTTCTTATGTCTGTTTTATTTTATACTAAGTTGTCCATGTGTTTCTCTCACCCATGAGATTATAAGGAATTTTAGAGAAATGTTTTCTTCATTTTTGTAAAATCTGTAAAATATTTCACTTTGCAAATATTCATTAATTATTTGCTTATTTGAATTGACTTTGCTTCTCTAATGTGTTTTTTGATATGTTGCTTTACCAACTATAAGTACCTGCTATTTACGTCAATGCCTTAAGGTACAATGAGGTCCAAAGTGCACCCTGGCGGAGGAGTGGTTGGGTGCAGTTCACATACATCCCAAGGTCCCAAGTTTGTATCCTGGGACCAGCAGGAACAACCAAAATGGACAACTACATAAAATAAAGTGCTTCCTCTTCCTCTGTCTTCCGGCCTGCCTGCCTCTGCTCACCTTCATTTCTGCCTACACCTTTTTTTAAAAAAAAAGAGGTCAGAAAAGTATGAAGTTAGAGTGTACTTTGATGACTTTCATAAAACATAAAAGCAAAACTTTTCTTTAAAACTCCCTATGTTCATAAAATAATACCTGAAAATCATGTATGTATATATATATATGATATATGAACACACACACATTTGAAAATACATTCAACCAGAAATATGCAAAGGTAAAAGTGGATCTTAGAACAATGAAGCCTCTTGAAAATATTAACTATAAGATTTAAAGAGAGTAGAGGTTATTCAGTAGCAAGTATTATTTTATACCTCTTACCTGTACTTGTTGTATTAGGTACTTTGAGAGCCAGAAAAATTAGAAAACTCCTACTTTGTTTCACACAATGACTTAAGTCCTTAAAGTATATCAGGGAACAACAAAATATCCCTGCTCTTTGTCCTCTAAGCTACAGGGGAGATCCCAACAATTAGCAATTATCTTTACATGCAAATTATATTGTGACCAGAAGGAAGATAAATACAATAGACAAAGAAGAAACGCATCATGGTGAGACAGCTGCATAGCAATTTTAATAGTGCACTAGAATTGGCTTCATTAAGAAGATAATTTTTGAGCCTAGATTTAAAAGAGGTGAGTTAGTCAAGCAGATAGATATGGGGAGAAGAGTAGTCGAGGTAAAGGAAACAGTCCATGCCCTATGCTAGATATGTTCACAGGGATTATCTTTTATCTTCACTCAAAACAAACTAAATAACTAACCCATGATGACACAGGAAGACTATGGCAATGGAGTCAGGATTAAGATTAAAGTTATAGGAATCCAAAGGCCATGCCATGTTCAATCATGATTCGCCATGCTCCCATAGCTGTGACTAAACAGAATTCTCTAGAAGGAGAATAGTAAAAGGTGAAGTCAGAAGACTGTTGCAGACCACGTTATGAAGTTTCCTATGCCACTGCAATTGAAAATGAGTAAAATGGAGATCCATGGCATGATTTTAGCAAAAAAGCGATAGGATCTGATGCATATTTTATATGTGCCTTCCCTAGGGAGCTTGGAGCTTAACAAGATAGATAGACAATGAATCAGGCATCAGTCTTGTTTCTCAGCTGCTGTGTTGAGCCAAGACTGTAGAGGCGCTAGAAGCTTGAAGACCAGTTTAGAGGCTTATGTACAATCCAGGTGAGACACGTTGATGCCTGATTCCTTGTCATTCTCTCCCATGAAACTCCAAGCTCCCTCAGGGCAGGCACATCTTGTCCAAGGTGTCCTTTCTAATGCAGGTTTTATCACAAAATAGTGCTTAACACACACAAATAGTGAAGGAATGGATATTCAACTTCCTCCAAAGTTTAGGATATAGTGCTATAGACATATAGTGAGAGGTGAAAACATTTGTAACTTCCTAGTGGAAAAAAAGCATTTTAATGTAATTATAATTGATGGAGGGAGAGTTCAGAATGGGATGCTATCTGAGTCACACCACAGCCCCTTTCCTGAGCACTAAAGGCCAAAGACCCCAAAACTTATCTCCTGGTTCAGGAGACAACAAGGAGCCAGGGACCACTAAAAGGGATCCACCAAATGCCAAAATGTATTATGTTATCCTTTTTCTCTCTATTAGAAAATCCCTGACTTATCCCTCTTCAGGATACATTTTCGGTTTCTACTTAAATCAATGTATCCTGATTTGTAAAATTCTCTGCTATTCACAAATAAACACATTTCGACCTGCCTGGTAAATTTGCTGTTCTCTTATTAAAGGTTAACAGTTTCATCAATTTCAAAGACCAGAGAAGGGAATCCTCAGGACAGGATGAAAAAAAGCAGAGTTCAGGGTTTGATGAGGAGACTGGTTAATTTTGTTTTGCTGGAAACCTGAGACAGAATATGCAATGGGGGAAAAATGGAAAAGGTAAGTTGAGGCTAGATTGTTAGAGATCTTAAATGCATACATTAGACAAGCATTTTGGATTATTCAGATTTTTAAAGTTTATTTGTTTACTCAGCAAGGGAATGAAAGGTTTAAAAACTGAGCTTGGGGAAGATTACTGTAACTCTGAGATTACCTCTGGATCATTTAGCTAGAGGATAAAACCAGATGAGCAGTTGTTTCTAAGGTCAAAATTACAGCTTTATCATTTGGAAGCACTGACGTGGAAAACAGAAAAATGACACACCCTGATATTTGTATGAGCCTATAGAGTTTACAAAGCCCTAACATATGTATTATCCCACATGATCATCACAGCAGTCCTGCTAGGTGGCATTGTTATCACATTTTACAAATTGAGTTGATTTATGCAAAAACTATCAGTGAGAGTCTGGCCTGTAGTAGATACTCAAGAAATGATAGCTGAAGTGGAAAAATAAGGAAGCTCAAGTTTAGAAAGCCTAAGCATATTGCCCAAGGTCACATAACTGAAAATAAATTACAGAGCCAAAACTTACAGTCAGTTTGTCTGAGGATGAGTCTGATTCTCTTTGGTCATATTCTAACCACTTACTTGCCACCTGCCATGGACACTCAGAAGTTCTTGCAAAGTGAAACGTAAAGAAATCAGGCATAATACCTAGTCAGCTAACCTAATTCAAACTCGCAATATGGAAAACATTATTTAGTATAACATTTTATTTTAAGGGTTTCTGACATATACCTACATATTTATACTATATATAGATTTACATATATGTATGTGATAACATATGCATTTATAAAAATACAGTATTTCCCCTTCTTATAAGGAGACTCATTGGATTGGAATAGTACCAAAAGACTTCATTTTAATTTAATCATTTAAATTAATCTATTTCCAAAGATAATCACTTTTTGAACTACTGGAGGCTCCTTTTAACATAGAAAGTTTGTGGGAACACACATCACTCCTAAACATATATAGAATTGTTGGTTATTTATTTACTTGCAGCTTTCAGGGGTTCATTCCATCTTCTCCTTCAAATGTCCAAGCTGGGTTACTTTCCGTTAAACATTCCTGAAAAATAAATAAGGGCCTGGTACAATGACACAGGTGTGGGAGCACTGTGATTCATGTGTGACCATGGCATGGACGTCGGAACCCTATAACCTCAATATTAATCCCAACTCCATTGTCACATTCCTCCTGTGTCATTGTGGACTAGTTATTTAGCTTCAGTGTCTTCAACAACAAATTGCAGATGACAGGGTCTCTTGGCAGTTTTGAGTGATGATTAAAAATAATCCCTGTGAACATATCTGATACAGGGCCTACCCCTTCAGAATTGCTCAGTAAATGCCAGCCCCCTTTCTTACTGTCCCTAGAAAGCTCCCAGGGCTGTGCTCCCTCACGTAGAGGCAGGTATGCCCATGGCTAAGTCCACTAGAACTGGCTATGTGCCAATATATGACCTCAATAAACACAGTACTGTGTTTGCTTTTGGATTAATTTAACCAGAATATTTCTGTAATAAACACAATGGGAACCTAATTTGCAATTCTATAGAAAGGTCAACTAAGTTAAGAAAGTTAAAGTGAAAAAAGATATTTTATGCCCAAACTGTCAGAGTAAAGAAAAATTTTCCATACATTTTATCCCACTAGTTTCTAAAATGTCTCTCAGTAGTTCCCACCTCCTGGTATTCATACTCTTGCTCAATCCCTGGCCCCTGGAATGTGGTCTGGACCTAGTGATTGCCTTCTAATGAATAGAATACAAAAAAGTTATAGAATAGAATTTCTGACATTGAGATACAAAAAGATTGGGGTGGGGCTTTATTTTTTGACCTTTCTGATAGGCTGACCTTACGTTCCATTTTAAACAGGACAGTACAGTTTGTTTTCATACTTCCTGACCACCAGTTATATCTCATTTGTAATAAACCAGGACTGTCTGTAACACAAGGCTGCAGGGGCAGTTTTGTTGCCCCGTGCCAGTCTGTTAAGGGGCCCAAAAACTGTGGTCCAGTTTTTGTCCTGTTTTGAAATATGGCCAGCCCACTCTCCGGGAAATCTTACCTTTGACACCTCCCTACCCTTGCATTCCCCCCTCTCTCTTTGTCTGTTTTCCTCTATGTCTGATCACCAGAAGCTGTATTCTGAGAGCAACCAGGCAGACATGGAGAAGCCCACAAGATTAGACACATGAGTGAACTAATACGAAGCAGATATTCTAAATCCTTCATCAGCCATGTGAGAGGGCTTGGAAGCAGATTCTCTAGCCTCAGTTGAATCTTGACATAACTGCAGTCCCAACCCACAGCTTGACAGCACCTTGAGATTAAAGAACTTGGTTAAGTCTCACTTAACTGACCCACACAAATTCTGAATAAATATTTCTTGTCTTAAATTGCTAAGCTGTGGGATAATTTGTCACATAGCAGTACTAAAGCCAACTTGGAACAAGTGTGTGTTTTTCTAAGTAGAGGCTTATGTTCATTTCATTCAATCTGTATATTTTAACAATATAATGGAAATCTATGTTTCATTTCTTTATAGAGTCTTTGCACTCATTATATATATGCACATACACATACATACATATATATTACTTCAGAAGAAGAGGAAGAATTCTAATCAGAGGGTGACTTTATATTGATTGATTTTTCTTTGTAGAATCTTTGGGTAAAATATTGTTAGATGTAATAAAACTTTTTAAAAAGCACAATATTTTATTTTTATCCACTAGTAAAGGAGTTAGGCAAGGCATGGTGTTGCTGAAAAGCACTTTGAATACCACAGTAATAAATCACAGCACAATTTATGATTTAAGATTACCACTGAGATCTGCGCATGGGACTCTGGCTGCTTAGAGGGTGTTGGAAGAAAGCATAATGATGGGATCTCAAGAAAAAAAGACCTTCTGTAACTTAAAGTAAGCGTATTTACTTTTTACTCTACTAGATAAGCCTGCAAATCAATTCATATCTGCCTTTTTAAAGATAGAATACAAAATATATAACATCAATAAGTTGAAATATAGAGTGCTTCATGACTTTTTCATATCAGTTCGAGCCTAACAGTCTCATTACTCAAGTTGTGAACTAGCTCAAACATTTTCCCCCCATTTTACTCATGGAAACCAGATTTGACTCTATCACCTTGAGGTTACAAATTGACTAACTTTTCATTGCAATCATTAAAAATTTTCATTCATTATATCCAACTATACATACATACATACATACGCTCAATCCCCCAACCACTCACTCACATCTGTACTTGTTAAAAGATCATCATTGTATCACCTCAACCGTCTTAGAAGATACTCATGAGTGTGGAAGGCAAACGTTTCTCAGCGTTGACTAAAATAACTGCCAAAGACACGTGTTAACAGGTAGGTTCAGGTATGGGAATATGCGGAATCGATGGACATTTATTTAAAACAACGCTAATAGTTTTGCTTTGTTCATTCCTTTGTTCCCAAGACCAGAGTGGACTAAAGGAGAGAATGAGAATAGTGAGAGGCTGACACACTGACAGTAACCAGATTTAAAAACCAGCCACGGCGCCTGCCCTGGTGGAGTGGTGGGTGGAATCGCTTCATGTATTTCCCAAGGACCTGGGATGAACAACTAAATAGAATAAAAAAGGTGCTCTTTCCTCCTCTTTCTTTTTGCCTGCCTGCCTCTGCTTGCTTTCATTCCTGCCTGAACCTTTCTTTTCAAAGGAAAGAAAAAAAAAAAAACAACCATGGAACTAGAGAAAGTGGGTTTCGGGAAAGTTTAAGATACTTATAAACATTGTGACCCATTTCAAATTAATTCTCATAATAATCACCTAAATCATATAAATGTCCAAATAAGATCAGCAAGTTTAAGACAAACTAGTTGTAGCTGGCATATGTTGAGTATTTATTTGTAGCAAGAATTGTGCTTTTTGCTTTACATACATTATCTCTAATCCTCTCAACCTTAAAGGTATTTGAGAGGGAAAAGTGAGTTTTCCAGAGTTTAAGCCACTTCTTTAAGGTCACAGAGGTACTCATACATACATGAGCCAGGATTTAAACTCAGATTTCAGATTAAAACCCCTCCACTCTGTCCGTTATTCCATACCTCCTAAAAGATATTAATCAGAAACTGTTTAAGTTTAAAAAAAAGAAAAGGAGTGTGACAATGCTTCTGGGGATAGTTTGCTTATCTGGAAACCAAATCAATTCTGTTCTATCTGTCATTCCTCTAAAGCATCGCATAAGTGAAGTGTCAATCTTTGTGGATTTTTGGTGGGGAGAGGAGAATATTTTCTACCAAATATGAGCAAAGTTTTAAAAAGTTTAGAATGATACAGTAGCAGATCAAGCTGTTTTTTAGGTAGTGAGTTTTCCATCTCTGAGACCACTGTCACCATCGCCCTTTAACATTTTCCATGGGTGTTAGTTGTGCTATTTCTATAAAGAAAAGGAAAAGGATCTATAAGGACCTGCCTCATTTCTAAGAATCTGTCTTAAAAATCCTGTTTTCATCCTGATATGCAACATTTCTAATAACTCATATATGGTAAAGAAAGACTGATTTTCTACTAGATGAATTATCATTCTGTGGAGCACAAAAATAGTGAGTTCAACCCTCTTGGCAGTTGCATTTAGCTAGGCAATTTTTTGTGTCTTTAATTCTTTGGTGTCAAATGGATCACTGCATGTTCAATGCTTAATTACCGAATCTTCATCATCCCCAAATACTTCTGTGCTTAATATTTATTAAAACCTTTTTTTCCCAGCGAGACAAAACCTCATCCACCATCTGAAATCTAATTTTCATGACATTTTGTAGATAGTAGCTATGAACTAATACTATACAGTACCTTTTAAAATCATCATTCCTTAAGTTAAACTATGAAATTAATTTTTCTTTTGATTTTTATTATGTTTCCCTTGTATTATTGAAAGAATGGTAGGGTGCCCTCCTAGCGATAATTTTGACCAGTCATTTTAAATTGCTATTCAAAATGGACTGAGTAGTGTTTCACATTAATATTTCTATTAAATTTCCCATGATGTTACTTAAGATAAAAAAAAAAACTAATGCAGCAAAAATAAATGAAGCTAAAGTACATATTTTATATCTTACGCAAAACAGAGGAAATAAAGCTAAACTTATCTTGTAAGTAAAGATAAATATTTTTAAGAGGAATTTTATTGATGAATAATTTGGGCACTTATGCCAGGGTTGACTTATCGACTCAGTCATAGTGTGTCAGAGTCACAATACTTTAGGGCACATGAAAATGTTTTCTTTTAAAATCATGAATGCACTTTTAGATGAAAGAAAACATTTTAATATATGTAAACTGTTAATATATTCATATTATATAATGTCATTATAAAATATAATTAATTTTTAAAAATGGAGACAGTGTAGGTCATGAAGTTCCTTGGCCCATGCAAGATATTATAATGTGATCTAGATTCAGTCATTCTAACAGGCTTAACTGAGCTCCCTGTAGTTTTTCAGGGACTGTGTTGGAATTGATAAATGTGTAGGATATATGTGTAGGAGTGTGTGGGGGGAGTGGGGAAGTGGGGATGACATGGCAGATGGAATAAATTGAAAAGGACCCAGTTTTGTCATCAAAGAATGTATGAACACTTTATGAGTAGTGAAAGTATATGAATGAATCATTAAAGTACAAAGATAAGATAGATGTAGACAAGGTGAAAGAAAGTACAGAAGAGGCAGCAACCAGCTCTGCCTGGTGATACTGGTGGAGGGATGGATTCATAAATCATAAAGAGTTATATTGAGTCTTAAGAAATGAGATGAAGTAATAAGAAAGTAACAAGGGCAACTTTATTCTTGGTAAACGAATGGCATATTCAAAGACTTTGAGATATGAATGGGTCTGGGCATTTTCCAGAAACTGCAGATAGTTCATTATGGTTGCACAGAGTATATGCAGGTATCCTGGAGGAAAAATGGGCAAGATACAGAATAGGAAAAAGGCCTCAGCGCCATCTTTATTTTGCCAGTGAAATAGCATTTTTCTCTCTAGGATAGGGTCAATAATTTTTAACCTTGATAGTCAAGACTTTTACCATCTGGCTCCCAAATTGCCCTACCAAAATACTCTAATGCCAACCATCTGCATGGATTGACTTTCTTACATTTTCTCTTTTGCACAACTTCTCCCTTTATCTGGAATATGCTGTCCTCTCAAAGCAGCCATCTCAACATTACTGAATTCCTTCCAGAAGTCACCTCAGCTTCAGACAGCACACTCACAAGGTTAAAGCAGTTCAAATTGAGATGGATATGTGAAATTATCTAGGAATAAACCTTGATTTTACTGATAAAACTGAGATCGAGAAGAATCAAGAAAATTGTGCCCATTCCCACAGTCTGTAAGAAATAGAACCAAATTCATTTGACTTTTGATGGGATTAACCTGGTAAAAATTGTCTCCATAATTTATTTGGCTATCACTCATGTACTGTCTTGACATGACTGGTGTCCTGTTCAACTATTTAAATATAACTATTTAATTTGCTTATATCTTGTTATATTTTCCCAAACAAGTGTTAGTCAGGAACTGCCTTTCACACTTATTTCCAACAGAATCTGAAGCACTGATCCCATGTAGCATGGAACTCTTAGTCAATAATCTGATTCAGTTTCTTCATCATCTTGAAAGGATAGCCCTACAATATAAAGATGATTAAATCTATGGAAAAATAAAATAGAAGAGCACCTTACTAGTTTTGTAATAGCTCTCTCTCTTAACCAACAAATCCAAACGGTGCTCTTTTAGAAGTAGTGAAGACAGCTATATTACGTGCTGGCCAGGTATAGAATCTGAGCCCCGAAATACTTTTGGGATATACTTTTGTTGGTGAGGGAGAGGGGAAGGTGTGACTTAGAACAGGAACTACAAACGGAATTCAGTTATTCATTTGTGAATTCCTCACATGGGTAATACACATAATTGTAAAATGCACATAGGGTTCCATTCTCAGAAAGGGGTCCCTTTTATTTAATCAGTAGCTTTCAGCCAGTCTAGACTGTCAGGCGCCTGGTGGCTGAGTGGCCACTGCTGGTCCTCAGTGGCTAAAAACTGGGGTGTGGCTTCCTCTCTTCTACAGTTTGGGTTTCCAAGAAGCAGTACGTGTGGCATAGATCCTGTGCCCTTGATTTATTAAGTATGCCATTTAGAAAAAAACCTGTGAGACAATGAGGACAGAGAAGGGGAAAGAACTACATCTAGCATGCTATATCAACTGGGGAAGCGAGTGGGCGAGGGAGGGTAAGGATTCTGTAGCATCACCTTTCTAGATTTGTCCTGAGTTGTCTTACCTTGAGCCTACCTGTCCAACTTTCTTGCTCAAAGCAAGTTATTGTCTGTGAGCTCCTCAGAGAAGGGTGTGGGGAGGGGCTGGGGGTGGGTGAGTCTTCTTAGTGAGGGAGCTCTGGTCTGCTAAGGAAGATTATCTGTTAAAGGGAAGTGCAACTGTGAGTCATTAGTAGACAACGAATTATAGCAGCGTGAATGGTTGTAACAGCTCAGCAAAAGTCATGTGGGAAGAACACCTAAATCGTCTCTTACCACTTTGATTTTTTGGGAGACCAAACAACCAACTAACAACAACAAAAAAAGCACAGCAAACCAAAAAACCAACCAACCCAAGAAAACAAAACAAAATAAAAAAAGACCAGATGATAGAATCAAATGATTGATCTTCATTTAAAGTTTGACGTCTTCTGCTAAATCATAAATTTTCTCAAGTTATTCCCACACTTACCTAACCTAATGTCCCGTACTGACCCCCATTTTAATAAAAGCAAATTTAATGTATGAACAAATTATTCTGTTCTTCTAATGGAATGACTTGTTATCTCAGAGGAATGCGGTCACTGCTGAGAAAAACACGCCCATAGATCCTCAGATATGAGATCATTTCTAACAAACATTGCAGTTAGACTCCAAGTAGTCACAGTGGCTAAGGAACATGCTAGGTTCATTAATTAATCCCCACCAAAACACCCCAAATAATTTACCCTACAGATAATATAAGAGACAGACAGACAGACAGACAGACAGACACACACGCAGAGGCTGAAAGGAGAAAGACAGGACACACACACACAAAAGTTAAGTTTATATTAGTATTTTTCTCATGATTTCATTAGCACAAAAATATCTGTTGGGTATAGAGGCACAGCTCTGGAATTAAAATACAATTTGCCCAGCAATGTGGGATCCGGCTGTGTATGACAAGTCCTAAAGACACTCTCCCTTTGGGCTTTGGAAGTCATCTTGCTGGTTCTAATCTTAGTTTGAGCCTAGCAATTAGGATTCCAAATTGTCCGTTTTCATTTCCATCATTTTCACAAAAAGAAGTCCACATTTTACTCAAGCCTTGGACACCTCCGTTTACTTTAGTGAATCTGCACTATCTTCCACAGAATGCATGACTCTGCATATGAATCTGAGCTTAGTAACCAAAGGAAGATTTGTGCTTCCAAAAACTTCTGCCAGTGAAGCCAAACAGTAAAGAAAATGCCTGGACCTGTTATTTGGTTTCTTTCTCTATAATCAGCTTCACCTACTGCTTGGGTTGATGTCTTGTATCTTTATTGTATATACGTCTCACAGTGTGAGATCTGGAATTATTCAGCATTCCACTGGAAAGAAAAGGTAGCAGGGTCTCACAGATTTTTTTGAGCATCATGAAGCTTAGTTGGAACCTTGGTCCCTGTGCTCTTTCCTTTATTAGCCCCACTTTCCCCAATCAGACCAGATGCCAGCTGGTCTCTATGACTTTGCACAGGATGTTATGAATATAAATTTGGAGAAAATAATTAGCAATAATAATTTCTAAGAAAACTGGGGTCAACGCTTCCAAAGTGTCTACTTTTCTCTTGAATTTATACCTAATTACATTATATTTAAAATATGACAAACTCTTAATGCATTTGGCATAGAAAGAAAAACCAATTAACAAATGGGCACTCAAAATATTTCTCAGAGAATCCATTTTATCTGGCAACCGCTGTAATTACAATTCTTTAACCTCAGATTGCATTGGAGAGCACAAGATGTAAAATAAGCAGTTAAAATGCCTGCTAGTCCCCCAAACCTTTCTGAGCTTTCCCTAATCATTGCACAATTTTTCAAATTAAAAAAATAAAAATCTTTTAGCTAGGTGGATTTTTTCACAGTTCATTATCAATTATTAAGTAAATGAGTTTTAGCTAGAAAGGCATAGAGGATCGGATATTCTTGGGTGACTTTTCTAGCCTGGGAAGCTAAAAAAACAAAACAAAGCAGGAGAGACTCAAGTGGGAGTTTGAGACAGAACTCTTTTGGTAGGAAGGTAATACTGATTTTGTGCATTTGTATTTGAAGTGACTTGGGACATCCAAGTGGAGAGTTCATTTAGAACTATGAGGTGCTGATCAACAATAAGATGTGATAAAAGAAATTTCAGCCTTATTAACATTTTTGTTAGCTGTGGATCTCCCCGAATACATTTGTTTGTGACACATTTACTTATTGTCATGCATTTGTTTATCCCCCTTCACCTGTACATGAAGGAATGTGTTATGAGGCATCGTAAGGGTTGCACTGGAGACACCAGTGAAGGTAGGTCTGTCCATGGACTATAATACAACAGCCCTGTCACTGTCCTGGAGGGTGAGGGGACAGCAGTGGAGTGACTACTGTAAGCCTCACTCTATATGCTAATGCTTTTAATGGGTTTGTCCTGATGAGAATTCAGGAGTTAGAAATGGGCCAATTTTCATTTCCATTTAACTGATAAGGGGTGGTCAGTGAGACACTTTAAGCCCCAGGAAATTATGGGTTTTGACTTCACTGCCCACATGGCTAAAGGAGGCCACAATTTCTGATAATTTCTTCTCCTAGAGGGTAGAGCGAAGGGAAAACTGTTAGGCTGGTTCTAATGTGGAACCACATGGGGAAATTGGTTGATGAAGTGGAAGTGATTGAAACTGGGGGGGAGAAGTGTCTTTATCATTTCATCTTAAAGTGACAACTGAGACCCAGGAGGTTGGGCCTCATTAGATATACTGGCATTTTAAAAGGAGAACCAACAGGCATAATTCTACAGGAAAATTAAAAAAAAAAAAAAAAAAAAAAGACAGCTTAAGTGAACTGGAAAATAGTCAAGAATATGATTCCAACTATGTGGTTTCTTTGTTTTCCTTCCCCATTCCCAGCTTTACTGAGGTGTAATTGACAAATAAAAGTGTAAGATATTTAAAGTATACAACATGCTGATTTGATATATGTATACATTGTGAAAGAATTCTACTCATTGAGTTAATTAATATACACATCACCTCACATAGTTAGCTTTTTATGAGATTTAAGTTCTATTCTTTTAGTACCTTTCAATTATATAATACAGTGTTGCACAATAAAGCTTTGTTATACATTTAATCCTCAATCCTCATTCATTTTATGACTCAAAGTTTGTACTCTTACCTACTTCTCCCTACTTCCCTCACCCCAGCCCATGTCAAATACTTTTCTTTCTTTCTTTTTTTTTTGAAAGGTGGGAATGAAGGAGAGTAGGCAGGCAGGAAGAGAGAGGAGGAAAGCATCTTTAATTTTTTAATCTTTATTTAGTTGTTCATACTGATTGCTTTCCCACCCCGGGCCCAGGACTTGAACCCAGGGGTGAGTGGCTTGCAACTTCAGAGGGGATTGACCTAACTGCTGCTCTACCAGGGTGCACCATCAACTAGGTTTCTACTGTTTCTGAGTCTGACTTTTTTTGGTGTGGCTAGATCTAACTTTCTTTCTCTTTCTTTTCAAGATTCCATGCATAAAGGATATCATATAGTATTTATCTTTCTTTGTCTAGCTTATTTAACTTAGTATAATATTCTCCATGTTGTTGAAAATGACAGGATTCCCTTCTTTCTCAAGGTTGAATAATATTCCATTATAATATATGTATAATAAAATGATAATATATATTATAAAATCATATGTGATTTCATCATATTACATATAAGATCATAAAATCACATTACATGATCATTATATATAATTATATAATAATCATTCATCCATCTGTTAAGGGATAATTAGATTATTTCCATTCCTTGCTTATTATTGTGAGTAAAAACTGTAGTTTCTGTGATCTTAGAGAAGAAAAAGACAGGTTTTTATTAATGAAACTAAGGATAAATTAGAAAAAGAACATTTCTGACAAACTCAGATTTTAAAAAATATGCACCAGTTTTTAATGAAACAAGCATAATTTATCCAAATAAAGAAACAGGTTCTCAGGATACTAACATTTATTTAATTAGAGTGAGTTGCCCAAATTATTTATTCTTCTTCTATTTCACATGGGGAAGACTGAAGCTAGGAGCTGCTGAATGAGTGGTTAAGGTCAGTTTCTCAGGGACACAAGCATGGCTTCAAGCTAGCAAACTTTTCTCATTCTTCACTCAGGCCTCTCTCTGCCACCTTAGTGGTTCTGAAACAATGATTTGAGGATTCTGAGTACTAAAAGCTTTTCTGGAGTGAAAGAGGATGCTGAGTGAGTCATGCTATTTTTATACCTCACTCCTCACTACCTCAAGCCCCACTTTCAGCCAAGAAGTTTACTTTTTATAAATGTGGTGATAATGTATGATTTCATTTTTAAAGGGAGTGCTGCTAAAATTTTTGCAAACCTGTACTACCTTGTGCTAATCCACTGATCATAATTCCAGAAATAAAAATATTGAGCCATATTGAATGTGAGTGCATGAAAATAATTAGGATAGAGGCTCAAGTAAATGCATATTTTTAAAAAAGTTAAATACAAGCACTATAAAACAAGTGTTATTCTGAAAAATGCTAGGGCATAAGCAAAGAAGAGGGAGGGGTCCAGACCTTTCAGAGCCTGCATCTGCCTAGAGATAGAAGTTGATTGGAGTGTCCCCAAATGGCACTCAAAATATATATTTTCAAAATTATATTTGGAAGATGACGATGAAGGATCACAGCTCTGCTAAATTTGGTTTGTTTTTACTCATTTCTGATAACTAGAGTTAATTCACTCTGAATCTCTTCCATAGGTAAAAGTATCTAACTATAGTCTGAAATTAAAAACATTTAATGACTATTTATCCTAAACTTAATGAATTAGAATTTGGCAGTCATTTAACCAGATACCTTTGACAACTAAGATTCAACTTTCAATATCCACGGTCTACTGTTTGGGTAGAAAAGTTATGTGCAGTGCAGTCTGGCACATTCTGAAGCTCAGGCATTCCAGTTTCTCTCCTGGGCGCTTCTCTCTCTCTCTCTCCTAGTGACCCTTTATTCCTGTGTGCTTGGCAAACAGAGCACATGGTGGCCCCTCACATTTGGGACTGCTGCACCTTGTTAATGGTGACCTGTGGCCCATTGGATTTTCCTTTGTCTCTTGCTGCAGAGAATTCTCCCAGGCACTCTGTGACCTGCCTGCTTCTTGCTTTCTGCTGAATCTGCTTGTTCAGAGGTTGGATCATGTTAAGTCCGGTGTTACCTGGCTGCCTTCAAAGCTTTGTGCTCAGTACTTCTTGGGCTTTTTCATGTTCATTTAGAAAATAATTTTGGTTCCACCGAAGGAAACATTTGTTTTCTGTGACATATGCAGGAGGTACCTGACTGAGGATGATGTTGGCTTCCTGCCTCAGGAAAAAGAAAGGTGCTTGCATACTGCTGCAGGACATCAGAGCCAGAGCCCTCCATTTCAGTGTCTCCCCGGCTGTCATTCTGCCCTTTGCTCTGAACTGGTGCCTAATGTACTCAGAGGCTTGGCTTTGCATGAAATGAGGGTTGAAGCAGCAGGGAGGTACCCTATGCTTTTCCTGCTCTTGCGATTTCTCTCCCCTGGCTCTGACTGCCCACATTTCATTCATTTGACTCTCAGTTTTCTCCCCTGCAATGTTTAATTCATGCAGCTCATGACCCTAACCTATATCTGCAGCCTCATCACCTTATGTTCCAGCCACACTGAATTAATATCTGACCACTACATTTACCAGACCTTGACATCGTTGTGCATGCATGAATGCCTTTCCTCTCCCTCAAATGTCTACACTGTGCTTCACTGAGCAAACTCTTCAGCTGCCTTCTAGAGCCTGATCAGTTGTCTCTCCCTTGTGGAGCTTTGCAGAGTCTCTCAAGCATCTCCCATTTACATTTTGATCTGCTGTAATGTTTGACAGATTTCTCTAACTTGCTTATTCATTCATTGCTTCCATAAGTTTTTTTTTTTTTAATTCGTTTTGAGAGGAAGGAAGCCTTTGGAAAGGAAGGAAAAAATGAGGAAAAGGAAAGAAGGAAGGGCAGGAGAGAGGGAAGAAGGAAGGAAGGAAGCAAGGAAGGCAGGAAAGAAGGAAGGAAGGAAGAAAGGAAGGAAGAAGGGAGAGGAGAAGGAAGCACTTTGATTTAGTTGTTTATTTGTTTTGTTTTTTTTCCTCCTCTCCTGGATCCCCCTGCCTCAGGTTCTTGGGTTTTACATGTTCTATGTCCCAGTTACAGGTTTAGTACCTGAGCAACCAGGGTATATCAAGCTTTGATAAGTTTTATGCAATAGCTCCTGTGTGCCAAATATGCTAAGAACTGGAGACAAATACTGCAGATGTGCTCTCCGATGCTATGACTATTGAAAGGATAGCAGATTCTAAATCACAACAACTAAGTTAGTGTGAAGAAATACATCACATATGGGACTACACAGCAGAGGAGTAATGTAACTTGAGATTTGAAGCCCCATTTAGGAAAAAAAAATGTCTAAGTAGACAGCTTGAACCCTTGATGGAAGCAGGAATGGTGTGTGAAACTATGTATCTCCATACATAGTACCTGGTAGGCGCTTGTTAAAAGTGCATGGAAGCTTGGCCTGCCCAGTAGAGTAGTGGTTAGGTTCACTGCCTCTGGCTGAGTGCAGTCCACATAGCTTTCAAGGACCCAGGTTTGCATCCAGGGCTGGTCAGGGAGAGCAACTAACATGAACAACTAAATAAAAATGTTACTTTTTCCTCTTTCTTTATGACTGCCTGCCTACTTGCCTTCATTCTTGCCTTTACATTTCTTCAAAAAAAATAAAGTACATGGAACCAATGAATGAGTAAATATACTGTATACCAACAGTGGTGGCTTGAGGACCTAGAATTTCATTTCTTCTAACTCAGTAGTTTAAAGGCTCGGCTATATTATGATAAAATGTGCATATACATGTGTATTCACAAAGAATTTAATGAATATACATGTACATATGCCACATGGTCTTGAAAGTCATTTAGAGTCTCCTCAAAGCTGAGACTATTTGCCCACCTCTGGGCTACTTAGAGAACTGACAGTCCATGAAACTTGTTTGGGTTTGAAGCAGACACTATGCTAAAACCAAACCCTCATTTCGCAACCAGATGACTGACTAGGCCCCAGCTTCTGGGAGATCTGGGACTGAGGGCCTCAGGTGTCAGCTCTGTTAGTGAAAGGAATCTTGTCAGATCATTTTGTCCTTCATTAGCATCCAATAACTGGTACAAGGGGATATTGGGAGTATGTTGGGGTGGGAAGATGTAAAGCCTCAGATCTGCCTCCCAACTCAGGACAACTCTGAAAGGCCCCTCTGAGGGCCAGAGCTCCTTATATACTTGGTTGAGGCCTTTATACCTCATACACTTGGCTGAAAGAATGCCTAGATTCTCCCTCTGCCCAATCCTGTTCCCTTCTCTTTCACCACAGGTGATATTCCAGCAGCATTCCCTAATAAACATTTTGTGCTTTAGTCTGTCTCAGAATTGGCTTCTCAGAGAAACCGACTTGCAGCAGGGTTTAATAGAACCCAATAAATAGCATCCTTCTTTCCTGCATGAATCTGAGCATAACCCAAATAAAGCAGAAGAATAAAAGAGGTGGAAACCAGAATATTGCCATTATTACTGATATAGCTGAGAGTGAAAATGTGGCATATAGCCATGGGCTGTGCTGTCTCATTCTGAATAATAGATTTAGATCCATTTATCCTCCTAACGGCACTAAGTTGGACAAGATGGACACCAGTGGAGAAGAACTGACACACAGGCACACATATTCAGAAAAGTTTTACAAAATGCCTGCTTTAAGTATGTATCAACATACAGAGGAAGTATCTAAAAAAAGAAAAACTGATTTCTAAATCTTCCTATATTTTTTCCTAATAAAAACAATAACATTAGAGGAAGTTTTAAGATAGAACAATTGTGTTTTGCCAAAATTTTATTACTGTACCAGGTTCTATATTTTCATCATGTTTTGTTTTCATAAATATTAGTAATTTTGCATACAGATCATTTGAATCACTTCCGTTTTGCTAGTTGGTCTTTTTAATGGTCACTTTTAATGCTACATTAAAATTCCATCTCATTAATTTACTATAACTTATTTAACTCTTCCTTTCCTGCTGGTTATTTAGAGTGATTTTAAGTGTTGGAATGATCCTTTCTAAATTGAGTAGAGGGGATCATTGGAACATTTAGAACCAGTCTAAATATCCAGTTGCATAGTGAAGGATAAAATTAAAATGATAGTGAACTCGATTTAACTTATACAGATGTAAATTTACTGTGATACACACATTAGACCTACGTGATGTTGTGATAGTGTTCCTTCAATAAAACTAAAAAACTGCAGTGATAATACATCTGCTTTTAAAATTAGCAGTCATAAATACAATGCAACAAGCCATTTAAAAATTCACTTTTATTATTTTTCCAAAAGTACAAGTCATAAATACATCTGAAATCTTAGAAAAGTGAAGCTTTGAGCTGTACTTTGAAAGACAGGAGAGACCTGAGGGCGTCTGCTTATCATCAAACTTAGATCTCTCTTCACTGTGCCAACTTCTTGAGGAGAATGTGAGCTCCTTCATGGCACTAACTATATCGTGCAGCTTTCTATGTAGAAGACTTGGTGGAGTGTCAACTGCAAGTAGGAATTCAAGAAATTTTGATGCGGTAACAACACAATTCAATAAAAAGTATTAATATAGGGTTTGGGAGTGGTAATATAAATTCAGATGGTCCTCGAGGCACTTTTCCTTCCTCCTTTAGGTAACTTAGTGGAGAGCTGGCTCAGCGTGTTCAGAGAAACAGGTCATTGGTTAAGGTCAGTGGTCCTGCAAGGCAAAGATGTTTCCAGGACCTCCAGAATGGAGACTTTGACCCTCAATCCATACACCCGTTAGCAATGTTCTGAGTCTGGCATTTCTTTTCTTTTCTTTTCTTTTTCTGTAGTGATCTTAGAGAAGCTAGGTGTTCTGTAACCTCCCCTAGATAACCTACAAATCTGTACCCCAGTGCGGGGCAAGGCTTGTTCTCTCCTGCGGTGCTTCTGAAAGTCAGTCTAGTTAGTGGGCTGAGACAGGCCTACTTCACTGAACTTTAGCCGTAGTACTTCCACAGCACCTATACCCAGCTTGTGTTAGGGAACAAACATAAATTCATAGGGCAGCATGCACTCCACTGCTTACATTTCTAAGTTTTTTCAGACAAGCCCTGTGCTCTATCTGCATTATATGGCCTTAGGGACCCCCTTACATAACAAGGAAGAAGATGCAGCAATAGAAGAGAAAGAATTAAGTTTAGAGGTAGCACCAGACAAGAGTAAGATGGACAGATACAAATAAAGAAAAAATAACCAAGTTACACTGACTGCATCAAGACTTACTGTGTATCGTTCCGGCAAGTGCACACAAACAGATCAGTGAAACAGAATAAAGAATCCAGAAACATACCATCATATTTATGGCCACCTAATCTATAATGAAGGCACCACTTTAATTCAATAAAGGAAGTGGGGACTTTTCGGTGAAAGGTGCAATTATGATATCCAGAGGAGAATGTATTTGAGATGGCTGAATGTAAAAGGTAAAGTAACAAAGTTTCTGGAAGAAAGCAGGAAAATCTCACAGTTGTGTGACAAGCAATCATTCTTAAAGAGGACACAAAATACACTAACCATAAAAATGGAAGATCAATAAATTAAACTTCAATCAAATTTAAGACTTTGTTTAATGAGATAAACCTTTAGAGAGCAAAAATACAAACTACAAAGATAAGAAATTGACAAGATATATACTCAGCTGAAACTTGTATCCATGACATATTATATATTTCTACAAATTCAATCTTAAAAAAAGGATAGACAAACTGAGAAGACCTGGGCAAAAGACTCGATGAGACATTTCACAAAAGGGACTATCAGAAATGCCAAGAGGGCTATAAAAAGTTGAGCAATAGCATCTGGAAAATGCAAGTTAAAACCATGGTGATTTCAACTGATATCATTATTGCTGTAGTTAGACTGACAATATTAAGCATTGACAAAGATGTGATACAACTGGAGCATTCATATTTTAATGAGTATACATTGATGGAACCAGTTAGAAAATATTTGGCAAAATATACTGAGGTTAATTGTACATTTATGACTCAACAAATCCATTCCTGGTTTAACGTCCAAAGACTATACTCAACTATGGGACATGTATCATGTACCACACTTTCCATAGCAGCCTTATAAATAATTATCATTATTATCATCACAATCATTATCATCATAATGATCAAAACAAGAAATCACCTGAAAGTCCATCAACAATGGAATGGATAAATGAATTGCAGCATTCATATATTAGAATACTACAGAGCAATAAAAACATACATTATTGCTACTTGCAGTCATGTGGCTAAGTCACAAAGATATAATGTTGTAGGTATAATGAAGTCATATAGAAAAGAATGCATACTGTATTCTATTTACGTGAAATTTAAGAAAAGGAACAGCTAACTATCATGACAGAAATCAGAATAGTGATTATCTCCAGGGGTGGAACATTAACTATGAAAGAGCATGACAGAGACTTGATGACCTGTAAATATCTATACTTTTATCTTGATGATTACATGATATATAAGAACATTTATTGGCCTATTATTTAAGATTTTTATATTTACTGTGTATACTTTACCAATAATAACAAAGATGATAGCGTCTTTATTAATCCCACAACCTTTTGCTAATGTATACTGTTTAAGTACTGTGTAAATAATTTTACTTCATGTCTCCCTCTTTCTCCACTATTCTCAACCTCTTCTCCCTCCATTATTAGACTTGTAAGGCTGGCTCATCCCTGTCAGATTACCGCTACGTCCAACTCCAGCCACAAGTGCGCAAATTCTACCTATGAATCTACTGCTGAATTAGTCAATGGGTTTTATCGTCTTTCTTCTTGTCTCCTTCTATAGTACTAATGTTGTGCTCTCTTCTCTTAACATTGTTTAACCATCTGTTAAGCCAGCCTCCTGCCCAAGGGGGTTAAGTGGGGAGGAATGATTTGAAGGTTCTGCTGAAATGCTTTACAGTTGGGGATAGTGCATTAATTGTTGATTTTGTTTGTATTCAGCATTCTGCTTCTATCTGTGGTTTTAATTGATGTGAGCATGCCCAGGGGCTCTTGCTGGACCCAGCTGTATAAATCAAATAAATAAATAAATAAATAAATAAATAAATAAATAAATACATAAATATTCAAACAAATAAATGAAGTAAATCTCTCCTAGAATAAATAGATAGCGCCATTATCGCAATCTTTTTTTTTTTTTTTAGCAGTGCTTATAAATGTGCCCTAAGGCTTATATATGAGGAATCTGTTCAAAGTTTAAAGAAATAAATAATAAGCCTCCATAGCTAAAGATGCAGTCACATTTTCATTGCAGCATGGATGCTGTGGGGGAGATTTGGAACTTTTTCATTTGCTTTACTCCACTCGTCCCTTTATTTCAGATTGGTCTGGGTTGCCATTGCTTCCGATAGTCTCTCTCAAAGTTAAAACAAAAGGAAAGAAAAAAATAGTAAGTGAAAAGTGAAAGGGAACAAAATCTCAATGGAGTTACACTATCCACAGGGTAATGGAGAATTCTAGAGAATGAGTTTTCTTCTCCAACAGGGGAAGGTTGAAATCTGCAAGAGTTTAAATGCAAGCTATTGCATAAACACAGAACTTGTTCTGATAGAGAACAGAGTAAGAACCCAAACAAGGGTGCTCACATCTGAGCATGCACTTTCAAGCTTCTGCCCTGCTTTGTGACCAACACGCCCAGCAAGTGACTGTTCCTTGAACTCGAAGTAAAGCCTACTGGTCCTGCCCTGACATCAAGCTACAACAGGTCCCCAGACCCATGAGAAATAAAGATTGTTTTTTGCTCTAAAGCATTGAGATTGGGTGTTGTATTTTACTGTGGTAAAAGTCACCTAATATAGGAGGCAAAACTCCTGCAAAATTTCCAGAGTTAGAATCATGGAAGTCTCAGAATTGGGGAAAAGTCTTGCTGATGGCATCTGAATACTTGCATCCCATCTGGGGTTGACCACACTTTATCCCTAGGGTTACATTTCAGAGGAAGATTCTGACTATTTAAATCATTCCCCCTTAAGTGGATTTCATATGTTGGGCAAGCACTTTCATTATTAACATAAAGAACCTAAGCTTTGGTTCAGACAGACAGCAGTTAGAATAGTGGGTTTGTCACTACTAAATGTGTGACTTTGGACCTTGGGTTTATACTCCTAGTTTCCTTATGGAATTGAATAGAAATAACACTGCACAATCAGAATTAAATGGGATGGTATATTTGTCTGGAGCATAGTAAAGGTTCAAGACATGGTTTTTATTATCCCTTGAACCTTATAATCTAATTGATCTTCAGTGGGGCAAGCTTCAAATATTTGGGCACCCTGATAGAGCCACTGTTCTTATACCATGGGTACTTTAAAACTTAGGTTAGTTAATTTTATCCAGCTTAGATCTGCTCTGGCTAGACATCGTTCCCAAGACCAGCCACTGGCTAGCTTTTCATATTTTATTTCTGCCACCTAATGTATTCATTATAACTCTCAGCTTTGCAGCAAGCACAAATCGGATCAGTATGTTGTCCATTTCCTCATCCTAATCATTAATAAATATACTGCAGGTGTTTCATTAGACAGGCTCTTGGAGTCCTTTGGAGTTGTAAGCTCAAATGTATTCACATAGTACTCAGATGTTCAGAGAAAATGTAGTTCATTTACTTCCAATAACTCATCTGATCTTGTTCAAGAACTTCCCATTCTAGTGTGTTGTAGGTAAAAATAACTCTATTTTAAATCCTTGAGTTCAAAGTATCTCAATATTTGCTAGTCAAAATGGTTTTGTTTTGAGTTTAGTCTAGAAGAGTTAAATGCTGGGCTTTGGGGACCTGCTTTCTTCTCTTGCTCTTTCAGATGAAGCTCGGGTAGCTTATTTGACCTGTGGAATTAGGTTGGAGGGTTAGATTCTGCTACCCTTATGCTGGTCTTGAGCTCATCCTCACTGTGGTGGGTTGGGGGCACAGGGTTGGTGCTCATGTCTGGAAGGGCTGTAGTTCGGACTCCACCCTCTGCTGCTGTCTGGGCTGCATTTTGTTTGTTTGTTTGTTTGTTTTTAAAGGAAAGGTGCAGGCAGTATAGAAGGTGAGTAGGCAGATAGGAAGGGAGCAGAGGAAAAAGCATTTTTGCTTATTTTTATTTAGTTGTACATCTTGGTTGGTCTCCCCTGCCTGGGTAGCGAACCTGGGTCCTTGGGTTGCATGTGGACTGTGTGTTGGCCGGAGGCATTGGACCAAACCACTACTTCATCAGGCTGTGCCCAGGTTGAAGTTTATGGCTGACACAGATCACTGCTTTCCTGCATACTCAAGAGGCTCAGAGAGCCACTTTCCTTAGTAACTTGGACCCCCTTTCTTCCAGTCTGACTCTGTGGATCCCCCAAGGTCTGGCTCTGGCTTCCATTGGGTCTCAGTTTCGGAAACCTAATCTGTGCTTGGCCACAGGGTCACTGCGTACCTGTTGCTGAATGCCCCGCTAGATTTTCAACTAATTTCTAGATCTGCTGTGAAGGAAACTGAAGATACTTCTGGTGACGAGCAAGGACTCTGGATTTGATATCCAACTCCACCACTTACTAGCTGAGCAAACTCAGACAACTATTTAACATAACTGTTTCTCCATTTGCTCATCTGTAAATGGGGCTAGTGATGAAAACTACTCTTTAGGTAGAATCCTTATGAGGGTTATATAAGGCGTGTATGTAAAAAATTAAAATTGTGCTTGGTAAGCACAAGATACATGCTTAGTATTAGCTAGTGGAAAACTAGGAAATAGGAGGTGGCTAGCAATTTAACCGCTCTATGCCTAAGTATTCCCTTATGTAAAACAAAGATCATAATAGTAACTCTCTCATAAGTTTCCCGTGAAAATTAAATGACTTAATACGTAAAAGTTGTAGAATACAGTCTGGCACAAAATAAGCCCTTATCATTGTGATTATTTTTGTTGTTGTCCCCAGGCCACAGGAGAGCTCGGGGCAGCCAGGATTGCCATTTCAGATTCACTCTCTGTCCACCAATGCTGCAGCTGTCCCAGTGGGTGGCTGGGGCAGTCCTTGAGAATGGAACAAAGCCCTGTCTTTGCCTGAATTCAGCTTTCCTCTCAATCTCCTATCATGTCCCTCTACTCCCAGATGTCAGCCTGAAGTCACGCCTTTCCCACGGCCAACTTCTACCCTCTGTCTCCTATTTCCCTTCTACAAGGACCAGATGGGACAAGTTCTCCTCTTCACTTTCTTTCTGGAAAATACCTCCCTTATGTAAAACTCTATTATCAAGTTGCTCATGTCTGACTCTGCTTGTTAATGGAAAGTTAATAAAATTAGGATTCCTTTCCTCTCCATATAAATTTGATTTTCAAGTCTATTTCCAGCCTGTCAACTCAAAAACAGAATCAGTTTTGAAATAATTATCCACAAATGGATAATTACCATTAATCTAACATGGAGAATTCACAGGACACTGGGATGTATGACAGATGAAAGTATATTTGAAAGTTTTTTTTTAAATATCCCAGTACGACCGCCTATGATAAAACTTAAGAATCCCTCTGACGCCTTCTTCCTAGATGCTGCTGAATCATCATTTGGGAATTGTGTCCTCAAGGGGCTGATCAAGGAGAAGAATGCGTTGTGCAATCTCTGGGAATCAGGTTTTATTTCCCATTTCTGCAATAAAGAAATGGAAAATAATATTAAATAAGTAACTATAAAATGTCCGACTCTGTACTTGGGAGTTTATATATATTCAGTCAGCCAGAATCATTGATTAATCTTATATGTCTCATGTGGTTTATCAGGGAAGTATTGGTAGATAAGACATTTGTTCATAGAACTAACAATAGCTCTGTATGGTGGTGTTATTGTTATCTTTATTTATGGAATGAAATTATGTCAGAGAAGTTAAGTCACCTAGCTAATTGCATGGAGTTAGTCTAACTCCGAGGCCCACGCTCTTTCATGTGGTGTGGCTGCGAGCCTGACTGTTGCCACAGTTTGACAAAGACTCTACAGACTCGTGTTCTGGAATCTGGGGAAGAATTGACTAAGAAGGAAAAAGAATAATAAAAAAAGGTAATGTAAAAATATACTTGTATGTTGATACGTGCTGAAAGATATTTTTCTGAAAAGCATCTATATTTTTCAACAGATTCTCATGGAAGTACTGTTAGTGAATTATTGTTTTTTGCTTGAGTGGTTTCAGGTAATTTCATCTTGGCATTACTATTGCTCTTAATATGTCTTTTTCCTGGCCCACTGGAGGGTCCAGTTTTAAGCAAAGGTGGTTGCAGGACTGTAATAGAGAAAGGTAGAATATTGGGAGAAAGTGCCTCCGCAAATTGGTACTCAGACAAAGTACTGAGTCTTTTATATAGTCAAAAAAAAACCCCAAACCATCAAAAGGCTAGGACCACATGGGTCTTCCGTATGTCACCTGCTTAAATGCTGCTCTCAATGTTCCTTGCAGTCCAGTCTCTCTGTATTAAAAAGTGTGGACATGCCTATTGATTAGTAGTGATGGAAAGAAAAACGAGAGTAAGGGTCACTTCATGTTCAATTCAGGCTGGCTCTGGCCTATATCCTAGCAACTTTATAATATGCGTGGAAGAGACTGTTGGGGAGAAAGAAGATGCTATGTCTGGAGCAAAAGACCAGGCACAATGGGCTGCTGGTCCTCCTTGTGCTGCCAAGAGCAGCCCACTCAACAACTGAAAGTGATTGACCATATTCTCTTAAATGTTATTCTGTGTACTGGGCATCAGAGGCTAGTCAGGCAAGTGTAGGGAGCAATAATTTCTACTCAGAGGTGGAGAAGCCATGTCTGTAAACTTCCAGATGGAAAGAGAAAACCAAAACTGATTGTCTATTCTGAGATCTCCTGAAGGGTAGATCATAGTGACTTGTTTATTATTACTGTTATTCTTTAGGCCTTTCTATTCCTTCCCCAGCATAGGACTAAAATGTGTGGTTAATTCCTGTATATCACCAACTGACTGATGACATTGTCTATCATATACTTAATCCAAGACATCATAGCACTTGAGTGCTGAATATATTACTTTGGATGGGTAACTTTTAAAAACAATATATTAATTGTAGTGTTCTCTAAGCTCATCTAAATATAGAGAACAACAAAAACAAAACCTTCAGCTCTTTTATTCTTGGAAATATGATTTAACCAAGCCAATGTTTATCGTAGCATAAGATCTAGAAACAATTAGAGATGTCACATATATTTGCATTTTTGATGACATTTGCAATGTAAATGACAGAATAATGGAAGACTTTGGAAGAGACATTTGTTCCCCTCTGTGCCCTGTGTACTTCTTCCCACAGAGGACAGTGATTTAAGGAAAGCAACTCCAAAAACAGAATAGATAATGAAGGTGAGAGTGCTATTTTAATTTTGGATTTATGTATTTCTCTTGTATTGGCTGAGGTAGGAAAGCGTAGACTAAATGTCACCCAAATGACAGGTGTTTAATGATTTTAACGGATATGTTTTTGAGCATATGTCAGTAATGGAGGGGTGTGTCTTTGGAGTTGTGTTCATGTCTCCGGGTGTCTGGAGCTGTTTTGCATGTGTCTTTCAGATGCATGTATGTGGCTGTCCAGCGGGTAGGAGGCTGGCCCATGGTGTTGTCTGTGTGTATCTATGGTCATGGCAGCTTATATCTGTGTATTTGTTTTCTACCTGTGTATGAGTGGGTATTTTGGGGCAATGAAGATTTAAAATCATAATCTCTTCTAATTAGAGAGGGCTTTAAGGGTCATTGAAAGTAACTCCTAAAACAGAACTCTCTTTTCTGTTTGGAATGAAAAAGACTAAACTAGACGTGATAGCCAAAAAGGGAGTGTTTGTCAGTGGACGGATATTTGAGAAACACCACGTATAGAGCAGACACAATTTTTGACGAAGGTATGCGGGTCTGAGTGAAGTAGTTTCAAGAATCAGGAAGGTTAAGAGCATAGGGAAGAAGAACATCATTCAACAACAACAAAATCAATTATTTAATTATGTACAGGCTTTAGGAAACATTTAACAGGAGACCCAACCTGGGCAGTGGAATTAGAGAAGGCTTGCATGACAAAGTAACATCTAACCAGAGAACTCTCCAGTTACCTGGCATGAAAGTGGTTTCCAATGCTGCCTCACATCCCTATGAGAGTGATGATCAATGCCACTCTATCCCAGTCCCCATCTGAGCTTGGGAATCAATGCCACCCACCTCGCCTTCTGTCAGCATTATGACAACCATGTTCCCTGCAAAGTCTTAGATAGCTTCTGCTCTATACACCTTGGTATCCTACTTATCTTTATAATCTAAGTGAAGAGTTATGGGACTTAAGGTTGATCAATTGCCAAAGCAAATGAGTTAAAATGTCACAGTAGAAGTTGGTTTTTTGCAATAATTAAATATGTGTGTTCCTGGTGTGTCCTGGTGGAGTGGCAGTTGGATGCTGTCCACATACACCCAGAGTGTCCCGAGACCAGTGGCAACAACCAAAAAGAACAACTAAGTAAAATAAATGGAACGATCCTTCTAAAAATAAAAAAGCTGTTCCTGATTTGTTCCTCTTCTCAGCAGTGACTTGGACCCACACTCCTTCCATTTGAAACCTCTGCTAGCCTAAGACTTCTCCACTTTACTTCTAGGCAGAAGACCAGGTGTGAGAATGGAGCAGGACCTGCAGGAAGCTTTATGTGGAGTTTTGGAGTGGAGCATATCACAGCTGGTCTCATATCTTTGGCTAGAATTTAGTCACATACCAACTCTAAATTCAGGGAAGAGTGGTAATGTAGTCAAGCTGATTTCTTAGGTGGAGGGAATTTTGGTGAATACTTGGCAGTCTTCACCACAGTGTGGCTGTCTCTGCAATGCACGGTGCTACTGTAGTGGTGACTTGCATCTGAAACTGAGAGCTGGGCGTCCACTTTTTACTAGGGGAAGGAGATGACAGAGGAAACCACAGATGGACAAAGTCCTGATGCACTAAGTCCTGTACTAATTGTTGGAAAAGCACAGATATTATTGTAACTTTCAGAGATACTTTGTTCTGCCTTGCACCTTTAGACATTAAAATCTTTGAGAGGGAAAACAATACTCACAGGTATTGCAAAATGCTGACTTATCTGTGAACCCTCTGGAAGAAAAAGTAACTGTGAATAAAGCTCTTATACTAACATTCTACTAGTTATGCTATGAATCCTCTTTCTCATCCATGTCCTGCTCATCTCTCTCATCTCTTCATCAGGATCATTGACATACATGCTGGCCCTTCCTCTATGCCTCTAGTTTAAAAATATTTTAAAGGGATTTGGAATACTGGCAGTGTGAGCCTCAGAAGAATAATGTCTTGCTCTAATAAGCATCAGAATTTCCATACACTCAACTATTAGTTTGCACAATATATTTAGTTGATTGCTTAAAAATGATACTCGGAATACTAAGTCAAAATAAGCTCCTACCTATCTTCCTGGAGATGACTCCTTCTGTAAAGATCAGTCTAGTTTCATTGTCAAACCTTCTCTGAGTCACTTGGGCCCAGTTTCCATTCCCTCCTTGTGTCACATCGTCACTGGAATAGACTGAATTGTAAAATTTTATTTTTATGTTTATTTTTATAATAAGCAGGTGAGCTATCACATAACAACAGAAGTACTATTATTATACAATTAATGTTTTGAATTCCTTTTTTGAGAATGACTCCCTTTTCAAATGTCTGGTATAACAAGGGTTCAATAAGTATTTGTTGAATGAATGAGTGGGATGATGAATGAAACAGAGTGGTTAACTTTGACATGTCGCTTTAATTGGAGAAAAGAAGCATGCCTCACATGTTCATTCTTGCATCTTCCCTTTCCCAGACATCATTCTTTACTTGGATACCAGACCTGGGATTGGAAGATCCATGTTTCCTAAGCCAGGTGCTAACCCTGAGTCCCCAGTCTGCCTCACTTGTGCAAACAAGCACACTTTACAGAAACTCCCCTTGCAGTCACACTGCCCCAGTGACAAAGCGTGTTCAAGAGACTTGAGTTCATTTGACAGGATGCAACAGCAAGGACACATGGAGGGAATGTAGGTTTTTTCTGGAAAATTTTCTTTCAAAGCTGTGTGAGGTCTTGCCAGCTTTGGATGACCTGTACCATAAAAAGTTATCCTCAGCAGCGGGTTGTTGTGAGAATGAATACATGCAAAAGGTTTAGATAAAATTTGGCATAAAGTAGACATTCAATCAATGCCAGCCATTCTTTGGATGCTGTCACCACTGCTTGTTTTATTATTTTAACAGATGTTTTATGCCAGAATCCCTTTCTCGTCCAGCACACCTGATTCCAGAAAATGAGGAGAATGGAGTCAGATTCCTCCGTTCTGTAAAAAATCAAAATTGGTGAGCACCAGTTATCAACCACAATGATGTTCTTTGTCTGTTGCAGGGATATCCTCTCCATATTAGATTGAAAACCTCACCTTTCCTCCGGTAGTCATCAGTAGGGCCTCCCAATTTAGCATTCTGAAACAAGAAGTTATCCATTCAAAATTCCACAAAATGGTTGTCTCTGGGTAGTCCAAGAGTGTGTTGAAATATACATATGCTAGCTAGACCCAAAGTTAATAAAATTGTATGACACATAAAGCTTTATGATGGATGGCAACCAAAGTCCAATACTGTTTTATTCTCTCTAATATACTGTTTCTCTGCAAAGGCCAAGAAATTAAAGAACAGTTTTATTCTCCCCTTCCAGCCTGTGCAGGGTAATTATGTAATATTAATAATGCAGCAGCACAAATGATATTAAATGAACTACATTTGTTAATGCAGATCTTATCTAACTGCTTTTTCCATCAGTGGACTGTTTCTCATCAGGGGGTACTAATTAGCTGTAATATGTAGAAAGATGGGACAGAAATCCAATCAGATAAATGGGATCTATTTGGAGAGATCCAGGAAGGAGGAAGAAAGGCATTCAAGATTCTGTGAGAATTACTACAAGTAGAAAAGATGAAAATTTCTGCTCTTTCAACTTCATTTACATTTTGTGGCCACAGAAGCTAAAATGCAGTACTGTTGGATTGCCCAAGTTGCAAAGGCCTGCAAATAATTTTATTTATCATGACTATAACAGTGTTGTCTTTTGCAGTAATAAAAGTGCATATGGCTCTATAAAATCCTGAATGGTTTACATGGTCCTTGCAAACATTAAACGTAATGTATTAGAGTAAAAACTGATGCTCTCCAGCTTTCCTCAACTAATGTAGACTTGCAGGAAACACTCAGGCACTAAACTTTTTTCTTGGAGAAGGCATCACCTGAAGTACTCAGATGATATATTCTTGATAAATCCCAGGCTACCTATAAACATACCTGCCAGAATCTTACTTTTCATAAATCTCCTGGGAATGTCCTCAGGTTGAAGGGTTGATATGTACGATCCTCTTCAGATTTCCCATTAACTGAGTTGGGTGGATGGATACGTGGTCTCACTCCAAGTATTAGAACAACACCATCCAATAGTAGTAGTGATTGCCCTTCTGAGGCAGGTCCACACTAGTCGATGGCAGGGACTCATTTTTGATAATGTGTATAAATGAGGTGCCTCAACTAACCCAACAGCATATTTATCACCGCTCTTGTGGGATGGTGGTCACTTTAAGCCACCTTGAGTGAGCTGGTGCCGACTCATACTCTCATTGTGAAAACAGATGCAAAAGTGAATTATTTCATTTTGGTTATTCCTTTCTTCAAAGGTAGTGAGGTACTTTCCATGCACTAATCAAAAACTTGCTCATCACTGAAGTTAATTTTTTTTTTGACCAATGAGACCTTTTTGCTCCTTTCTAAGTCTTAATCCTGTAGGCATTTCAGAATTGACTTCTGTATATTAGAAAAACACATTCTGGGATTTATGATCTTATTAGAGGAGCATCCTGATCCACACGACAGCATGCACAATCAATGCCTAAACCTTCCAGGACAGCAGTATTACATTTAAATCTTCAAATATTTGGGCTTGCTTTATGAATCCTTAATGACTATCGATTGGACATATCAGTTCTCTGTGGCTCTACAAAGGGCAAAGCAATATTTTGAAAAATTTGGGTTCATACTTTAACTGACTTTAAGAGTGACATCGTCATTAATTGGAACAGGATTGGAATAGACAGAAAAGGTTTTACTAGCTGAGACCCCACTGATCATTGGAAACTAATGATATGTGACCTGGTTGGATAGAATGAGACCTGATGCCTCAGCAATCTGCAAATATTCAACACCTTTTTAGCAAAGCAGTCATGAAAATTCAGGCGACATCATTATAATATAAAATCATTCAGGCATCAAGGGAAATATATTTGTATACCTCATGACAAAAGTTGAGTGGAAGCTCAGGAGTACTATTTACATTTATATATACTTATATCATGTAATTAAAGGCAACAGATAAACACATCAATATGTTAAAACAGATGTAAAAATATATAGATAGACATATTGCACTGAAACCTTGATATTGCATCCAAATGAAATCCTGTATTCCAAATATGCCCCGTAGGAGTTTTGCTCAAGGCTATGCTTAGGTATACTCAAAAATTCCCGATAGCGAGTCACCGGGGAAAACATGTTCTTTTACAGATAATTGCTACTGGCAGCCACAGACCTAGAGAATTTGATGTGCAGTAATGTGACCTGACTATGTATTAAACTTTTTTGAAGGACGTGTAAAGTAATTTTTATGTCTCTCACACACCTTGGGTTTTATTTCCCCACTTGCTAGCACATTTTAAAATAACTTTCCTATTTTTAATATATCTCTTACATATCGCCCTAATAGTTTTCAACCATAAAAGATATTGATATTGTTTTCTTCTTTGAAAAGGAAGCAATCTAGAGATAAGGAAACATCCCATCTGAGTTGTAAGGAATATGAAAACAAGGGGAAGTTATATTATTGGTAATGAACTTCAGGAAATATCTGAGAAATAATAGTTGTTTGTTCACAGACAAGAGAAATTAGAGATTAACTGATTTCTCCAAGGTTGGGAGGCATCTCTGCTGCTATTTAAGGCAATAATCACTAGCTTTTCATTAAGTCTAGGGATGTTTAAGAGATGGTTCCTGAGGTATTTTAAAAGCACTGCCTCAGAAACTATAATTAATAACTTGAAAAAATTATAAATTGGCAAGGACACATGTGCAATGATACAATTCATGAGCAAGATCGTCGCTACTAATTACTTTCGTTCTATTTTTTTCTGTATTATTATGCTGTCCTCATTTTATTGTTCAATATTAACATGCAAACCTTAATTAAGCATAATGTCAGAAGGTTTCAAGAATATTGCTAAAGATTTTGCAAGGTAGTTCAGAGGCTTGTTTGGAAAGAATCCCTGGATCAACCAGGGAGTGTAATCTGTAAATAATGTGCTTTTGTGTTGAGAGTTACATGAATTATTACAGACTGACATTGGAAATGAGCTTTTAAGAACAAAATTCCAGAGGGGGGAAAAATGAACTCAAATCAGTGTGTAGTACAAAAATCAGGTGTGGGAACAGGCTGCAAAAGCTTGGAATGTCACATCAGTTTCTTTAATGACAGGCGACAGTTCATAGATTTACATGCTTGTATTCTGGTGCCAGGAAGATGAACATTCAAAATGACAACTTATCAGGAAAATGATATATTTCTAGTTTCCATTAAGATCATTAAAAACCACCTTTCTTCTTCAGATATGCAAATGAATTTTCTATAGAAATCCATGAACAAGGGTAGGATTTGGCTGTGTTCACTAAGGATCTGCAAAGAAAGTACTTAAGAGAAAATTCTAGGTACAGAAAATTCTTGATGGGTTAGCTAGGTCAGGTCTTCATACTACTGCCATCTTGCTTTTTAGTTATTCTAGGGTCAAAAAGTAATGGTGGGAAGGAAAACAGGGTGGAGGAACTAAGACAACTATTTTTTGTCACATATCAATTTCTGGTAGAAGATGTAATGTGATAAAATGAAAGCAAAAGTTGGGGAGACAGAAGTTCAAATTTCAGATGGTCTTCAAAGTTTGGCAGACAAAAAGCAGGGCTGAGTTGTCCTCATGGATTGTCTTTGTCATGGAAATGAAACAGTGGAGTTGGTGAAGCTTGAAAGTTGGTCTTTGCAACCAGAATGTTTGTGTTGATGGTGAATCCCTAGATGCTCCCTAAATATAAGATCTTGGACAATTGACACCATCTCTTTATGCCTCAGTTTCCTCATTTAAAACATGAACAAATTGTTTTGCCTCATAGGATTCTTGTGAATAGCATATGAACTCTCATATGCAAAGCTTTTAGTAGTCTACTAAATAGTAAATGCTATGGAAATGCTCACTTTCAATGTTTTTCAAATCCTGGAAAATCATCTTTTGGGACCTGGCAAATCTGTGATTTGTACCAACAGGATTTTATCTTCAGTAGTGAAGCCATAGCATTCCTTTGGGTTAAACTTTGTTCCAAAAATCACTCTCAAAAAGCATACAAAACATGATGAAAATATAATCGATACCACACTCCATTTTTCCTAGTAACACTTAAAACCTGGCCTATTAAAGTTCTATAAACAGAGGAAAGTTCAGTGTTGCCAGTTATTGTTCATTAGGAGTATATTCTCCTTGAGGGCAAGGTGTGTATCATTTTATAAGTTCTTGTACAAACTGGGAGTACCTCATAAATGTTAAACTAATCTAACAGCAGATTGAGCTTGTTAGATGAAAAGGCAGTGTATAAAGGAAAGAAATCCAACCTTATTAAGGAAAAACTAGTACATAAAAATAGAAAACAGCCCTTTAAAAGAGGTTAACGAAGTTTATTAAAAATAAAAAAAATATAAAAAATAAAAAGTTTATAAGATTCTTTCTTTCTAGTGACCCATGTCACTAGAGGCATGTCAAATAAAATGAAGAATAATATATTCCTCAATTTTGTGTTTAAAATTTTTAGAGGTAGAAAAACAAAATTCTCATGCTCCTTAGCCAATGTAAGTTTATTCTCAACTCTTAACCAAGTTGTAGAATGGCATATTGTACAAGAATATGAGACTAAAACATGTTAAGTTTAAATTCTCTATTAGCTGCATTGAAAAAGTAAAGAAAGAGTGAGTTCAACTTTAAACAGCATTTTTAATTTAACCTATCATATCAAAAATGTTTGCATTTCACATGTAATCAACTGAAAAAAAAAACGAGAGGGCGTGTGCTCTGGTGCTTTAGTGGTGAAGTCCGCAGCTCCCGACGACATAGTCCACGCGAAAGCTCAAGGACCCAGGACTGGGGCAAACAGCTGACGTGAACAATTAAATGGATGAATGAATGCTTCTTCCTCTCCTCTCTGACTGCCTACCTGCCTACTTACCTTCATTCTGCCTGCTCCTTTTCTCTAACACACGTAAAATCGTTCTTTAAAAACAATTACCAATCTGATATTTCACATTCATCTTTTTTCCATACTGAGTCTTTGAAATCTGGTGGGCATTTTGCAATCACAGGACATCTCAACTTGGACTGAGCACATTTCAGGGCTTCATAGCCTCATGTGACAAATGGCTACCAGATCGTCAGACACAGTCTAGGACAAGAGAGGTGGCAGCTGGACTCTTAGAAAAGCAGCAAGCTGGTATGTGTTGTCCTCGATAAGAGCTGTGCTTTGAGTCTCTACTTTTAAAAAAAGGCTTTACTAGGGCCTTTGGCTTTCAGAGTCATTGGTGTTGGACACATCACCATTTCTGTTTGTTAATTTTTCTTTCAAGTGTGTACAGAGTACTCGTGTGCCTTTCTGACGTCTTGTGGTGAGGCCTGTTCTTTTAGAACAAATGGAAATTGGCTTTGGAATTCATGTGCCTGAAGAAAACTCATCTCGACAGCTGCTGGGGCACATTCAGGCACACACAAGGTGAAAGAAAGCCACCTGGGATTTTTTTTTTTTTTTTTTTTAATACCAGGGATAATAATAAGGAGATGGAGGGATGACTTCTTACAGCGCCAGATGAGACAAACAGGTGGCACAGGGAAGGAACAAATAAAGGATGAAGGGAAGAGCAGCAGGTTAAGGCCTCAGGCAGAGCAAATACAAGATTCAGCTGCTGCAGGTTCAAGCCTGAGGCAGGAAAATCCAGCTGACTGTGGCAGAAAAGCATCAGACCTGTCGACAATACAGTTCATCTATGAATGTAGATGGGTAGAAAGGGATGGAGGAATGCGGAACCTCTCGGCATCCCTGTTCCACCTCATTATCCAGGAAAGCCCCTCCACCTCAGAAGCTCGCGACCCCCAGATACTAACTGGAGATTCCTCTACCACAATGTCATGATAGGGACTAGGAGAGCTTTCTATTCCTGAAATATTTCTTTTTCAAGGGATACAGACAGGCAGCCGACCCCCAAAGCAAGCAAATACACTGTAACTGGAAAAAATATGAAGAGAAATAAAAATGTTTCTAAAAATATTTCTCTGTGAGGGGCCCTACATATAAATGAGGAAAAACCAATAACCTTCCTTTTCCACACAAATAAATCATCACAGAGCCAACCCCAATGCCTTCTGAAATGAAGTCTGACACCAAAAAACACAAATACTTAAAAAATAGAAAATGTCTGCAAAACCTATCATAGATCAAGGAGAAAAGCACGCTTTTCTTTTCCTTCCAGTAGTTACTTTCTCCACATCCACACATAGGTTCGAGGGCTCTAGGAACATAAACCGCAAAGAATGCTACACTGAGGTGTGTTTCATTGGCAAGAACAATTTGTGAGAGATGCAAGGCCTTGTTTTCTCCCAGAAATTCAACCATGTAGAGATGGACTGGTTGTTAGTGAAATGCTCTTACCCAATTTCAGGGTCAAGCAGTTCTTCAAGAGGCCCAGAGCTCTATGCTTGACATAAAACTTAAGACAAATCACCTGGTCTCAAATTAAAGCATACTGTTGAGTTTGGGGATGAGCCCTGAAATCCTGCAGGGAATTAGTTTCATTCTTGACTAACTGGTTGATTCCTCTATCTTTATTTTCTTTCTGCGAGTCTTTCTCTTGAAAGACAAATAAGGCATTTCCTCAATTTACCTCATGAGTCCCTAAAACAGAATTTCAATCATTGAAAAAGTTTCCACAGTCATTGAGAACTGCAAACACGGTCTTGCAGGAGAAGGGGTGTCTTTCTTTACACTGCAGAAACGGGGTGTGTGGGGGTTCCATCTATACTCAGAGGTTCATAGGAATAGAAAAGAGAAAATTTGAGCAGAAGGCCCTTTCTTGGCCTGTGCCTCTGGCGAGAAGGGTCAGTGTATCTTGATATCTATGTCTACTGGTCAGTGCTTCACGATCAGCCAGACTGTTCTCCCTAACTCCGCTCCCAAAGGAAATTAGGGTTGCTCTTACCCCCTCTCCCAGAAATCCTAACATTTTAGAATCAGTTTGTATCTTTAAGATCGAACTTTCCATTCTATAGGTAAGAGAGTTGAGGCTGTTTGGAAGTCAAGGTCACCACCCCCTTTGTTTCATCATAGGAACCATATCAGAGGAGCCATGTATTTCTCATTGCCCCTTGGAAGCACTTAAAGAGGCTTTCTAAGTATCTGAGTAAAACACTCAGCTGTACGCAGAGATGTGGACCAATGTCAAGAAAAAAGGGACGATTATGTGGAAGCTAGAAAGACCCTAGGTACACAAAAGACATGTCTTCAAAGACCTCATCCTAAAAACCTGGATTATATTACCTCACCTGGCAATGGGATTTGTGATTCTGTTAAGGTTAAGGACCCTGAGATGAGATTACCCTGGAAAGTTGGGCAATCTGATCTTTCAAATCCTTACAAAAAAAGAACTATTCATGCTGCAGAGAACCAGAGAAATGGGAGCACAAGAGAGAAGTCTGACTATTTTAACTTTGAAGGTGGAAGAGGAGAACAGCTTCTAGAAGATGGAAAAGGCAAAAAAATAATCCTTCAAGCCTCCAGAAGGCTGCCTTGATTTTAGCCCAGAGATATGGGCCACAGTTCTATCTTACAGAGCAGACAGAGAATTGATTTGTATTGTTTGCGTTTTGTGGTAATTTGTTACAGCAGCAATAGAACACTCATAGAGACTTTCTCATAGCTAATGTCTGCTCATGCAGCATTCCTCACTTTTGACAGTACTGTCAGAACAGTGCAAAGTAAGAGGGAACCATGGGGAGGCTAGGAAGCAGGAGTCTGAGAATTTTGAAGGATGAAAAAGCAAAGACAATAACTGCAGGGTAAAGTCTATTACCCTGTGGGCTTGGAGAACACAAGGAAGAGGTTGGAGGTATCAGAAGCCAGAAGTCAAAATGCCCTGCGGCTCAGGTGTTACGCCCATGCCTGGGAGCAGTCCCATATAGCTCAAGGAAGGGGGTGGGGGGGTGGGGGTTGTGGTCCAGAATGGGGGCAGAACAACTAAAATGAACAACTAAATACATGAAATGCTTCTTCGTCTTCTTGCTTCCTTCCTGCTTGTTACCTGTCTGCCTTCCTCTTAAAAAATCAACCAAAGCTTATGGGGCCAGAGCTCAGACCTGGGGGAACAGTAGGTTGCTGGAGCACCATGGGGCTGATCCTAATTGCTGATCCAGAGAAAGAGCTGGACTCTAGAAGAACATTGGTGTTGGTGGCGTGGGCACAGCTGGGTGAATAGCAAACACTAAACACATTCTAAGGTACTGGGAATTAAGACTTCGACTCTTGAACTGGGAGGTGGGTGGGCAGGAGACACAATTCAACCCATAAACTGTCTCTCTAAGAATTCCTGTTGGTGGACCCTAGCATGGTGTTAGCTGACAAATGGCACCCCAAGCAGAGTTTAAATAGGTGGGATCAGGAGCAAACTAAGTGACTAGGAAAGGGGCGGACAATGGAAAGAACAGTCTTGGGGAGAGCTGCCTTGGGAGTGAAGTGTCAAAACAAACTTACAGGCCTCAAGTAAGGACTGTGTATATCTGATGAGTCATGAAAAACTGTGAGAGTGGGTGATGGCCACCTGTTTCTGTCCCATGCTTTTCCCTATTGGCTGCCTGGCTTTGAGACGCAAAAGCAGAAAGGACAGTATTTCTGCCCTTGTCTCACTGTGGTTATTTATGGAACTGAAAATGATGAAGAATTCCTAAGGTCACAGTCAGGAAAATGAGCCATCAAAGCAAGGTGTCAGGACCTGAGTCTGGCACAGCAGCCTGCCATCGGGTCAGCAGATGGGAGAGAGTGGTCTCTAGAAGGATCCAGGACTTTGGAGTCACTTCCTGGTAGTAAGCCCTTTGGAGTCAAATATAGTAGATGGAGACAGAAGAAGGAGGGGACATGAACCAAAATCTCTGTGTTCACTACTTCCTAAGTGATTTTCCCTTCCTCCTTACTTCCCTCCCTCCCTCCCTTCCTTCCTTTCTTTTTCAGCTGCCCTCCTCCTCCTCCTCCTCCTCTCTCTCCTCCTTCTCCTCCCAAAGAAGGTGAAACTTGAGGTAAGTGTTAGATTCTGCAAAAGGTATTAAGTGACCCTAGACTTTAGAATCCTACAGAAAATAAGCAGGTATTAGTGTAGGGCAAAAAGACCCCTTTTCCCAAGGTCATCGCTACTGTTTCTGTATACAGTCCTCATAGATGACTGTGTAGGGACTGTTCAGCATGAAGTTTTGGAGTAAGCTTATTTAAAAATAAAATGAGAGACACACTGTCTTTGACTTAATTGGATGAACCTTTCATCCTACAAAATAAATGCCTCTGTTGCAGACAATAATCTGCTTTCCAGAAAGTTAATGCTTTAGGATATCTGTGGCCTCAGAAAAAAGACCCAGAAAAAGCTAAAAGAATCTGAGGCTGCTCATATTAGGATCCCTCCCCTCCCCTTCTCTCTCTCTCTCTCTGAATTACTGGTGTTCTCAGAAAGTAAATGAGTCCCCTGAGAGTCAGGACATGATACCAGAACACATGTAGGGGCAGACAAAAGTCCATTTGGAGGAAGAACACTAAAGTGTTATTGTCTTAGAAATGTGATGAGTAAAATGCATTACCAAAAGTAATTAAAACAACATGAAGGAATCAACTTCCCTTGGTTAATTTATTCCTAGTGAAGAGAAAAATCTCGGAACTAAATTTAGTGTTGGAACCTTTTAAGTCCGTTTGCCTTTCTTGAACTGGAGCTAATTTGTATAGTTTGGATTGTCCTGCAAGTTCTCTTTGTCATCAGTGACTTAAAAATACTGCTACTGGGCAAAAGAAATCAATGATCTCTACATTGCAGGCTGAGTAATTACATAATAATGATTTGCATTAATGAAAAGACAAGTTGGTCCAGATCCAGATGTGCCAGTGACCACAGTTCCCTTCGATGTCTAAGCGGAATGCTGAGGTCGGAGAAATTTCAGCGTCAGTTGTGAGACAAAATGACTGGTTAAAAAGTCTTTCCTAATCAACATCACTTAATAGCTCTTTAATGACTGACTCATCATTTTTCTCCAAGTAAAAGTAAATTTAAATTACAAAATAAAGCAAATTTCACTTATATCTGTGGCACAGAAGCAGATGTTTCCGTGACATGTGCACACAAGCTGTTGACTGTGACCTTGCAGGATAAAGCAGTTTTGGAAATTAGCTTTCGTCTCCCAATCTGGGGAAAACAATGCTGCAGTGAAGATTTAATAAAAAGTCATAGCTTCTCATAGAAGCTTATTTCAGCAAAGTAAACTATTAATTAAAATAACAAATGTCAGCTGTTTCAGAGGCTGACAGCTAACACAACGCAGCATTCGCTTACCCTGACGTACAGGATGCATCGGACACTGGGTGGGTCCATAATTCATTCTAGGCATGGCTCTCTTATGCCCTAATATAGTGATAACAGAGTGATAAATTAGCTTTCGTTCAGCAGTTTCGTTAGCAAAAGTACTTAGGGACTTGGGGAAAACTCACCTGGAGAGTGAAGGAATTTGGCAGACTGAAGGAATATACACTTGAACAGCTTGAGTGAAAATTTCAGAGAATTCCTGGAAAACTTGAGTACCAAAAAAAAACCAGGTGGGGAAAATGTAAAACTAGGTGAGACAAAGAGGGAGCAAGACAGTGTGCCAGAGCAGCGCATTAGTTTGCTTTGGGCCACAAAAGAGCGGGGGTGGGGGTGGGGCTCATTAAGCTGAAGGACGATTATCACCCCCAAGAGATCAGGATAAAAAGAGGTTAGTGGGGAAAGAGAGGGTCTGATTTTAGAGACAGAATGGGGACTGGGAGGGAGGCATGGGACAAGGCAATTGACAAGCATCTTCCATCTCCTCTAGAGTCAACAACTGAAGAGGGGCTGGTGGGCAGATGAGGAGGGAGCAGAGCACATGGGGAAATAAGTTCTAAGCTGTTTCCTAATATGATTACAAAGGTGAGAATCATACAGGTAAGAAACTACAGCAATTCTATGAGGCATATTGGTGGGGATGCCTGTTTTAGGGCCTATCTATTCAGACTGCTCAATAATACAGCTGTTATAAAACTAAAGAGAGAAGAAAAGCCCTTTTGGTTACGACACCCTGTAAAGATGTGTATGGAAAGCCTGAAGAGGTGAGAAGTGGAAATGAAATGGTGACCTGGAGGAAATGTCTGGGCAAAGCAGATTAGAGGGGAAGTGGGGGTTGGTAGTACTGAGAGAAAAGCAGTTTATACTGTCAAGGTGGGTGTACTTAGAGAAGTGCAAACCCCTTAGAAGAAAAAATAATTCTACCTCCTTGGTGTTACAGATGCAGAAGGAAAAGTGTGTCTCTTTTAGTGCAAGGAGTCTTCCATGCTTGGTTTTATAAGAAAAGAATGGAAAAGAAAACACTACACAGGAACCAATTAAAAGAAGAGTTAACTCAGGAGGTATCAGCTATTTGTTACAAACCGATCATGGGCCAATGAAGTAGTTTTTTTTGCTTTGGTTTTATTTCTGGGTTTATTTTAATATGCTGTTACAGTGGAGGCATCTACATTTTAAAATTCACTGATTATCATTTTGACTGGTATCAAAACTTAGTGCATCATTAAGTGTGATCCAGTTCACTGGTCCAAATGAACCAATAACAATTAGAGTCCAGAGCAACCCTTGTGTATCGTTCCTGTTTCTCATTATGTTCCCTTTCCTCATTGGCATGGGGACCTGAGCTAAGATCTGGGTTATATGAAAGGTATTTGGCATTCATAAAAATGAAGAACATCAGAGGCATATAAGCAAGCCTTTTGGTCATGGACGCGGGCTTCAACCAAGCTGAAAGCCTGCCCCAAATTAATGACCAAGATCAATATGCAAGGCAGAAATAGCCAGTTTGGATGAAATCCTATCTGGCCATTTTTTTAAAAATACAAAACAGAATCTTTTCAAACTATCTGAGAGAGTCAGCAAACTTCAACCCAGATATTCCTTTTCAGAGGAGAGAATTCTTTGGTTCTGGGTAGCACTATCCTTGTAAGTAGGGTAAAGTTGGGCTCTGAGTGGAAGCAGTGAAGCATGTGACCCCTTAGGGGCGATTCCAGGTCCCAAACACACACCGGGCCACCCCAAGTAGTAAGATCAATTTTTATGTCTAGTATGAATCGGGTGTGGACTTCATGCTTATCTTCAAAAGGATCTAATCATCACATCCCAAAGTAAGCAATCCCTTAAGCAATCCCTTCACTACACCACTCTTGTTTTCTCATTTTTCATGGATGTTTTCAGACAGGCCGGGTCTCACAGTGTTATCACAAACCTCTTGAACAGTCGAGAGAGAATCTACATTCCTATGCGAATCTACTGGAATCAACCTAAATCAAGGGCCGCTAGTATTGGACAATTTCTGCTTTCTTCTGTTTTTTCCTCTCCCCTGCAAATGCTTCTTCGACACTGCTGTCCCATTTGATGGGTAATTTGCTGCTGTGCTGTGCTACCATTAACACTTGTCTCCAATGCACTTCTTCTCCCTCAAGGGTTTTCCACCAGAGTTCAAATCTATGGCTGGCTGCAATTCTAAGAAGTTTAATGCTCCTGTAAGATATGCAAAAAGAAAAAAGTTGGAATGCCATTGAAAAACTAGGACATGGCTATCTTTATATTGAGTTTATTTAGGGAGGAAAACTGAATTCTGTCACTGCTGCAGCTTGTGGAATCTTTACCTCTGTGTAATCGCTGAGGAATTAATGTGACTTAATCACCACAACAATAAATATAGCCTTGACAAGGTGATTATCCCATAAGACTAAAATCATGATATAGCATAAATCAATACCAGCCCTAAGTATGTCTCCAAAAAGGGGTATATATTTCTATATTCACTGTTAGATGTTGAACTAATTTTGGAGTTAGAAGCTGTATGAAATGCGAAAGCTATTTTTCTAAGTGAAAAATTACAGAATATGTATGATCATCACTCAGAATATATATTGCTCATAAAACGAGTAGGAAAAACGGAGTAGGTGAGAGTTGTCAAACTTAAAGCTAGTTCAAGTACAGATCTCTGGCCCATAGACCCTTATTCCCTCCAGCACAACATGACCCAACCCAGCTGAGGCTATCCCTGGTGTCCCCTTCTGTGAACCCTCACCCATCACCCATCAGAGAAGCAGATTTGCCCTTCTCATACTGGTCCTTTTGGCCAGTGTTACGAAAGTAAGTCAATTATTAACATGCTTGAGAATGCTCTGCCTATTGCAAAGATCTCTTTGTAATCGGAGTTGAGTCACAGGAAAAAGAAGGTATTGATCATGAACAATCTGGCTTAGCTCTTCTGGGGAAGTTTCCCTGGGGACACCAGCTCTTCTTGATATTGAAGGTCAATAATAGCGACTCTTAGCTGTCCTTTAACTAAGGTAATCTCATTTAAGCAGGCTTTTCTGGAAGCCTGGTTCTGTGTACTTCAACCCGCCCACCCCCACCCACCGCCCAGGGAATCCCGTGGAAACTGCTCCTCAGCCTGATCCTTCCGGAGGGGTTTTCCCCAACACTCCTAGCTTAGCTGCCCGCCCTCTGCCTCCACCTAGCTGAATGATGGGCAGACCCCTCCCGACCACCAGAGCACCTCTTCCTTAGTGAAGAGGGCCCTAAAAAAACTATTTAAAGCTTTGATATATGAAGTGCCTTCTCTCAGAGCTGAGTTTCCCACTGCCAGATAAGTGCCGTCTTAACTACATTTTTGTGAAGTAGCTGCAGTGGCACTTGATAGCTGATTATGTTAATCCTTCAGGGATATTCGAGAAAATATCTGCAGATTCTTCCTATAGGAGAATAATCAAGATTTGATTCAGGTATCAACCACCCGACAGGCCTTCTAACTTATATGTTCTCGGTGTGCCACATATTGTATTTTTACTTTTCAATATTGTGCATTTTTCCTTTTTCCTCCCCCCTCCTGGAGTGCACACAAAGATCTCCTTAGTCACAAAGGATTAAATAATTCACCTATGAAGAATCCTTTTAAAGCATCAGTGCCTGTCTTGAAAATTGCTTCCCCTCCTTGCCTTTTTTTTTTTTTTTAAATAGAACAAAGAAAAGTGTTAATCTTTTGATAATTGACTCTATTTTTACTGGAATTTCTCTTGTGATTATTTAATACATCTCCAGTCAGTTTCAAACAGTATCTGTTTTCAGCACACATCTCTTACCAGAGACAAGTTGTCCAAGCAGGGGGGCTGGGGAGGGCTGGTTTGGCGGAAACAAAACCCTAACACAATAATGAATGCAGTCCAAGCACACTGTTTGAAAATGAAATTGGCATTACTTATTTAGACAAAGAGACAAATGTACTTGTAGTTTCATTTACCACTCGGAGCTCTTACAGAGTCTGTCTGCAAAGGAGCAGAGAACTTCCTACTCTGATGGGCATATCAGTGGGGATTTTATTTGTGCCTTCCTGTAAATGCAGGAAAGCTCAGCTATTGATGACTTTAATTCTACAGGCACCAGTGGTTTGTATTTAGCCTGAGAAATAACATTAAGCGAGCTTATCTGATGCTGGCCCCCCCAAGGATCAGCTGTGCCTCAGAGGGATGGGGTATGATGAGACTCCTTCCTGTCTCATGTGTCCCCCACCCACCTTTCTTTCACAAATGAGGAGAATTCAACAGATGTACACTATTCTCTTCATTATTTTGGCTAATGCTGTGCCACGGATTCAGTCAGCGCTGTCGAGGTTGTGAAAATCTGTATTAACACATGGGTTAAATGGAAAAATATTTATTGAATGCTTTTGTTTACTCTTCCTCCTGCTCTGACCCTGGAAACACACAGGGCCCGGAGAGGCCCCAGCCGGGCTGTGTCTGGCTCCTGCCTGGGTTAATCACATTTCACACGTTCCCATTTCTGGCAGAAGCAGCACCTGACCTCCCCTTTGTCCCTCTCTGGATGAAAGTGTGAGGCTCGGTAATTTCCCTCAGGCACAAGAACAGTTTGCTTTTCTGCAGGAGGTGAAACTGACTCCCTGAGAAGGCACAGCTGGGGCTTTTATCTACCCTTCAGCCAGCACCCAGGGCAGCTGATCTCTTTCACTTTGCATGAAAATAAAGCTAGGGCTGGAGCTGCTTAATTTTGCTTTTCACCAAGTTGGGGGCAGGGGTGGGGGTGAAAAGAACCTTGGGGGCCTCATTCACTGTATAGGAATTAGACTGGAAGTCAAGATGGCTCCTTGGGAAGGAGGTGGCGAGTGCGCCCGACAGGGGCCGCGCTGTGCCGCTAAAGCAACCGCAGCAAATGAAACCTGCTTTGCAGGAGTGAAGGTGCTGGCACAGCTGTGGGAGCTGCAGGAACCGCCTTAACGGTAGGAGGTGGAAGGGACAGGTCTGTGAAAGGAGCACAAACGATCAGGAATTCACTTAGTGGGGTTCCGCTCACCCTTGACAACTTGGTCATTTATCCAAGAGGCATTTCTCCTTTCTTCCCACTGGTTTAAACACTCACTTGGTAGCTGGCTGACCCTTGCTCTCCGTGGGTTGGCCAGCTGTGAAGTCAGTAGCCATTCTCTGTGGGACTGAAGTCAGCAGATCCATTAGGCTGACTAATGGTGATAGAAGGATCTGTGGCCATTGGGTGAGGGTGACATTTATATTTGGACACCCTGTTATTACTGGCCAGCCCCTGGGTTGCTGAGGCAATGTTCTGGGAGCTGGGTTTGCAGAGCACGTCCCTGGGAGGGTGGCAGCAGTGAGAGGTCAACCATGACAGGGAATAAGCCCAAGTGGCAGCCTGGCATTGGAGATGGTGCCGAGTGGCAGCCGCTCGCAGGCGCCTGGCAGCGGAAGGCCATGTCCTAAGGTGTTCTGCCGACATCCACCAGAGCAGCTGGTGCCTGGTGGAAGGCAGGTGGTATTGGATCCCCCAAGTGTCGCTGTCTAGCAAGATGCCATGTCCACTGATTAAAAATAATTAAACATTCCTTCCTCCAGTGAAGGAGAATGGCACGCACGCCAGGCAGAGAGGTTGACAATGGCGTTACACAGCAAGACATGGCAGCAGCAGTGAGCGCCCAGGGTAGCAGGTGCGCCTGGCTTGGAGAAGGTGGAGTGGGAGAGGGATGCCTGGTTTAGCAGTGACAGCAGGAAGTTTAGTGAGGATGCATATGTATTAGGGATGCATGAATGGGATCCTATTGGATGACTTTCTACTGCACAGCCTTGTTTATAAAGAACGTTTTCCACTTTCTGGATGGAAATAGCAAGTTTATGTTCATGACCTAATTGACATTCACTGGTTGTTTGGTATATGTCTCTGTGCTAGGTGCCTGGGACAGAATATATTAATAGATGATATTGTTCATATCTTCATTGTCCTTTAGTTGAATTTCCCCACTTTCTCTCTCTCTCTCTTTCTACACACACACACACACACACACACACACACACACACACACACACACACACATATATACATATATATACATATATTAGAGTAATGATCACAATATGATAGTATTACTCAGAAGTGAAGTAGAAGATGCCTCTATAATGTGGGTTTGCACACATGCACACACATAAATATATATCTATATATGTATCTAGAGATAGATAGATGCTTTTCACCAAGTTGGGAGTAGAGGTGGGGGTGAAAAGAATCTTGGAGGCCTCATTCACTGTGTAGGAATATATATATATATATATATATATGTATATACCCCCTTTAGGCAATAAGAAAGAACTGAAAAGAATTTAATGAAAGAATTGGACTTACTGCTATTCCTCAGTTGTATTTGTCACATTTGGTGACTCAGTTGTGTTGTCATGATAAGACCATTTTTTCAAACTACTCAAGCTCATAAATATCTCTGTGCTGTTGTGCACCCCAGGTTCACCCAGTTCACACCCCCACAATGATCCCTTCTTGCTCATAGATAAGTTCCTAACTAGTGTCAGGAACTTACTTGAAAGGGAATGTCAATTTACTGTGTATTTATCGATTATTTTGGATTTGTAAATGGCTACTTTCCAGAGTTTCTAAAACACAGGAAACATTTCAGTTTGAAGTGAATAAATTTTGTTTCAGGTCAATGGAAATACTTGAATATTATTTAATTCTAAATGGAAGTTTCCACTTCTTATTTACTTGTGTCTAAATTAATCAATATTTACTTGATAAAAATATATTGTATGAAACTATATGTCACTCCATTGGGAGTGTGGAAGAGCAAGAAGAATGTAACGTGTATCTGAAAGAAAAAGTGAACTCTTAAAAATCCAGTCTCACTGATGGGATTAAAGTAATGATCACAATATGATAGTATTACTCAGGACTGAAGGAGAAGCTGACTCTTATAATTTGGGCTTGCACATATATTCAAGGTGAAGACTAGGAGAATTTTCCAAGAATGTAAACAAGAAGTCACTCAATGCATGAAGAAAGGAATGAATCAGAAGTTTGACTTGGCCCACATGTGTTAGAAGATCAGCAAGAAAATACTTCCCTGATTATTAGCCAAATAAGGATAACTGTTTACTCTATTAGACATTCTTACAGTGTCCTCTAAAGACTGAATGAGCGTCACTGGAATACTAAAATTTCAGAATTCTCTATGGCAGACTATGTTTTAACTCTTGCAGCACCCATTCTAAGCAGGTGTCTAGCTTGATTCGTAAGTCATGGAGACTTGGAAAACTAAACTTAGCTCTCTCCACATACATTGAAACTAAGGTTTTATAAGTGCTCCAACTACTGCAGAATTAGATGTCCTCTTGTGAAACTAGGAAATGCAGATGAGATCCAGGAGGCAGTAGACCTGATTGGCAAGTAAGCCCAATTGGAAATGCATCTGGTCCTTTTAGGGAGTTGAAATAAAATTTCAGGAGCTGGTACCAAGTGGCCCACGTGCCAAGAAGCAGACATGGCAATAGTGTGCTTCTCCAGAATAGTGCTTTAGTGGTTCTATCCTTGATGGTAAGTTAACCATTTTTGGTTCTATTTGAGATTTTTCTAAGATACCTAGTACCATTTACTAAAATATTTTTTTTTTAGCTTTAGCTAGGTAGATCTTGTTGCCCACAAATAATAATACTGACAAATCTCAACAAAGCTCACAGGACATGAGATTATAGCAACTGGAGGCGGGCGGGGGAGTGGGGGCCAAGAAACAAGGGAAGGATGGTGGCACTAGAACTCTAGTGGAGGGTGTGGTGTGAAAAAAGAACAGACTGAGCTAAGAAGCATAAAGCAATGGAAACAAAATAAATAATAAAATAATTTTAAAAAAGAATACTGATTATTAGAGTTTTATTATGTTTTCTTTCTACATGTTTCCAGCTGAACGAAGAAATCTTAAGTACACGTAGATGACCATGCAAACACCCACCCCTCCTTGTATACAACTGATTGGATCAGGAGAGGACACCTTAAAAGAGACTTTAGCTGAATAGGGTCACTACTTGAACCAACCACTACTTGAACCAGCCAGATCCTCTTCACCAAGACTTTTGAACTGCAGAAATGGAAAAGGTCAATTGATACATAGGAAAGAATACGTGAAAAACCTTCAGAACAAGAACGCAAATAGTAAGGCCAACAGGCAGTAGTGGCTCTGTGTAACAAGAACTGAAAATTCACACTGAATGAATATAGCGTTTGCTGATTCATAATAGCGGGATTAGTCTCAGACTGCTAAAGGTTTTAAAGTATATCAAACATGGTGATGGCTATACTCAACTTCTTCTTCTAGATGACTTCTTTATCCATACCCCATTTCAGAAAGCAGGGTTGGTGCATTTTTTTGATCAGAGAGAGTAACAAAAATGTACCAAAAAGTCTATCTACAGATTAGTAATTTGTGGCATCACTGGTGTGAAAATATCACCTCAAGAACTAACAGTATTGTTAGTTAAACCGATCAGAGAAAGTTAGTAGGCACCGGATTAACAAATAAATAATGAGAGGAGAATAAAGCAGACATGAAGAAAAAGGTGTGATCCATGAGCAAGAGAGAGAAAATGACTGAAGCTGATTCCTACGCATTCTGACTTTGCTATGGCTACCCCACCTCTGTCCACAGATGGCTGTCTCTAGGATAGACAGGTCTGTAGTGCCTCTTTGGTGTGAAAGAGTCTGCTCTTCTAATCCAAGGAGTTTTCAAACACATGACTGTGGCCAGAATGAAGACTGAAGAATCAACCTACTTGTAGATGACCCTGGGTCCTTCTGTGGAAGTGGGGTAGGGGTGGAGGTGGGTTGGTTTGTTTTTGGTGAGACCTAGCTACCTAATTGAGACTCTTGTGTCAATATCATAAAAATAATTGTCTTTATGTTCCCATTTTATCAACAGCGCTTAAGATTCCTTGAGTGTTTATGTTTCTTGCATTTGAATGTACCCAGGTAAAATAATATACTTAACTTAAAAAAAAAAAAAGCAGCATTATTCTGCCTTGCTCTCTTGGATATTTCAGAAGCGGAAGGAAGAACAAGAATAAACGTCTCTGAATAGAATTTAGAAAAATCTGAATTGACTTGATTTTAGTTCTTTAGCATTTAATAGCAGGTGAATAATCCTTGGACTCTCAATGTTGCCCAACTGATATGTGGGCCATGATTTATATTACTCTTTAAGTGTAGTATTTGATTACCATACCTACCGAATAAGAGCTCACAACTAACATTATCATCAATAGAAGCCACACGAGTTGGTCTCTCTACTACAGTGGTAATATACTCTTATATTAAACTATTTTGGCTTCTTTGAAAGTCAAGCCATTCTTAGTAAGTGCTTTCTGAAGCCTCATTATTATTTTGACTACTACTAATTTATACATATATAATGCATTCTGCCTTATTGTACTTTGAAAGTTATACTTCAGAATCATTTTACCCACCTGGAGATAAGTACAACAGCTATTCCATAGCACTCAGCAATGTCTCAGGCCTGGGAGTGAACAGAGGAAATGACTGTAAATGTGACACCACAGAGAGGTGGACTATTCTTTCAAAGGGAGTTTGGCTTTGACAGGTGGGTTCAGCTATTTAGGAAAATCGTATTTCTCTGTCCTCACCTATCATTTGAGACACCCATCAGTGATTTTCAACTTTGGTTATTGAACATTAGAATCTCCTGGGGAACTTCAAAAAGATCTACACTGGTGGAGTAGTGGTTTGGTTGGCCACGAGCACAGTACACATACATCTCGAGGATGCTTGCTGATGCTCTGAGACCCATCCACCAAGATGAACAATTAAATAAAATAAAGTGCTTCTTCCTTCTCTCTCTTCCTGCCTGTCTCTGCTGACCTTCATTCCTGCCTGTACCTTTCCTTAAAAAATTTATTATAGACACACCTACATATTCAGGTCTTATTCTTGACCAACTAAAATTACCTCTGCAGGTGAGGCCTGAGATTCAGTATTTTAAACTTCACAGATGACTTCAATGAACACCTGTCGTTGAGAATCACTGACCTACAGCATTGCTTTTCAAATTTTGCTTCACTCATAATCACTTGGGACATCCTCTCATGATTCTGGTATATGATAAAGTTTACAAATCCTGTTTTGCATAGTAGTTATGTTCTTGATTCCTTCTGCCCTGCCCCCTCCCAGGCTGTTTCATTCCTATCTACCTCAATATACTGCTCCAGTTCTGGTAATAGTTACCATCATACACCCTGGTTAAATATGTATGCACATTAATTAGAGTGAACATATCAAGCTAATCAGCCATCATGAGACTGTGCTTAGTAGAAAGCAAGGACTTGAAGTAATGAACAAAGGATGTATGAATTTTACAGAAAATTACAGAATTCTAAAGCTTTCTGCTCCTATTTTCATCAGATTCATAACACATCCAGTGATCACTATCTATAACAACCAAGCACTGAATCATGTCTCTTTTTCTTCTGGCGAAAAAGAGAAATATATGTTACTCATTAAAGGACTACTCCAAGAATGGAATGCTGTGGTATTGTTTCATTCTTCTCATATCACAACCTCATGTAAAAATGTTGTTACCTTGATGAGAAATCTGAATTTCCAAGAATAACACTTGTCCTGCTGAGGACCCAGAACTGGTGAATGACTTCTTAAACATGAAACCTCAAACCCCTAGACCAAAGCTGTGCTCTCAACATCCATGTTATCTTGCATCTGGCAGATATAGCGAAGACACTCGGATTCAGCCATCTGAAGGACTGTCATACAGAGGAAGCAGACAATCTGTGCTATTATCAATGCAGAATGTAGCTAAATAGGTAGAAGTTCAAGAGAGGCACACTGGCTTAATTTATTGTCATGAATATTCGTTAAAATACTAATGAGAGTTATTTCTTGAACACCTCATGTTCAGCACTGCACTCTAAGTGCTTAAATTAGTGTGCTCATTGAATAATCCTGTGGTGACAGAAGTACTAGTATTCACCCTATTTTGTAGGTGAGGAAAGTGAATCTTGAAGGAGTTAAATAACTTGTCAAAGGTCATGAACCACCCTGGTGGCTGTATTGCTGGAATCAGAAGGCGTGTGCTGGACAGTCAGGGCTCAGTCCCAGCTACTCAGGTCATCTCAGACACGAGTTCAGAATTAGCTGTGAAGCCCTCGTTCCTGACCTCTAAGCCAGAACTTTCTAACAAAAGGATTGTCAAATAATGCCATTTAATACTTTGTGAAATCGTGAGCTTCATGTCAGTCGCTGGCAATACTGGAGGCAGGATGAGTGACCATTAGTCATTCTAGTTTTTTTTTTCTTACTGCTTCCCTTAAGTTGTGTCTGTCCACCTGCAGGTGACTGGGCCAAGAGTGGCTCTCTCCCCGAGGAATTTTGAATTTATGTCAAAAGTGAGTTAATCTCTCTGAAGTGCATGAATTTTGTTGTTCTGAGTGCTTCCTTTCTGCTACTATGTAGGCTGAGTTTTCCTGTAATCGATTCCACTTTTAAAATCTAGCTAGCTCTAAATGGCTTCTTTTTGATATCTTACTGAATGGGAGAAGATTTTTGTACATTATACATCTGACAAAGGGTTAATAGTCAAAATATGTAAATAACTTATAAAACTCAACAGAAAAACAAATAAGCCAATAAAAAATGTCTGAATAGATGTTTCTTGAAAGAAGACATTCAGATGGCCAATAAGCATGTGAAAAGATACTCCTCATCTCATGTTATTAGGGAAATGAAAATCAAAACAATAAGATATCAGCTCACACCTGTGAGAAGTATGCAATTATCCAAAAGACTAGAAACAGTAAATGTTGGTTAGGATGCAGAGAAAAGGTAGCATCTTTGTACTGTTGGTGGGTTTGTAAATTGATGCAACCATTACAGAAAGCAGTATGGAGATTCCTCCAAAAACTGAGAATGGAAATTTCATATGATCCCATTAATCTACTTCTGGATATTTGACCCCCATCCCACCAAAACCAAAAATACTAATTTGAAGACACAGATCCACCCCATATTATTGTAGTGATATTTATAAGAAATAGAAGCAACCTAAGGGTTCATTGACAGATAAATGGATGAAGAAGATTTGGTACATGTATACAATGGAATACTACACAACCCTAAAAATGAAACTCTGTCATTTGCAACAACATTCTTGGAACTAGAGAGGTTTATGCTAAGTGAAATAAATCAGAAAGAGAAAGACAAATACCAGATGATATCACTGGTATGTGGAATATAAAGAAACAAAGCAAAAAAAAAAAAGACGACAAAAACTAACCTTTGGATATTAACAATGGAACTGAGATTACCAGAGCAGAAGTGGGTGGGAGTAGGAGAAAAGAGTAGCAGTCATCCAATGAACAGTGGTGGAGGACTTTTGGAAATTTGGTGGTGAATGTTGTTCTATCCTATATGTGATGAATAGTGAACTTACATACCTAAACTTACATTATTTTATAAATCAAAGTTACCTCAATAAAAAAAAAATAAAGTTTGTTTGAAACAATCCATATCAGTATGGATATTAGGAAATATATAACTTAAAAGACTCTAAACACTGGGATCAATCACAGTCGCTTAATACTCCTAACCTGGGTGATCAGTCCAAGAAGTGGGCATATTGCCTAGTTTGGGCAATCTTTTACCAGGTCTTCTAGATAGCGGTCTTGTCTAAGGTTTTAAAACTGAAATAATTTAAGTCCAGAGTTGTTCCAATCATATTCTCTCATATGAAGAAAACCTATTCACATAAAGGTCTGTACTTACAGGGGAACAGAAATGGGATGTGTGCTTATGGATGGAGATGAGAGAGGGACAGACAGGAAGAGTGGCAGGAGCTGAGAACATGTCATTGGAAGAGGAACAGCCCAGATGTAGAAGGAAAACCCAGTAGGATTGACCACTGGGCTCTGGTGATTCCTGGTTCTGGGATGGCCTCCCCAGTTTCTGCCCTGACAAGAGTTCTCTGATATCTGCTCCCCAGGCTGCTGAGTCCTTATCATCCCACACTTCTGGGGCTTAGTTTTCACAGTACTTGTACAAATGAAGATTTTCCATATGCTTCAGGTCCCCCACCACACCCCAGTCCTCTGTCTTGTCCCCAGTCGAAGGTTCTGTCACTTTCTAAGTAACCGGAGCTTTGTGGGCATTAGACTCATTCTTAGTTCATAGAAAAGCCAGCGGCAGTGGGGAAATTCTACCAGTAGAGCGTTCCAGAAAGGGATAACTCCACTCGTTCACACAGGGACTGAAAACAGCATTCTGTGAACTGAGGAACAGACAGAGCAGCAATCTTTATAGTGGGATCTAAGGGACAGAGGATGTTTACCTGTTTTCCACTCCCATCTTAAAATTTGTCTTAGGACATTCCCTTGAGAGTACACCTAAAAGTAGAGGAGAAGGAGTGAGCTTGGTGGCTGCCACAGGTAATACATTTCTCCAAACCCAGTGTTCCATTTCAAAAAAAATTTAAGAATTTTCTCCTACGTAGTAGTATAGAGCCATTATAAAAAGAATGTTCTTTTCTGCTCTTTTTGAGTAAAATTTATATGCCAATATCTACGCCATATTTACTGTGATCAGTGTACCCTTGACATCCCAAAGCTTAGCTTGTAGGTAATATGACAACTGTTTAAAATACTATAACTATTCTGACTATTCTGTTAAAATACTAAGTTTCTAGAAGACAAGCCATAGTAAATCCTAAGCACTTGAGCCTAAGTTCGTTTTGCTTTTATTTTCTTTTATTTAAAGTTGAAGGAAGGAAGGGAGGAAGGAAGGAAGGAAGGAAGGAAGGAAGGAAGGGAGAAGAGGAAGAAGCATTTCTATTTAGTTGACTGTTCTTTATGTTTTGTCCCATCTACCCCAGGCCCAGGTCTTGAACACAGATCTTAGGACTTTACATGATCTACAACAAATCTGATTCAGCTGTGTGAGTCACCAGGGTGTGCCCTGCTTTTATTTTATTTTTTTCAAAGGAAAAGAGACAGGCAGGAATAAAGGTGATTGGGCACAGGCAGGAAGAAAGAGGAGGAAGGAGCATTTCATTTTACTTCCTTTTCTTTTTTTTTTTTTAGTTGCTCATACTGCCTGTTTTCCTTCTGGACCTGGGACTCCAACCAGGGGTATGCATCTCTTGGAGGAGGTTGACTCAACTCCACTACTGTACCAGGATGCACCTGCTATTATTTTAAAATCAATTAATTAATTAATGATTAAAAATATATATGAAAGTTCCTAGCCCCATTTGTCATGGATCTTATCTGAACCCACCTGTTGATTCCATTAAATAAAGGACTCTTGGAAAGATTTTCCTTTAAAGTAGTGTGGTTACACACCCTGGAAAGTCCTGTCTTAAAGCTGTGTAAATAATTTTTTAAAATTTCATTTCCTAAATGTTTTGATTCTGGATGTCAAATCACAAGGTCACAGTCCTAACCAGAGCTTCCACTTTTGATGCTTTCTGTGTTTGTAGTCTAGCAGTGACCTCCATGTCTTTATATTTAGGATAATGCCCCTTGTTCCTTGATACTGTATCCAGCTTAGACATTCTCCATTGACTTCCTGGTATCATGACTATATATTTAGCTCACATCTATCCCCACCTTTTTTCCTCACTTCCTCTGAATACATACATTGTTTTTTAGAGAAGCTTTACTTTGTAACTATTTCTTGTTATATTAATCATGGATAACTTATCTTGACTTTCTTGTTTGTCAGATAGATATTAACACCTCCACTATTTTTCTTTTCCTGTCTTCTCCCTTTCACACAAATCCTTCACTTTTACTTTTATATTGCCAAAATTGATAAAATTTAAATTCTGTCCTACAACCAAACATTAATTTCATGTTTAAGCTATGGAAATGTGAATGTTGAAGATCAGTTGGTATCATTCATGCTATTATGTTCTTGTGTTTATTTACTGCTAAATAGTACAGATGTACTATTATTTCAGCTTTTTGTAAGTAATTTTTTGTCCCCTTCAGAATTTTCTCTTGTTCTTTGCCTTTATCATACGTCTGAGTCCTTCCAGTGTCTCCGATGTACTACCTGTTCTGTGATACTATCCTCCTCAATCTTTCCTTCTAGAACCATTCATCCTCTTCCTCTAGTCTGGACTTTGTGCTCACCAGATCTCCTTAAACTCATCATCCAGAGACTTTCTTTTCCTTCCTTGCTCTTCCTGCCTTGGATGCACCACTCCTAGATTTCACATATCCTTCCGTCTTCGTTTATATCTCAATACAGTCTCTTATTGCGTGGGCATTGTGATTTCCACTCATACATTTACTTCCTCCACTCCCATTGTGCAGCAACCCTATAGTTTGAGAGGGTTTAACCTTAGTCCCAGTTTCAGAGGTTGACCTTGATTGGTTAGAACTAATTGGCATACTCCCTTTTCTCCCAGCACCATGATAGTTTCAGAACATCAAGGTTGTGGAGAGAATTTCATCTTATGCAAAGGAAGCCCTCAGCTGCTGGTGTGATTAGAGGCCCCTGATATATCCTGCCTGATAGAAGAATCTTTGTCAGTGTAGGGCTTGGTGACTAGCTAGTCTAACAATGTGATTTATGATGTATGATGGGGGTTTAGGGTCATGTGGCATAAGTTCCAACTTGAAAGTCACTGGAGATCAGCCTGACCTCAGAAGAACTGGAGTCTAAAGGTCAGCTGGATAGGCAATATTTGGTCAAGTACCAGTAAAATTTCTGGACATCAAGGCTTGAGTGAGCTTCCATGGTTGGCAAAACTCTGTGCACATTGCTGCATACCATGACCAGAACAAGTTTACATTGTTGTGATTCCCTGGAGAGAGGATGACCAGAAGCTCTGCATTTGGAAGTCTCCTGGACTCTATGCCTCTCTTCCCTAGATTGGAGTTAATCTGTATTGTTTTCTTGCAATAAAATAAATGGTAACCATGAAATGTAACAGCTTTTAATGAGCTGGGCATGGCCTTCTGGTGAATTATTGGCGCTCAGTGGTTTTTAGCATTCCTTAAACTTAAATAAATGGTGTCAGAAATAAAGAGAAATAAGGACAGCCTTGACGACTGTTGATCTTGTAACAGTTGGCTAAACTCATACAGTTGGTGTGAGAGGTGAGGGCAGCATGGAGACTGTGACCACACATTCTAAATTCTAATCTGTTCAGGCTATGCAATAATCGTGAACTCAAGGATGGCTTAATATGTGGAAAGCTTATGATTTTAGTAAAATGTTTGAAGCAAGTCACATTCCCTCTGCCTGGATGTTACTAAAGTGTCATGTAACCACCAATACTTATTGCAGTCTTATAACTATAAGAAATGCCAACCTCGAGATAAAATAGGGAGGGCAGACTGAAAGAATTGTAGGAAGCCAGCTAGAATTTAGATTGAATTTCACCTGAAGTACCATGCTTCTAGTCTTTTCAGTTATAGAAAGTAATAAATCAGCTTCATTATTTTTATATCACTGTATCTTGGGTTTCTGCTTTTTGTTACTAAAAACATCCTAAAAAAATCATTAATTTGAAGCATGGTGCTTTGTACTCAGCAGGTACTAACTAAATTCAAATGTGAAGTCTTTGTAATTATTTAACTAGTAGTCATAAAAGTCTGTGACTTTATGGTGATTGCTTCCCCTATGGAGTCTGACAGAGAGTATGGAAGCACTCATTTGAAAGGCTTTAAGTTCATGTTGCTGCTTTGCTGTGTCAGTCCAAGACTGCACCCTAGGCATCACTACTTCTGTGTCCTAAGTCTGCCTTTTATATTGCTGGGAATCCCTATCTCTGTCTAATCTTTCATATTTTAATCAAAATGATCTGGTTAGCAATTTCTGCCTTCCTTTCTAGACTGAGTTCTTCTCAAGACCACGTATGTATTTGTATTATTTTTACCCTCGTCTCAGAGAATCAGGACTTCATCTCACTCTCCAGAACTGTTTGAGGTTCTTGTGCTCAGTCATCTTTCTGCGTGTCTCTAGGAAAATGGGTCTCATTTCTAGTTGCAGTAATTTAAATAAGCTCAGACTGTGTGACTCTATGGTTGTATTGCTGCCATTGTCAACTTCATATTTTTTGTGAATTATGACACAAGGGGGAATTCTGATGAGACTGTTGAAGAAGCTTTATGTATCATCTGTGGTAACATCCAGTCCCATTGCCATAGAGCATAGTGAACACAACTTCTATGCAATTGGCCTTTTATCTCAGTCTGGAGATGAAAGCTATGTCGATATTGCTTCATCCTGAGTGGAAAGCATCCTAGGTCAAAAATGCATTTAATACACCTAACCTACTGAACAGCATAACTTATCCCAGTGTATCTTAAACATGTTCAGAATACTTCCATTTGCCTACATTGGGTAAAATCATCTAACACAAAACCTATTTTATCATAAAATGTTGAATATCTCATGTAATTAATTTACTGGTTATTTTACCAAAAGTGGAAAATAGAATGGTTGTATGGGTTCTCACCATTAACATGTTCAACTGAAAGCACTCTGGGCCTGAAGGGTGGCGGCGAGGAGGAATGCCTGCTGGAACTTCCAGCAGCCATGAACCAAAGCCATAAAGACATCCTGTGACCTGAGCTTGCTGGAATGTTGCCAACAGACAAAGAGCTTCCTGCAGTTGAAACTCCCTCCCCTAATTTACATCCCTCTCTTCCCCTGCTTGCTCTAACCTATATAAGGGTGCTCTAAGTCTAGGCTCAGCTTATTTTGGAGAAGGACCACTGCTGAGCCTGTGTGTAATAAACCTGCCTAATACTTCGAAAAGAGTGCCTGCTTGGTTTGTCGCTGCCAGGAGAGCTGTAACAGAAGCACTGAATTGGTAGACGATGAGGATCTACAGCAACAAAGTCATCAATACCTTTCTCTACTGATAAAACTCAAAACTAGCTGATAGAAGGTCATTTGCCTGGTGATTTCCTGGCTGACAGGGAGCTGTAGCTCACTGATGTCCAGCATCTTGAGAGAGTATCACACAGCATATTGCTAACTCAGAAAAAGATTGAAATTTAAAATTTTGACGTAGGGTTTCTACTGCCTGTATATTACTTTCACACCATTATAAAGTTGAAAAGTTATAATCCAGTCTACTGTAAATTGAGGACTGTCTGTATGCACACATACAGGTGCACACACACACACACATAAGAATATATACATATGAATGTATATATTGCTAATAATAAACTCACAGAAGTGCATATTATAATTTTGATTGCTAAAGTGCTTTAGTCTTCTTTTTTTTTTTTAACTAATCTGATCTTTAGTAACTCTGAGAGTTCTTTAGAATATCAGTGACATTTCCATGTGAGTACTATAGGTTTCAGAATAGATAAGCAAATTGCCCAAGGGGATAGCACCAGTAAGTGGCGTCTCTGGGCTAGATTGCTTCTTAATATGGATTTCTTTCTTCTTTGTATTTGAGGCCTTTGTCCTCAGGCAGTGTTTTTTAGATGTTATTTAAAACATGCATGCACATACTAATCAATTAAACACTGCTTGACAGTTTATAATTATGTGCTCATTGTAAAATAAGTGCAACATTTTCAAAGACAAGGGGCTAGTTGGAATAGCTGAAAAGTTTCATGGAGAAGTGGTTGATCTTGAAGAAGAGATATACTTAGGGAGGAGGAAATAAAGTTGAATAAGTCTGGTGCGAAGAGAAATTATAGAGTCTTGAATATCAGGCTGAGAGCTATGGAGATTTCTTCTGTAATGAATAGTAGTATGTTCCTTAAAGGTATTTGAGTAGGTAAGTGACTTGTCACAATGAACAATTTGTCTAGGACAATGTGTAGAAAAGATTACAGTAAGTAGATTCTGGACATTATAAATTTTATTGTATTGGAGAGTAGTGAGAATATTGTGCTGAGGTCTTCCTAATCTTTTTTTTTGTCTTCCCTTTATCCACAATTGGGACTGCTTGGTGACTGCTCTGTTTAGTGAGCCCTGCCTGACTCCAGTAAAAGGCTATGTCCTGGGTCTCCACCCTCTGAGTGCATCCATTCCTGGGCAGTGAACCAGAGCAAGCCTGTCTCTGCCTGAAATATGACTGTGCCACGGACTTTGTGTATAAATGTCAAGACAACATCAAGTCTCAGTGTCTTGATGCGCTGCTCAGAGCGTCCTGGCTAATTTCCTAGCTGGTAGGTCCTAAATCTATCAGTACTGACAAAAATGACAAGTACACAAACACGAATACACTTTTGGTAGGCCTTGATTAAAATGAAACCTAGTAGGATCTTTTTAAAAAATGAAATTGCAGGAGCTCCCCAGCATGACTTCAGTCAGCTTCAAATTTTTTTTTATTTTTTTTATTTCATAAAGATAGCAATCTAATAGTCTCAAATCCTGGAGCCTTTTGGGTTGTGCTCATCTGCTAAGGAACAATCTAAACATCTTTTAAAGTAATCCCTCATAGTTTTTCCATTAGCGGAGATGATTTGTCCCATATGAAGATGTGGCAAGGAGAGTGGTACTCAGGTGAACAATTACAATATGACAATCCTGGGTGATGAGTATTGAATGTGACTTCTGTAGAGCCTTTGTAAGGGCTTCAGAAAATGGAATGATACTTGGGGACGGGTAGACTAAACTGTAGAGGTGCTAGAGGCCTACTGACAGGTATTTCATGGGGCTATAGTATTGTCAAACTGGATTTTCAAAATCTTTCTGGGTTGTGCGGACGATATAGTAGACAGAGGAATGGGGAAGGGGCCTGGAGGTAGGGCACCAGTCAGGGGCTGGACTAGTCAGGGTTCTCCAAGGAAACAAGAACCAATAGTGTGTTTGCGTGTGTGAGTGCGTGCATGCATGTATGTTCTCATTAGGGTACCCTGGAAGGCAGGCGACCTAAAAAAGAGTTGAAACTGTAGCTCATGTCCAAGTCTGAAAGCAGAATTCCTTCTTTTTCGTTTAATGTGCTTAGCTGACTAGGTGAGGTCCACTCACATTACTGAGATGATAATCTTCTTTACTCAGAATCTACTAATTTAAACATCTGGATGAAAGTTGTAACAGGGCACAGTCTGAACATCCGGACTCAAGGCCCTCAAAACTGACATTTTTCTGCCAATTTTTCCATAGAGATTATTTATCGCTCTTTCCCCCTTTCTCTTTAGGTCACTCATTCTCTTCATTCATTGAGAAGCAATGTACCAGGCACTGTGTTAGGAACTGGAGATATGAGCTTGACCAGCAGAACACATCATTTATTTTAGGTTTCACAGTCTAGTTATAACACTACATTGCAAGTTTGCAGACAAGACTTAGAGCTGCTTCATATAATTAGTCCTTTCTTCGTGTTACTGGAAAAGTTTTCAAGTTTCTCAGGGCAAGTATGGATGGCAAACAAAGTTTCTCAACCTTACTTGCATTGCCTCCAGTAGTTTTCAGTATTTCCAGTAAGGGTGAAACAATTCTACTCTGCTTTAGAACTGCACTTGCTAGTTGGTCACAAACTCATTAGCCCTGCAGACAAGGCTAGAGCAGGGTCTGTCTGTGTGAGCTTTGCCTTTCCCCTTCTCACAAACCAACAGACTTGCTCACTGGAAAAGGATTATGATGCAGGATTCTAGAAGTTTCCTGTAAAAATAGAATTTCCATGAACTCTTTTGTCCTAGTCCCTAAGAGACTTACAGAAGTTGCCCTCAGAACGACAAGCATCGGAGCTAGAAAAAAAAAAAAAAAAGAAGCTTCTTTGGGGAAAGATAGACTTTTAAAATGTTTAGTATAATGTTATATGGGATTCCACATCTGGTTTTTCCACATTTATCATACCAATAAAACATGCACCTGTTAGTTTTTCATCACAAGCCGTATTTCTCATCTGTCTTGTTTGACCTTGTCACAAGATATTTCCCTTTTAGTACTCACTTGGATTTTTGTACAGAGGGGAACTTGGAAGTGATTGCAGAGGAAGGCAATTTCTTTTGACATATTGTGTTTGACCCATTTATTCGCCTTATGGAATATAGGGAAAGTATTGAAAGGGAGCAATAGAGAATAAGAACTATTTCTGCAACTATCTAGGACTCCAGCTTCACCATAGATCTGTCTTGGTGATTTTAAGTCAAAGAAAATGGTATAATTATTTGGGTGTTTGTATCTGGAGTTTTGATTTACCTTATGGGGGATGGGCAGAGTAAGAACAAATTATTTCCTAGATTCCTAAATTCTGGCCTCCTTTGTTCCATCTCAAATATACAAGAAAATAGAGAGAAAATTATAATACAAATTCCTGTAGCATCATCTAGGTTCACCATCATCAACAAAAGAATAATCTTGTTTCATCTGTGCCCTTATTCATCTGCCAAGACCCTTTGAATTATTTTAAAGTAAATCTTAAAGATACGTTATTTCATCTACAAAATATACATGATGTGTCTATAAAGTACTATTTTTATAGCATAATTTAAATAAAAATTTACACCTGACACAATTCCTCAATAGCACCAAATATTCATTCAATACTCAAAAGTTTCTTGATTATGCCATTTGTTAAAATCAGAATTCGAACCAAGTCCTAACATTGCATATAGCTGATATTTCTTAAGTTCTGTTAAACCTCATACCTTTTCTTAAAACAGAATTATTAAAGGAACATTGCATCAAAACATTATATGGGTTTGAAGTGTTTATCATCTTAAAATCAACATTTGTATATAATAAATTGTTTACCCCCAACAATCTAATACTGTCCTTCACCGCATGATACCTCTTCACCATTTTGCCTGTTCTACATCTTCTTCTCTTCTGGTAATCACTTGTTTCATTATGTAGACTAGAAGCTGATTTTTATTCAGTTTGGTTCATTTGTTTATTTGATTTCTCTATATAGCACATATGGGTGCAATTATGCTATGTTTATCTTTCTCCTTCTGGCTTATCTTCCTAAACATCATTCCCTTTTGGTGCATCCATGTTGAAACAAGTGTTAGTATTTCATCCTTTTCATAGCTGCGTAATATTCCATTGTGTATAAATATCACACCCTCTTTATTTGCTCATTTGTCAAAGGGAATTTAAATTGTTTTTGGCTCTTGGCTATTGTAAATAATGCAATAAATATGGGGGTGCATATATCTCTGTGGATTATTTTGATAAGTATCAGAGATTGTATGAATTTCTATTTTCAATTTTTTTTGTGGAATTAATATTTTCTGCTATGGCTGCATCAATTTACATTACTGACAACAGTGTATAAGGTTTATATTTTCCTCTGCATTCTTACCAATACTTGTTTCCAGGATTTGTGATAATAGCCATTCTCACAGGTTGGAGGTGATATCTCATTTTGATTTGTGTTTCTCTCATAACAAGATATGTGAAACATCTTTTCATGTGCTTGTTGGCAATCTGTATATCTTCTTTGGAGACATGTCTATTCATATCTGCCCACTTTTAGTTGTATTATTAGTTTTTATTTTTTGCTGTTGAGTCAAATTTGTTCATATATTTTGGATATTAACCCCTTGTCAAATGTATGATGTGGAAATATCTTCTCCCATTCAGTAGAATGTCTTTTTGTTTTGGTGGTAGTTTCTTTTGACATTGGAGTCAAGTCCCAAAATCAACTCTTATGCCAATGTCAAGGAGTGGATAGCTTGTGTTTATATATATATATATTTTGTAGTTTCAGGTCTTACATCTAAATTTTTAATCCATTTTGAATTAATTTTAGCATATGGTGTTAGTGTTCTACTTTAATTTTTTTGCAAGTGGCTGTCTAGTTTTTCCAGCACTATTTTTGAAGAAACTATACTTGACCCATTGTGTTGTAGAAGAGAGGAAGCTGCACCCCAGTTTCTAGCCACTGAGGACCAACAGTGGCCACCCAGCCACCAGGCACCTGCCAGTCTAGACTGGCTGAAAGCTACTGACTAAATAAAAGGGACCTCTTTCTGAGAATGAAACCCTATGTGCCTTTTACAATTATGTGAATCCTGTGTGTTATTCATGTGAGGAATTCACAAATGAATAACTGAATACTGTTTGTAATTCTGTTCGAATTCACACCTTCCCCTCTTCCTCACCAATAAAAGTGTATCCCAAATGTATTTAGGGTCTCAGATTCTATAGCTGGTCCGTGCACGTAACAAAGTTGTCTTCACTACTTCTAAAAGAACACCATTTGGATTTTGTCAGTTGAGAGAGCTATTACAGTATGCCTTAGAATTCTTTGTCATAAATTATGGTCCATATACATATGGATTATTTATAGTCTTTAAATTCTTTTTCACTGGTCTATGGGTCTGTTTTTATTCCAATATCATGTTTTGTTGATTATTATAACTTTGTCGAATAGACTGAAATCAGGGACCATGCTAATTCCATTTTTGTTCTTTTTTCCTCAGGATTATTTTTGTTATTTTGTAAAACTATACTTTTTCTTTGTAAACTATGCAACTTAGAAAAATAAATATAAAACTATCATTTTTGCCTTTCTTTTGATTCGTTAGATGTGTGGACAACTCCAAAACAAAGGCAAATTTTATTTCATTTAAAAAATGTCAGGACTAAAATAATTATTTTATTTATTGAGCAGTGGAATGTATGATATCTGGTTCACTTTTTGCTTTGCCAAATGAATTCAAAAATTATACCTCATAGACATGTGGTGCTTTGGAGTGATTTACCAATATTTCTTTTCCCAATCTTGTAAATTTCTTTAAATACAAATAGCTGTTCACAAAATATGTTTGTGCCAGCTTCTTCTAAAATTGAGCCAAATCCTGTATTAGTGCTCTTTTTCTCACCTGTAATTTATCTATCAGATGAGGGGCACAACACATTTGATTGCTGTTTCATACTTTCGGGCATCAGGGGTCATATCTATAGTGTTGAGGAACTTGACTTGTTAGTTCTTAATATTCCATAAGTTGGGAGGTGAAGAAAGGGTGAACTGGCAGAATAATTATTTAGTACCTTTTGAGTTCCATGCATGTTGCAGCTTTTAATCCCATTTAATGTCCTCATTTTTGAATTGTTGAGGGGGATACATATGGATAGTTTTTCATAAATGCTACTAGATTTCTAATCTTACTAGATATTTTAACCTAGCTTAAGTTTTTAAATCATCATAGAACCATATTGAATAAGTATCTTTAAAGTTATCCAGAAAGACACTGAAATGCAGAATGTTATACCTGTGCAAATAGCTTACAAGAACCAGAGACAAAATTTGAACACACACATCTGTCCAACTCATAGGCTGGCTTTTCCCCAACATCACCTGCCTGCTAATCATGTCAAGCTAGTTCAGTTTTCAGAGTATGTACTCTGTCTTCATTCAGTATAGATTTTACAATGACTAGATGTCACCATATTTTTTTTTTTACTTTAGAGAATACACTGTCTAGGACACAGGATCTGACAAGAAGATGCACACTGCCCAGACTGTTCTCTTATTATAGAACATAGAGTTGTATAAATAGGAGTAACTTGGTATGGTGCTAGGTGAAGTGCAGTTCTGTAAGCTCCAGTCCAAGCAGAAAGTCAATACATTAAGAGCCAGAAACCACCAAGGAACAGTGTGCTTAGAAACTCAATATAGTAATAAGTAACTCGGTACTGTGTTTGTGAAAGATCTCTTATTGTCCACCAAAAAAAAAAGTTAATGCACTGCCCCTTGGTGGCAGCTAGTCCTGTGTTTTAAAGTATACACATGAAAGAAATCAATGAGGGAATTTTTTTTTTTCTCCTTCAAGTTTTCTACACAGTCTCAATGACAATATCAAGGCAAAAACTCTATGGGATTATTTAACAACCTTGGACGCTTTTGTTGTAAAACAGAAATTAAATTGAATACATTCAGAATATGCATTTTTGTGTGAGGCTTATAATCACATACATATAATTAAAAATTAAATTAAAGCAGACTGGTTCTCTCTATAGACAATAGTCTGTCTCTGTTTTCAAGTCTGCATATTAGTAGTGATTATGAACACAGTCAATGATAACAGACCCTGCATTTCATTGCTTTGTAGAGACAAGCACCAGCCTAACTTAATCAAAACTCCTCATGACACCATGCTTTTAGGGTACCTAATATATGGTATGTTTTGCTTGGTATCTGACTGAAACAACGAAGAATGAGACATTGTGCTTCCTTGGATACCATATTACAGGTGAAGACAGATAAATAGATAATAAATTATAATACTGTATGATAAGTGTTTTGTTACTTTTAGAAGCATATAACACAGTCTTCAAATGCAGCCTGGGGCAGGGATGAGGAGAGTGTTCTGAGAAGACATGTGGGATAAAGTTGAGAAGAATAACTGGAATTAGCCAGGCTAGGGCATGAGCACTCCAAAGAGTAGGGTTGGGGGAAGCATGCATGTTACAGACAAAGCAAATAGTATTTGGGAAGGCCTAGTGGCTAGGGAGAGCATAAGATATTTGACAAAGTCAAGGGTGATCAAGAAGGCAGGAAGAACAACAGAAAATACAACAGACTGGTCCTAGAATGGTAATAAAAGAGTTAAGCTAGAGAAATCAGGAAGTCTTCTAAGTCACTTGCCAATGAATAGTCTTGACTCAGAAAAATTGAGGGAAAGTAAGTAAAGTGGTCCTGTTTTTGTTTTAGAAGCACCATCTAGCTGCTGGGAGAATGGATGGAAGCAGGAAGACCTGTTTGAGAGGTTTTGTTGCATCCCATCTGAGAGAAGACAGTGACCTCACCTGGAGGACAGGTAGCAGTAAAGAGAATGGACAGAAATAGACTGGTTTAACAGTTCTAGAATGTTGTTGACAGAGTATGATGATTGGTTGAGGGTTATGAGAAGGAGAATAGAATCCAAGATGTTGCCTAGTTTCTAATTTGAACAACTAACTGAGCCTGAAGAAAATAAAGATTTCAGGAGGAGAAACTGGTCTTAGGGAAAGTCAACGAGTTCACTTCTGTGTGTGTTGGGTTTAAAGTACCAGGAAATAAAGAACATTTCCTAGTATTTTTCACATGATAAATTTAATTTTTCTTGTGAGTTAACATAGACAAACTCACCTGGGTCTATATAGATTCAATGACACACGAGAGTCATAAAAAGCTGACTTTCTGAGGGCATGCTTTTATACTGAGAACAGACCATACTAGGGGGGGTCCTCTGAACCTCTGGGGAATACATCTGGATGGTGCATATGATAATCTATGTGTCTAAGAATCATAGAAATAGACAAGCCAGGGTGGCAGTAATGCAATCCTCCTACCCCCACACCCTCTGCCTCTTTTGCAGGAAAGATCAGGACTTGGTTTGGAAAGACTTGGAACTATACTCAGGTGGTTGTGACTCACTCAATAGGAAAGAGGTGGGGTGTAACATTTGTGCTCCCTGAAACCAGCAACTATTTTTAAAAATTTTTTAGTGGTAACTTTGTTAAGATTTAATCCACATGCTATGTAATTCATACATTTAAAGTATACAATTGAATGGTTTTTATTATATTTATGGATATGTACAGTAATCACTATAATCAATTTTAGAACATTTTTATTATATCAACAAGAAACCTCTATTCTTTAGCTATCACCTCCCTATTGCCACCCTTAGCAATTGCTAATCTATCTACTTTTAGTATCCACAAATATTTCTCTTCTGGACTTCATATTGATAGAATTATATACTATGAAATCCTTTTTGTGACTGCTTTCCTTCATTCAGCATGTTTTCAAGATTCATCCATGTTTTAGCATGTCAGCACCTCATTCCTTTTCAATAGCTGAATAATATTCCATATTATTATATTATTCTATAATATACCGTAATATCCATACGTATTCCACTGTATGAGCATGCCACATTTTGTTTGATCTACTTATCTATTAATAGAAGTTCGAGTTATTTTTACCTTTTGTCAATTGTAAGTAATGCTGCTATAAACATCTGTCTATACAGTGACTGCATTTTGTTCCCTTGTGTGCCTCTAAGTCTAGCACAAAGAAGGGTGCCTTTTCCTGTCACCTATATCAACTTCCCTGGATGATAGATAAGTAGGGGCGATCATAATATTCATATCCAAATTTTAGAGGGTGAAAAGAGATTCTGTTAATAATTCTATTGAGAATACAAGTATAAACCTGGACTGCTCTGACAAACCAGAACTTCTAGAAACCTGCAAATAAACACCATCTTATCTGCGAGAGAAATTATTCTACCATCTTACTTGCCTTTCAATTTCACCAGACCCACATTCTTGAAGTCCTACGATCTTATAAGTATATGGCTATGAGTTTCCTAATTTTATCGATGGCAGTCTCTAACTGCAGTTGACTGCACTGTGGTAGTCACTTGTGCTGTTCTCTGTTCCTTGGTTCTCCTCTCTTTTTAACTCAGACAAGGCTGAACACGCTCTTCCCCTGTGGTTGATGGGGTCATGGATCTGACCTGGCCAATGGAAGGAATATTGAATTACCATGGAAGACCCAGAAGAGTTTCCCACAATTGTAGTGCCACAGAATTAAGTATATGAGGTGCTTCTTTTCGATTCTGTCGAACTTACTATATAACTGAAACTTAGTATTCAGAGCTCAATAAACTATGATTTAATTAATATCCAGTAGAATTTATGTGTTTCTGAAGGTGTTATCATAGAGATCAAATGTGGTAACTAGTACATACAGGTGGCACACTCAGACTTATTTTCCTCCAGGCTTTTTCTTCTTCACCCATTTGTTTATAGTTTACAAAGAACTTGGAGATATTTTGTCATTTGGTATTTTGTATCATTTACTTGTGGCTGCTATAACAAATTACCGTTAGCTTAATGGCTTAGAAACAACACAAATGTGTTTCGTCACAGTTCTAGAGGCCGGAAATCTAGCATCAGTATCACTGGCTTAAAACAAGGTATGGTTAACACCATGCTCCCTCTGAAGATTCTACAGGAGAATCCATTCCTTGCTTCTTCCAAATTCTGACTACCAGTATTCCTTGGTTGTGACTGTATCACTCTAACCTTTAAGGACAGCATTTGAAATATCTCTGTCCTTTTCTCTATATCACCCACTCTTCTATATGTTTCTCTAATCTCCATTTACCTTACTTTTATAAGGATACAGGTGATTGTATTCAGGGCTAATACAGGCTCATTTCCTTTTCTCAGGATCCTTAAGTTAATCACATCTATAAAGATTCTTTCTTTAAATAAGGCAATATTTACAGGTTCCAGAAATCAGGTCCTGATACCTTTGAAACCACATGAGTTCACCACGATATTAAGTAGATATTTGGAGGTAGAATAGTCATCATCATCTTTACTTCACCGTCAAGGAAGTTGAGCTTCAGAGAATTTAGGTGATTTCACAAAGTCATGAGCATGTTCAGTGGCAGAAAAGGGACTAGAAATATTGTGGACTCTCTATTTGACCTGTGTTGTTTCCTTGAGAGGGCCTGGAAGACATATGGCATCTAGTCCATCTCCTTGCCTACCTGCACATCCCTGAACAGTGTGCTTCAAAAGCCAAGTGTCAGAAATTGCTCTTGAAGTTTGCTCAGTGATGGAAGTCTTAGAATGTTTAGGACTTTTCTGGATCTATTAGCACCAGACAAAAGCCTCAGCTGCAAATCTGGATCCACATATGTAATTAATCAGTCGTGTGAGTTTGGGCAAGTTTTTATGATCTCTACGCTTCAGATTCCTAATGTTTATGATAAGGATATTGGGTCAGAGAAGAATAAGTAAAAATATAAGTACCATTTATTGAATATCCCTAATATGCTAAAATTCTTTGTGCTGGACAAAGAACTTGGCTTATGTCGTGTAATTTCATGCCATGTATTTCTCACAAGGCAGTTGAGAGAGGTACAATTATTATGGTCATTTTACTGATGAGGCTTAGAGGGTTTGAACAACATGACCCACGCTATATGCATGGAGTAGGCCCACATATTATCCATCTGTTTGATTCCAAACTCCTCCTCTGAACTTCCACCCTCTGAAAGTCTCCCATCTACCCCATCGGTAGAGCTGTGATATCCCAATGCTGGCATGACATGGGAGTCTGGGTCATACAAAGGCTAGCTCCCTACTAAACTAAATTTCACATGATTTTCCTCTACTATTTTCAAAAGATTTAGTTGATGGCTGTCAGTCAGATGTAGGGTATTTTGTGAGAGAGATGTGGTCCTTAGTGAAGCCAGAATTCCCTGGGAAAATTCTCTCCTGGGAATAGAACAGTGGTTGCTTTTATCAGTTAAGCTGTCTGTACTCAGTAAGCATTCATCTGCTTTTGGTTTATAAACCTCGGTTTTGTCTCTGTAACTTTTGAAGCGACTTTGTAGAATCATTGTATATCAGGGCTGGGGGAAGCCCAGGAGACAGTATCATTGCACCTCTCTACATTTCACACTTGAAGAAACAGAGGAATTCTTTAGAGAAATTCATTTATTCAGCCAACATTTCAGGAGGACCTGTGTTTCAGATATAGCACTAAGCACCAGGATATAGGAATGAAACAATACCACCATTATTCCGGGATCACTGTGCCTAGTGGGTGAGGCAAGCTCATAAATATATAATTTCCATAATAGGGTAAATACTATGATTGTGCTGATAATTCTGTCAGGGCCTGCAGGAGACTGATGTTTGGGCAAGAAGAAGAAAGTGAGAAAAGACAAACTAGGCAAGGGACATGGGATCCTGAAAGGGTCAAGTGTATTCAGAGAAGTGTAGAAGTTCATGGTGGCTGAAACCTGAGGTGGTGTGAGCGGAGGTTACAGAAGCTGGCATGAGACTTGCCCCAAGTCAAATAACTTTTGGTCGATGGAAAATCAACCATTTCAGTCTGCACTTCAAGCAGGTTTTAATGGGATTTTCCTTTCACTGAACCTGTTTTATACACCTTGGTTTTACAGGGTTTGACTTGGCATCCTTCACCCTGGACATGGGATTGCTTTCACGTGCTACAGAACTTCTCAGGGCATCCAACAGGTCTGCTGAGCACATGGAATAGTTTTGTGACGTGTGTGAATCAGCTCAGGCTCTGGTACTTATTTTATTTCTGCTTCTAGCCTGCAGCAAAAGTCATAGCCCCTGCCCAGCGTGGAGGCCTCAAGTTTCACAGTGTTTCTGAGAGTACCTGGCACATCTGTGTGCACACATTGTTGAAAATGCCTTCTGAATAAAGTCATTGTTTTCAATCACCAAAGAAGAATTCAGAGATGTGGGAATGTTCTGTCTTATATGAAAGAGAGGTGAAGAAAGATCTACGGCTCCCTCTCTCAATTTCAAGATTAATTCTCTGTCCTTTTTCTCCAGTTTCCAGAGCGCACCTCAGAACTCACTGACTACAAGTTGGTCCCCATCCCTGTGTGTGTATGTATATTTAGTGTACTTTTACTGGCTGGACAGTTTGCTGGAAATGGAGGTGAACACCCACTACTACTAGTGGGCACATGATATTCCCTGTCCCTTAAAAATTGGTGCATCCTGCCAAATTTCTTTCCATTAATTATAATAATAATAATAACAAGAATTTCTTTTGGGGGGGGTCTCACCTATGCTTTTATACTTCTGTTCTTTCTCTCCTATAGTCCCCTTAGGACATTCTCTATTTAATGAGATGCAGTGATACATAGTCCTCCTTGCTGTTTCTCTTTTGATTGAATGTACTTTTTTTATACATTCAAAGAACCTGCAGTTTGAGTCCTGAGTGCCAAAAAAAAAAATATTTCAAGAAGAAAGAATGAAAATACTCAGACAGAAGCTATGAACTTTGGAGAAATGTTATTTTCTTCCTTCAATATTTATTGATGGCCTACTATGGGCTAGTGGATTTTGAGAACATGAATCTATGTGTCTATACCCACAAGAGTGCAGAAGACTAGTGATTTAACCAACAGACACAGGGACAGAAGGATGGCCTCTAAAAAGAGCTGTTGGAAGGTGGGGAAGGGCCACCTACCTTGGTGGGATGGTAGGAGAACAAAGGGGGATGAATTTCCAGAGTTACTCTTGAGTTCATTGTAAAGAATAGAGTAGAATTAGCATTGGGTGGAAAATTATGGAAGACAGAATGGAAGAGGGAGAGAAGATATAAAGAATGATAGAATAAACGGGAACACCATTTGCAAAGTACTGGAAGCCAATGATTACATGGCACACAAGAGCACGAGAACATCAAGAATTTAATTAATGTTATTGAGGGTCATAAATACCTTTTAATATACCATTCTCTCAGAAATGCTGGTTCAATAAATGACTGTGGATTGTAAGATTGTATCTAGACACTCTGGTTCAAGAACAGTATGTCATTTTCCCAAGTCCTTGCAGTCACCTAATAAGAGAAGCTGGGATTTGATTCCACTTCTGAATTTCAGCTTGGGACTTCGCTACTGCCTTGTATGCATTCACAGAAGCCCTTATCAGGCACCCTTTCTCAAAAGGAAGGCTCAGTAGCACTATACGTGTTAACAACCACATTTTCTAGGACTTTGAGGAAAGTTTTATAATATATGTGGGTCTAAGTAAGAAATTAAGAAAGAAAAAAATAAGTGGTTCTTTAAAAGAGGGGTCTGGACAAGTTGAAAAAGAGAAACCAAGGATAGAGAAGGTTAAGTGATGAGGAAGAAAAGGAGGAAAGTAATTAGAGTTTAGTGAGCTAAAGATACAATTTAAAGACTTTTTCAGGAAGGAGCCAAGGTGGGAATGGAAAAGATTTAATTAAGGGCTGGTAAAAGCTTCAGGGTAAATCAAAGGACTGCTAACAATTCAATGGAATTTTATATTGTTTCAGAAAATCAAGTAACAGACCATTAACTGAAAAGCTCAGGATCAAGAAGAGAGCTAAAAGACAAGGCATGTTTTTGAAGACTCATATATCAAAGGGTTTTGTCCTAGGAACATGTTGCTGCTAAAAGGGTCTCAGAGATCATCTTCTACAACCTCCTTACTTTGCCGCTGAAGAAACTGAGGCCAGAGAGATAGTGTTAATTCTACATGTGATTGGAACCTATGGCTGAGCTGGACCTTGATTATAAGCTTTCAGTGCTCAATTCTGTGCTCTGCCCAAAAATGTGAATTTCATATCAGAGCATGTGATCTGATAAGTTTCCCAAACTGGTAAGAACCAATCCTCTCTAGCCCCAGACCAATTATAGCACGTGGCAGATGGTATTAGGACCTGGATTGCAAAGAACAATGGGACAAAAAGAGAAGCATGACCCGGAAAAGCAAGCACAGGGAGAAAATAACATTATAAGCGAAGACTAGACATGAAGAAAAAAAGGGGCTGGAATAATGTTAGTTACTGTATCAGAAGAATTCTTTAGTTTTATGGAGAGTAAGTCTTCACTTATATTTTTGTTTCAACATTTTTTGAAGGTTAAAATGTGAACATTTCGACAAGAAAGGCAGCATGGTATATGGAGGAAGCTGTGGCTTTAACCTCTTTCAATTCTGACTTGAAATCCTGACTGATTCTGTGTCAAGGTTCAGTCAAGTTATTTTGACAGAGGTAATTTACTTCAGTAGAGTTGTTAATTAATTAATGAAAGATGGAAAAAGCTAAAGGGAGAACATGGAAAACAAAGCTGCAGGGAACTTTGTTGTGGATATAGAAAATTTTTAGTTATTCAGAATATTATCTTGAGGAGAATGCTAGCTCCAGCTCTGACTTTTCAAATGACTCATTTTAGAGGCTGATTTGGGGCTGAGGGAAATGGAAAACTATTTGACGTGATTTTCAGAGGGAAAGTATTGATAATGAAACCTGTCTTTCAGTCTCCTCGCCATCTCCTCCTACCTCTACCAATTACAATGCAATTTAGGCTGGAGAATCTAAGCAATTATTGTGACTTCACAAATAATTGTTGTTAGAGGTAAATCCTAAAGTTTCAAACTCTGAAAGTCCCACCAGATATGATTAGCTTTGAAGCTACTTTTAATCCATAAACTATATTCATCTGTGCTCTATATTCATGGGAAAAACATAGCAACCTGGCACTAGATAATTTTTTTTTTTAACATAAACACTGTGAATATGAGCTTTGAAAGGCCAGAGAAGATTTCTTTTTTTCTTTCTTTCTTTTTCCTTCAATTATTTAGGTAACTTTGATTTATAAAATAACATAACACTTAGATGTGCAGGTTCACTATTCATCAAATATATGATAATTTATCATTCCCACTACCAGGTTTCTAATAGTCCTCCACCACCATTCACTGGACAGATCCCCACAACATTTGATCCCAATTCCTACCTTCTTTCCCACTGGTAACCTCAATTCTGTTGTCAATGTCCAAGGATTAATTTTTGTTTAATCTTTTTATTTGCTTTGTTTTTTCATATTCTACATATGAGTGACATGATCTGGTATTTGTCTTTCTCCTTCTGACTGTATCACCGAGCATAACACCCTCTGTTACAAGCATGTTGTTGTAAATGGCAGTATTTCATCTTTATAGGGCTATGTAGTATTCCATTCCATACACCAAATCTTCCTTATTCATTTATCTGTCAATGGGCACTTAAGTTGTTTACATTTCTTGACTATTATAAATAATGCTACAATAAACACTGGAGTGCATATAGCTCTTCAAAGTATTGTTTTTGTGTTTGGAGGGTAAATAGCTACAAGTGGAAAATAGGATCATATGGAATTTCCAAAGAGATATCTTTTGGAAGAAGATATATACACATCTTGTCTATTAGATCAATACTGACCCCCCCAACCCTTTCCTTTTTATTATTAAACCATTTTTATTTTATTGTTAAACCATTTTTATTTTTTCAAAATTCATTTTATTTTTATTAAAGGAGCAGTGCATCATAACACTATACAGGTTTAAGGAGTGCATCATATTAAATTAACATCTGTATATGATACATTACATTTAGCATTGACAGCTTAATTCTAGCTTCACCATATAATTGGCCCCTTTTACTCAATTTGCCCACCGCCCACCCCCTTCCCTTCTGGTAACCACTAATTTGATTTTACAGATTAAAGGTCTATTTTTATTTAATTTGTTTCATTTGTTTGGTTTCTCTATAGACTACATATGAATGAAATCAGAGAATGTTTGTCTTTTTCTTCTGACGATCTCACCTATATCTTTAAAACTTCTCTTTAATTCTTCACTTTAACCCCCCATTTGAAACCATTTCTAAATCTCCTCTTTTCTATATCCTTAATTTAATATTATAGCTCAGATATTTATTCCAAATTTTGAGAAGTATGAAGATTTTATCATGTAAAATGGGATAGAATTGAGGTTTAATGTTGCAAGATAATTTTTTTTGTAGCAATCTGGCCCATAGGAGATGCTTGGTAAATATTGGCTTATCCCAGCTATAAAGACCCCACACATAGATTTCATGAGCCTGTGTATTGCTTCTGCTCCAAGGAAATCTTTAAGAAAGATTTTGAACTTTGTATGAGTCTCAGATATCATACAAATCATAGTAATCTCAGCCTGAACTCTGCTACATTTCAGAGAGTTCCAGCCTTTTCAGATAGATGCTGGTTTTATGTATTTCGGGGGTGGGGCTGGGGTGGGGGACAGCACCTAGACTGTTACGCTTTTCTATAGAACATAAGGTAAGTTACCCAAGGGTTTGTCACACCAAAATGGGCTATAAGACTTCTAAACAAACTGGTTCATAAGTTAAAGGGATATTGATATTTATAAGGATTCCGGTGTCCTCATGGAGGTAATTGATAGCACCAAGATGGAAAGTGGGAGACAAGACAACGGAACAGAATCGAATTTATTTCCTACTATGACTATAGACATGTAGCCTTTTAAAACAAGGTTAGATTCTGGTTTGTGAACCATTAACAGAACAATCCCAACCACTTACTATTAAAAACCTTTAACAACCAGCTACTTTTAAATACTCCAAATTAAAAATCACCTTGAAAAATACCAACAATTTATTTCATCTATTACTACCTTTGTGTCTCAAACACATCTTGTGTACCTTTCAGGTAAGTAATAGTTCCAGTCTTGTAGCAGTTATAGGAAAAATAATTTAACTGATATTTTAATTACCATCACCCTCATTTGGGTAGATAGAAATGTAATTTTTACAAGTACCCTGAAAAAACAATCTAGGATTGACTATAGTTATTTAGAAAACCCTCTTGGGCAATTTTCCTTGCTAGCATTACACAGATATTTTAATCTTGTCATTTTTTCTGAAGGACCAGTAGTGGCTCCCTATTGATCTTTAAATTCGATAATTTACAAACATCTGTACCTCCTGTCAATCACTCCGTCCATCTTTCCCATGTAATTTTCATTATAGTTAAACATTAACACTCTGGTTTATCAAATGAGCTTAATTCTTACTTCTCTAAAAGCCAATTACAAATTGCAGAGCTGTTTTCAAAAGCTATCACATTCACCCCTTTATTTTCCAATTAAGACAGGCTGAGAATGATTAAGTTAGATAGCTCATGACTGACCAAACTGGACTTAGATCCAGGTCACCTTATTCTCCACTTTGTTATCTTTCTCCCCGAATGCATGCACTTCTTTGACTCATTTTTACCTCTGTACCACTGATGGAGGACACTGCCCCAAATGCAATCTTCTTTCCTTCTGGTTTGTATGTCTTTTCATTGATCCAGAACAGTTTTCAAAGCTCAATTTCTCTAGAACCCTGGTCCCTTATCCTCAGCTGGCTCACACCTGCCTTCATCTCAAAATTTCTCCCAAAATCCCACAAACACTTCCTCTCTTATGCACACATATAAACACATTAATGAATTCAAGTCAAACTAATACGACTTTGGATTTATTCTACGCCCTAATATTATGACGTGTGCTTTTTGATCCTATGATCATGGACTTCTTGACAGAATTTTCCCCAATATTTCCCCTGTAACATCTTGACAGAATAGTAAATGAGGGGCAGTATGCAAGTTGTCTCATCTTATTCACATCCTATTGCTTTTAGAACTCAAAGAATTTTCTCTGTTGATACAGTACCTATTCAAAGCTGCTGATAGTAGACCAGATATATTGTATGTTCATACTCTTTGTCCTTGCGACTATGACATGGTTAGAAGGTATATTGAAAGAAAATTGTTACTAATAATAGTTATAGCACTAGCATTTGAAATTATTTACATTTTTAAAGGCAGATAAAATTCAAAGTTAGCCCTATAATATTACCCTTACCACTTACATTTTCAAATGGTTAGAGGGGAAGTATAGCTTGCTTTAGTCTCTTTTAAGGTAACCGTGTATAGCTCTCCTATACTGTACATTTCTAGTTTGATTAAATTTCTAGTTTCTAGTTTGATTAAATTATTTCTCCATTCTTAAGGAATTATAATATGTCAAGAATGTGAAGGCTCTGAGATTTCATTCTATCCCATGTTAAGCTACCAAGATCCTGCTACCGTTTCATGGATGCCAACGGAATACATGAGACACCTAGTTCAGACATAAAGAATAGTTGATTGCTTACAGCAATAGCAGTAGCTAAAGCATTGCTTTCTCAAGCTCCATTTCCTAATGTGTGGTGTTACAAGGGCTAAGTAGTACTGTGTGGTGTGTATATTACAGAACACTGAATTTAGGAATTCTTAATCTTTCATAATGACTAATACTAAGAGAAAACCTACCTGAAATTTGTCTTGAAGGGGGAGATACTATTAAAATTAAAAAAAAAAAAAATCTTTGTAAATATAGTCCAAACAAAAGGCTGTCTTTACCTCTGCTCATGAAGAAACAGAAGAGAACCATGAAGAACTGTCTCCCAACAGAGCTAATTGTGATCTTTGTGCCTAACACATGGCTTTGGTCATCAGCCACAGAGGCCATGTAGAAGTTGTATGACCATGACAAGAAAGGGAATCTGAATAATTCTTTGTAGCTGAAGGGAAGGAGCCAAGTGGTTCCTTGCTTAGCAAAGATGTGCGTTTGAATGAATTGCTATGTGTAAAGGATTGTTTGACACTCAAATGAACAGGACCACAAAAAAGTATTCATGAAAAGGAATGGTAACTCAGATGGAGACCAAAAAGAAACTTTAAGGAGAAATGAAGAAATGTAGCAGGTGAGAAAGGGGAGAGGAGGAAGAGATTGGGGCAGAAGGTAAAACGTTGAAGGATAACAAAGGGAATAAAAAACTTGTCATTTCTAATTCCTCCTCTTTCTAGGAAAACATTATTGACAGTAAAATTGATTGTATCATGAGTCAGAAAATTATCGCTTACTGACAAAATTCTTCCTGCTGCCTGTTTTTGTACGTACAGTTTTATTGGAACACAGTCACGCACACAAACAATTTTTCTTTTTTTGGCATATTGTCTCTAGTACAGGGTTGAGCAGTGGTCACAGAGACCATCTGCTTCAAAGCCTAAAATGTTCATTATTTGTCCTGTTATCGTAAAAGTTGATGATCCTTTATTTGATGACATACTTAGACAGATTTGAATCTTGGATAGTGAGGGATTACATGGCTGAAATCAATGACTGACCACCAATATCCTTTTTTCTTTTGGGAAGGGCATGTTCTCCAGACTCCCTTAACTTTTTCTCTTTTAAGGAAAGGAACAGGCAGGAGTGAAGGCAAGCAGAGACAGTCAGAAAGAGAGAGGAGAGAGAAGCCCTTTATTTATTCTATTTGGTTTTCACTCTGACTCTGGGTCTTGAACCTGGGTGCTTGGGATATGTGGCTTGAATTCTAGGTCAAAGGCAGCTGACTAAACCACTACTCCACCAGGCTACCCACCAGCCTTCGTTAATATTATGTGGACCATATGATCAGCTTCTTTCAAATGAAACAAGAGCAGAGATGCTGTGTGTCACTTTTGTGCTACTCTCTAACAGCTTTCTACCCAGAAATGGTCCTTCATTTTTTTCTCTCTTTACTTCCTGGGACTTCAACACCCAGCAAGAGCTGAGAAGCTACATGTAGACAGAGCCTGGGTCTCTGCTCTTCACTGCCCTTCCAAACACTCCCCCAGACCATTAAATAAAAACGAAATCATCTTCTATACATAATTTTCTTTGTTTTTCTGATCTACAACATCCAAACAATCTTTCTACTTGAAGGGAACATTCCCCCAAAGAGATGGAATGCAAGTTCCTCTCTCAATCTATGGAAACAAAGGTGGGGCAGCTATTCCCCCTTCCATGGCTTAACCTATCAGATATCCCTACCACTTTGAAACTTGAATATATGGTGCAAAATTGTCAGTATTCTCAGAGGTTTTTGTGGAAATGATGTGTTAAGAATATTGTAATATGACAGTGAATGACCAGTGGTGTCTTTCTAAGTGAACTTCTTCATCCTGCCTTGAAAGCTTCTCTGTTTTTCCTCTTCTTCACTCTGGTAGTTTATACTGTTCAACTTGTCTACATTTTTTTTTTTTTAGCATCTCCTTCTCTGTATTAAGGAGTTAGAGTTGACAAAAAATGAATTTGTGTGAGAACATGAACTTGGAGGATAAAAGTGAAACAACAAATATTACTCTGAAAGAGATACAGTGGTTGATGTAGAAATACACAGAATTAAAGGTGCCAATAGGTTACAGGCTTTTATTACGTTATTAAAAGCAACAGTCTTGTTTCTTTTGTGAGCATTGTCCAAAGGACACAAATAGAAGTTCTTTTAAGTAGGAAAAGGTTTATTATTTGTAACATGTAAGGAGACAAAGCACTGTCTCTCTGAATGCTCTGCTCAGAGGGCTTGATTGAAGGTCACTTGAGAAAGTGGGTGGCTATTGGGCAGTGGGTTGGTGAGGAAGATTCCATGTCTACTGCATAGGCACCAGCCTTCTTCATGCCTGGTCATGCTTACGCATGCTCAGAAAAACTGGAACAAAACACATCATCTGGGCAGTAATGAAGTAAGGTCACCTTTAGGTCAGTCATAGTGGTTCTGTGCCTGTTCAGGCTGCAGGGTGGGTCAGCACAACTTAGTCTGGTCAAAGATTTTCTCTTTTTATTTCTAAATTACTTTTATTGAAGAAACGTGTCGTAAAATTACATAGGTTTAAGGTGTAAATCACTGTACATCAACATTTGTATGTATTGTTTATCGCTACCATTTTAGTTCTTCACCAGACCCTCCATCCCCTTCTAGATTTTTTAATCTACTTCCTCCAATGCACTTAACTATTCTATTATCTAGAACTACATTAGCTGAAAATCAAGGGAGACAGGTTTTGAATGGCCTTTCAATGGTCACGGTGTTGAGGTACTCCATCAGGCTTGGAAGGTGGCCTCATGGAGTATTTTCCATTATACCAATAGGTTTTCCTATTGCTGGCCTACTAACTCTTACTCTTCTGACTTCTACTTCTTCCCAACTACTGACGCCTCAGGACCACCACCAATTATTTGGTGTGTGGACCGCTGAAGTAGTCACTTAATAGAAGCCCAGCTTCCTTAGATAACTCACAAGTTGGGTCCTCACAATTCCACAAAGGTGAGTGAATGTGCTTGGTGGATGATCCCTTTTTCATCCTCTTATTTCCTACTGAATGCTCACAGCTTCTTCAAGTGTATTAGGTTCAATTTTCATAAAATACCCCACATTGCATAATTCAGAGTAATTCTGCTTCTAATATCTCTCCATTTATCTCTGAAATCTATACTAACAAGACCTGCTATGACAAAAACCCTGACTCTCCTGCATCATCTGCTGAAACTGTGCTTCAAACTGCATTTTCCTGTAGAACACTCTAGCCTCTGCACATTTCATGCTTTGCTGTTCATTCTGCTTTTCCTCTCACTCCTATTGTAATTTTGTGTAGTGAATTTCTTTGCATCCCTCAAGCTTATTGTCTCTAGCAATAGAGCCTGCGCTAAGTACCTTCCCCTATTCCTCCATGACCCTCTCCCTGATACCCCTGATACATTGTAATGAATCCCCTTGTTTCTCCACCCTGGACTATAAACCTTTTAGAGAGAGGGACTGTGTCACTTGTTTGTATATCCCTAACATGCTAACATGAATATGGATCCCCAGCATAGAATAAGCTTCAAAAGTACTTGTTAAAGTGAACAAATCAACTGTTCTAAATAAGGTTGCCTTGGTGAATTCCATCTTCGTATCCTCAGAAAACCTACACAGTAAATCATCAAACTCCTATGGTATGTACTCAGACACTTTGTGTATTAAGAACAAACAAGTGGGCAAATACAGTTGTCAGTTTAAAATGAGAAGTTGATCTTCTCATTTGAGAAGTTTGGGACTATGGATAACTGAGCATTACAGGAAGCACTTAGAATGGATAGTTAAAGTATTAGATTTTATGATCTTAATAGATATGCAGTGATCACTAGTAAGTAGCACAGGGCCTCCAGGAAAGCAGGGTTACAGAACATAGTCTGTGGGCCAGGGACTGTACTAAGCAGTGAGCATGTAAAAGGCAGCTTTTCTTTGTCCTAAAGAGATTTCATTTCTCCTGGGATAGCCACACCCAAACAGATTCTGAATGAGTTACCATAAATGTGCCTTCACTATTTATGGAGAACTTTACCCTGTCTGGTAATTAATAAGTTTCTATTTGGAGATATTTTTTAAATGACATGCACAAATATGTTCCCTTGTTTTATTTTTACCAACTGTTAACCTAAAAATTCAGGGGGCAATTAAAAAGACAAAGCATGTCTATCTGGGATCAAAGAATTGCAATTTGGGGCATAAAAGTTTTTAGACAGATGTGCCCTCAGGAAGAACAAAGTCAGGAAATTTTTTTTAAATGGGATGAAAAAAGAAGATAATGTAAGTGGTTAAAGTAAAGAGTTGATTGTTGCTAATAGGCTTAAACTATTTTTGGCTACACATAGTTGGTTACTGATTCTCTGGAAAGGGGACTGACTGAATTTATCCTCGTAAAAATTCATAATTGTCATTATTTGCTTGAAGTTTTCTTAAAGCAATTATTTTTGGCCCAGTTCAATAGCTTCTGGTGCACTTCAAAGGTCTTTGACTTAATTCCAATGACACAGTTAATGCAATTTCTCTGAAATGATTCCCTGGTTCCACCTTAAAAAGACTTTCATTGACATATATCTGAGGAATGGGGAAACTGCACATATGGGGAACCTATACATATGTGCTTATTTTAATCTGTAAAATCAATGTTATTGCAATACAAAAATTAAAATGGCTTCATAGACGTCAACTTGTTTCACCAATCTTTTTGTCAGTGATACGTATCTTGATAATGGAAATAGTTATCATTCTGATGATTGAATCAAAGTTGGAAGGGGTGACAAGCATACTAAATAGAATCTACAACAATCTTGTGATTTCAGTAACAAACAAAATTCACTAAGATAAAAGTAAGTTGTGTACATAAGCCTTAAGGCTCCACATTACTAGGTGGAGGATACAGAAAGGCATTTTCCAAAATGACACAGCAAAAATGTTCTAATAATCAGAGTCACTGTCCCCAAATGGAATGGACTATCCTAGGAGAGGATGAATGATTTCCAAGCAGAGATGGAAATTCTTTGCTGTCATCGCCGAGGATGAGGACTGGACACACGAACCTACCAGCCCAGGTGGCATGTGACTCAAAAGTGGCGCATGAGGAGGACTGCAGTTCTGTGGAAATGGTCAAGCCTGGGGTCAAATCAGAGCTGGATTCCCAATAGGCAGGATATGTTTAGATTTATAGCATTTGCAAGATAGGGGAATCTAGTAATCTGAAATCTTAAAATATTTCTAAAGACATTTGCTAGGAAATATTTCCAAAAAGACATTTAAAATGAGTAATCATAAGGAAAAATCCTAACATCAGAGTGCCAGTTATACCTTGCTTAATATTGCAATAGCCAATGACATATAGGACTAGCAATGCAGTCTTTTCTGAGTTTACTAGAATCTCTGACAGACTTAATCTGGTCCTGATTAGAAAATGGAGATGCTGACCCTGATTCTATATTTGATTCACGGTGTGTTTTAGACTTCAGTTTCCTTCTCTTAAAAAATAGGACTTTGTTTAAATAACCACTTAACTGTGCTGCCCTACATTGCTTTGTATATTCTCTTCCTCTCTAGATCACTTGGCTAAGGAGGAGGGCATGCCCTCCCAAGTCCTTCATCTCTGTGGAGTGCCAGCAACTTTTTGGCCTGGACCAAATGCCCTCAGCCTATAGGGGGAAGGAGCAAGCTTTCTTGGTTCTGCCAAATCTCTAGGCCACACTAGACATTTTAGTTCATATTAAAAGATAAGTCTGGAGCTATTTAACATTCCCGAGCTGGTCGTGCAAGGGTGTGTGTCTGAGTGCATGTGTGTGCACGACATGCAGAACTTGAAAGCAGGGTTTCAGCTGGCCCACAACCTACTGTTTTCATCCAGCTGTTGGCTTTGTGCCTCCCAACACACTTACAGCCCATATTAATAGCTCCCGTGAAATATGCTCTATTATTTTATCCAGGCAACAAGATTCCCAGCAGCTGGATGGAACATCTTTTGACCCAACAATAGAAACATAAGATTCTTCATCTGGTTGGGGACTGGGGGGCCAGAGTGTGTGAAACAAGAGAGCTTTCTTCTTCAGAGAATCAATGTCACTTGGTTAGTTGCTGGAAAAAAATAAGATCTACATGAAATACTAATATTTGTACTTTATATTTCATCCCTTAGCCATCATGTTCCTTTCTCCTGAAAGTCACAGGGTTTACTCAAATCCTGACTAAAAAGGAAAGATCCTCTGAATGGTAATGCACTATTTTTTAGCTTCTAGGAAGTCATCTAAGGCAGATAAGCTGTATTTTAGGTAGGAGTGCTGTTTCCAAGCTTTCAGTTTAAAATGACTAGTAAGGGGATGTGGGAGACAGGAGAAAGAGGTGTCATTTGTTGTCTCTGCTATTATTCTGCTGTCTATGTAATGTTAGGAAACAACCTAATCAGTTAGCACCCCTGTTTATCAGCTTGTCTGAGACAGACCTTGGGATTTATTTTGTTTATGATCCTGTGGTGTTCATCAGCCTCCATCCCAAAGGGGAGCATTTAATCCTTGGTTCTTTGAACAATATATGATACTTAACTAATAGTTTGCAGCTCTTTATCCATATCTACATTTTCTATCTGTCCCCTATTTTTGAAGATTTAACTAAGTGATATGTTTCCATTTGCTGAAAGTCTGAACTCAAAGAAGATGTCAGAACTTTCTGACTGGAATCAGAGACTGTCAATCTAATTTGATAGGTTGCTATTTGAAAAACTGAAATACTTCTGAACAGTTTTCTTGAGATCTTCATTGAAAACTTTTCTTGTTTTTCTTCGAGGGTCTTGATTCAATTTAAGAAATAAAAACAAAAACAAAACTCCACCTGACTTCTATTCTGTCAAAACCACACTTACTGTTACTCTAAAATGTTATAATACTCCCCAGTTGTTCGTGAGTTTTTCAAGCTCTTCAGCATCCGAACACAAAAATTCATTTTTCTGCCCCAAATAACCTCTTTCTATTTTAAAGCCTCAAAGTCAACATAATTCGCTGATATACTTTTAAAATTGTGTATTAATTTTTGTCATTTTCAAAATAATGTCACAGTAAATCTGAAATGATATTATCAAGAGTTTGTTATTTGGAATCACATGCTGTATTTCAGTAATTATGCAAATTAATGAAGTAAGAAAATCTTATTTAGAAGCAATTCACATGATAAATGGAAAATAAAACACAGGAACATAGTTAAACTCACTTCTCATTTTCACAAGCTGTGTCTTATCATATTACTGGGCTGAAACACAGGCTTTCATTGTGAAATGCTGTATTTGTAACAAGTAAGGTTATTATTAAAATTAAGCAGTAAAGGGTATAGTCTTTGCTCTTTCTTTATGCAGCTTGAGAGTGTAATGTGTTCTTCAAATTGCTACCATATTGTTTCAGAAATGCTTATCAATGTGAAGTGTCATTCAATTTCACGGAGTTCTCTGTTCACATTCCCTCAATTGTAAACCAAACAAGAAAACAGATGTGTTTTAAGTATTAACTTTCTAACTGATGTGCCATCCCCCTAAATTCCAAATAATTTTGTTTATTTATTTTTTAAAGTTACCCTCTTTTCTTAGACTAAAAGATGTAGTAAACAAAACTGTACCATGAGAATTTGTCAGGACTGCCCTACTTCTCTTGCTTTTTGGACACTTTGTCCTCCCCCTTAGAGAGCCCCATGCCATCTCTTCCCCCACTTATTAAAGTCGGTGCTTAGGAGAGAAACTGACATCACTTATTCATTAGTGTCAGCCGATATCCATGATTCTAGGAGTATTCGCATTTACTCTGCAGAAAATCAGAAACAACCTTGGAAGGGATCCTAGCCTGATTATGCCGTCTTGCTTTTTCTTTTATCACTTTGGAGACAGTAAATTCACTCATTTCCCCTTATTGCTGATGAGCCGTTTTTTAGTTGCTTTTCTTACTTTTTTTTTTTTTAAGAATGCTCTTTTTTGGTGAGATAAAATCTGAGCACTCTACTTTTTAATCATTGACCTTAGTTTGCCCTCTGGAGTAATACAGAGCAAATCTAACTACCTATTCCACTTGGCAGTGTTTCAAATATCTGAAGAGAGTAACCATGTCTTTCCTTTGCCTTCTTTTAGTCAAGTTAATCATTCCCAGTTCTTTCATTTGTTCCTCATTTGACATGGTTTCCAGATTCTGCCAAACATTTCCCCTCTCCACCGCCCATCTTGATCACCAGCAGTGAACACAATCTATTATCCCAATGCTCTAAAGTACGGTCTCCAAGACTGAGCAGGACACTTCACAGTTCTTTAACTGACATGGGACACAGCATATGACCACTAATTTAGGGTCTATATTTCCCTTAATGAAATCTGCTGGACACCCTACCATTTTTTCACTTAACGTTTTCTAGATCTTATTTTCATCAAGCATGGCAGTGGAGAGACAGTGAACTAAGGCCAACCCCTGCCCTTGAAGTGTCTATAAAGGAGATTCAATCAGGTAAACAGACAAATACAGGGTGTTCTGGACACACAGTGACAGGACTGTGTTTAAGGCACAGGAGCGAGAGACAACAAGGACTGACAGTGTCCGGTTGCAGAGGAAGCAGTACTGAGTAGAAATCTGATTGCTGCCAAATGCAGTCTTTCCTACTAATAGTAGATTTTCAGATGTAAGTGTGTTTTTGCTCTGCAGCTGTGGAAGGACACACTTTGTTTATTGTTAAAGAACTTCAGAACTTTCTCTTCAGTGACTCTGAAGTTCAAAGGCACCCTCTCTGTGGTAAGCACAGCCAGTCCACCTGGAATTCCCAAGGCAACAGAAACAAATCTGGTAGTAGGTATGTATCACTTTGTTACTTAAAACACCTAGAACTTACATTTGAAATTACCTTTTTGGCTGGAACTAGCATCTTGCCAAATAGTCTTATTTCTCCAGAAGATGATAGCCAGGACTTAAGTCCACAAGTTCAACCATGTCCTTGGGAGAAGAAAAAGTATGGATTTAGAGCAGACTTTGTCATCAGATTCTGACCTGGTTTCTTGGTGAATTGAGTGACTGTTAATATTTCTTTGCTTTCTTATCTAAAACTGAAAGTAGAGATACACAGATAAACCGAACCTTCCTTTAGTGTAGACCTTTCTTAGAAAACAGAAATCAGTTCTACATGTCTTATCCTATATCCTATCACTCCTATTGATTTGTAACTTTTTCATTTTGCATTTCCAGCCTCTTACATAGTGTTTGGTTTTGTTCTCCACCTATATATCATGGCTGCTCTTTGTTAAGGAATGAGTGGTGAGGAGGAAGGAGGGTTGATCAGCCATATGCAGTGAAGAGGGAGGGTGGTGAGATGATAGGGAAGTGGAGAGAGACCTTAACATTTCCTTTAGGATAAATATTGTGTCTAAAAATTTCTGGGGATTACAGTCCAACTAATTTCTCAGTGAGCAGAAACATTTTCATATTCTGCTAACAAGCATCACCTATATGAGGTACCATGGGAGAAAACAATAGTTGGCTGCCTTCTCCAATTATGGTTTATGCTCCCTTTTTCAGGCACTGCTACTGATAAAGTATAGAGAACTGTATGGCTCAAACACAGGGGATAAACAAAAACACTCAAAAAATGCTTTCTTTATGTTGCCATTTATCTCGGTAATCACAGGCATAGATCTTTCATTATATAAGGTTGAAATACAACTTCATCTTCCAATGTTAATCTGCAAGAGATTGGAGTTTTATGGCTCTGAGCTTTAATTCTTTAGCTTCAGAGGTGACCTTGACAGCATCAAGTTCTTTTTATGATAATGCCTTAAAGTTGTGCAATGCTTTAATAAAACCTCAGTATACAGTATCTCATTTTGAATTAAACAGAAAGGTGTTATCTTTATTTCATGGGAGTGGAAACTGAGGCTCAAAGGGGATCACGGTTGCTTCAAGGTCATTGGATAATAAGTTGTGTTAGTATATGCAAGTCTTTGCATTCTGGCTCCAGAACTTTCTCTGCTGAACAGTACTGCCTCCTATGTAAACTGTATAGTGTATCAGGTTATAGAGCATCACTTATTGCTAATAATACACTAAAGTAGGCTAGGCAGACATTATAAAATATATTGTTCTTTTTGCTCAACAAATTAATAGCTGAACTAGAAGAGAAACATACTTAATTGGAAGTTAAAGAAATCTTTGAAATTTATATTTTATTTTGCTTTCAAATCACACTGCCATCCATACAGTATTCTTACTAATGTTTAAGGAAGTTCTTATTGCTAGTATAGTTCAGCAACAGTGGCTTTTATCAATTTTCGTTCGACAGAGAGATGTGCTGAGTAAGAATTTACACACTGTGGCCTTTGAGTCTGAGACCTGGCTAAATGTTGACTGGCAAAACAGGGTGCATTGTTAATCTTCTCTCTTTCTTTTCTTCATCTTTCATGTCTATACTCTTCTGTCACTAATAACACTTAAATACAGTCACCACCAACAGCATGTGTCTATACTTGAAGACAGTTACTCATCTCCAGACCACACTGTCTGCTCCTACATTTTTCTCACTCTGATTACCAGTTGTCCCCACTAGATAAAGCTCTCTATAGAGCATCTTCATGGGCTTGTTAACTGCGCAGTTGTACAGGATATACTCCTTAAGGAAGTTCCTCATACTCGGTGAAATGATCTGTGGTGATCAACTTATCAATTTTTGAACAAGGGATGCTGTGTTTTCTTTTTTCCTGGATCCCCCGGATTATGCAGTTGGCCTGGAATCTTCAACCAAACTCACAAACCAGAGCAATGCACATAGAACTTCACATTTTTGTTCCTTTCATTTATTCCTGAGGTACAGACCTCTGTCCAAGAGACCAGAAAGAACTTTTGATTCCATTTTATCGGAATCCTACATATGTTCCAAAATACAGAGAATTCTAGTCATAACTTCTCACTTACATACAAGCTTCTTTAAAAAAAAGTTTTCCCAATGCAACTCATGTTCCTGTTTCTGTTTTATGGTAAAATGATCTATGAAGTGGGAGAGCTGTGCCCTGGTGGAGTAGCTGTGGGGGTTGTGAACCGGGAACCAAGATGAACAACTAAATAAAATAAAGTTCTCCTCTCTCTGTTTGCCTGCTTGCCTCTGCTTGCCTCTGCTTGCCTTCATTCCTGCCTGCACCTTTCCTTTTGAAGGAATATGAAAGAGAGAGAGAGAGAGAGAGAGAGAGAGAGAGAGAGAGAGAGAGAGAGAGAGAGAGAGAGAGAGAGAGAGAGAGAGAGAGAGAGATTTACTTAGAGTTATGAATTTTAAATTTGAGGTCAGGGGCTAAATATCTCAGCAAAGAATATATGTATATGGATACATTTTTCTATCATGTGATGGAAAATTTCACTTATCAAGCTGGATTATCAATGAAATTTCATATGGCTCTGAATTTTTAATTTTATGGAGGGGGTTTAATAAACCCAGAATAGGGATTATAAAAGAGTCCAGAAATGTGGAATGCTCTCTTCTTGCTCCATTGCTTCCTGTGATGCTGATGTCTCCAAAATACCTTAACATGGTTTGTTGTTGTTGTTGTTTATTTTTGAAAGGAAGGTGCAGGCAGGAATGAAGGTGAGAAGGCAGGCAAGTAGGAGAAGAGAGGAGGAAGAAGCACTCCATTTAATGTATTCAGTTGCTCATCATTGGTGGTTTCCCAGTCCCGTGTCTAGAACCGAGGACCTTGGGATGCATGTGGACTGTGCCTGGTTAAACACACTAGGCCACCAGGGTGCACCTACATTGTTTTTTCTTTTCCTGTATTCTAGTTCCTACTCAATTTATTGCTTCTCTTTCCTAGTTTTTTTTCACTCTGCCTTCCTCTCTCTTTATGCACATTATTTTATTTGGTTTCTTTTACTACAAAGATATATCCTTGGTTCTTAATTTAAAGAGTGATTGAAATTTGTATACATATTCTTTATTTTTTTAAAAGGATGAGCAAAGAAATGAAAAAAAAAAAAGACTAAACTTACATTAAGGCTGGAAAGAAATGTTTAAAATATTGATTAGTCAAAGAGTCCATGATTTTCTTTGTTTCACCTCTAAATCATTATAAAAGAGTTGAAATTGCTAGCAGATTTTTTTGGTATGATGTGTTATATTTTGTGTTGTCAATTTTTATTTGGAAATTAATTCTTTCCTATCTTTGCAAGGGCACAAAGAGAACCACTGGAATGAAAAACTGAAAGGGTATGCTCACTCCCTCCAGAAGTTAACAAAGTAATGGGGAAGAGTGACGTCAGCAATTACTTCACAGTATGAGCCATAGAGCAATCGCAGTGCGTATCAGGGACATGGCTTCTGTGCATTTTCAAAGTTAAGAAAATTAAAAAAAAAAGATATACTTGAGTTCTGACAGGAAATAGACTCTTCCCTTTTGCCAGATATTTAGAGAGATTTGATACAGTCTAGTTTATAAGATAATTTTAGGAGAAACATGATAGGTAGCATTAATTATTGGCTCTGTCCTTGAGTCAATGACAAATATTAGTAGCTACTATGATTTAGGGTAAATTGCCTAATGATTCTGTCGTTATTTCTTTACCTGAATAATTGAGTGAAAGAATAACATTTGTTTCACGTACAGTCATTGTGAGGATTAAGTGAATTTTCATGAATAGCAGAGTAAAACTGCAGCAAATATTAATATTAGTATTATCTTGACAATTTCAAGAAATAACCACACTTGAGGGATTTTCTTCATAAGTGATCCAGCCAGATAGAGCTTTTTCCCTCATGCATCTTTTAAAGCTGAGTGTCAGGTCGGCAAATTAGAGGACAGTTTCTTAATCAGTGGCATTGATTTCCACTTTCTCAACATATCATTGCTCATTTGTATCGAGACATAACAGTGACTGCTAACAAAATGGTGACCACACTTGCCTTCATTACAGAGAGAGTCATGGAAGAGGCACTAGGCATCACTGGGATGGTGAACTGGGTCATAAAAAGAGCATTTTCCATTTTTTTTCATGACTGAAAAGCATGGGCCATAGGTTTTGGGGCCTGAGAGCAGGTTGCTAGGGCAGGTCATTAAGCAGCTCTGAGCCTCAGTTTCCAGTCTCTAGATGGAAATGCAATTGAAAGAGAAAGAAAAAAGAGAGAGAGTGAACCATTTTTGCTTTCTCTACAGGGATTATGTGGTGAGTTTTAAATGGAAATATGTATGGAAAGTAGGGTATGATTTGACATTCAAATTCTAGGTTTTATTTCATTCTTTGATCAAGACAAACCTCTGTGTGAATAGTAAAATTATGTTTACCTTTTTTATGTTAAGTATTTGATTCTTTCCCTGCTACTTCTTAGCAATGGATACCCTAGGTAATGTTCTACTATCCTGGCAGAATATTAGAATCACCTCGGCAACTTCAAAGAAATACAGATATGTGGGTCCCAACCCTAGGTATCCTGATTTGCCTATTTGGAGTGTAACTCAATCATCAACAATTGTAGTAGAGAAGCAGGACTCAAAGGTGTATTTGCAATTCATTTATGGATAATAGCTAAAACTTTTGATTCCACAATGGATTTATAATTTAAAACAGATTTGCACGTCCTGCTGGAGCAGTGGTTAGGCCAATTACCTCCAAAGGAGCAAGCCACATACCCCTGGGTTCGAGTCTCCGGCCCGGGGGCGCGGAAAACAATCAGTGTGAACAACTAAATAAAAATAAAACAAAATGCTTCTTCATCCTCTCTCTTCCTGCCAATGTGCCTACTCAACTTCATCCTGCCTGCACACTTCCCTTAAATAAAAATTGAAAATGGATTTAGAAATTCATTCTGGTTAAATTTTCTAAAACATCTTTTTAGAAACAAAATCTGTGAATGAAATCAGGTTTGTTGTGACTAGATCTACCTTATGGCATTGTCTTGGCTCCTCCAGTTTAATTTTTCACAGTTGTATCAAAAAAGATTTTTTCTACTATGTTTTTAATTTTCATAGAAGAATTCATGGAAATCTACATTATCTACTTGTTTTCTATGAAGTCTTTTCTAATTTTTCATTACCTATTGTTTGTTTTGCTTAAGAATCTCACCTTCTCACTCTTCACTGATAGGAACTTTGGCTTTCTGCAATGACTTTATGAACTTTTATCAGCCTTCCCAAGGCAAAACTCTTTGGCATACTCCACATCCTCTTTTTTTCCGTGCTCTGCCCCTTTCCCTACCTACTATTCAAAAAGTAGACATCATGAAAGTTCTTCTGGGTCAGGGATGGGCCAAGGTCCATCAGAGAGATAATAAATGAGAATTTGTATGTTTGACATTGATTGCTATCTTCTGTTTTGGAAAAAAGAGGGGCCATTTCTCTGTAAGAAACATGACCTTCTTGAGGTAAAGACCCTCAGAAAGTGAGTAGTCAGCGAATTATTTCTGAATGTGGATGCCTAGGAAATCTGAGACTTCATCTTTGACCAACATGACTTGCCACCCAGGAATAAAGAGAGTTGTGTTTTTGTTGCTTTTTAATGATCTTTGGCTCCCTGTTCTGAGAGGATGACTATAACCATCAGGAATAACTGGTTTTTGGCCCAAAGCAGGTTATGTTTGATGTATCATGGTAAAGAAGAGCTGAGGAGAGAAAACAAACTGCAGTCGGAAGGGAAAACAGTTCCTATAAACCATACAAGTAACCCATGTCAGCATAAAGAATATGGGTAATTAAAGTGAAGGTATCTAGAAGTCAAATCAACTTTATATTCACCAGTAAGAGAGAGAATTGCTGTTAGCATTTTGCTGCATTTTAAAGTTTGATTCTTTACAAAGTTAAGAAAGTTTTAAATATGAACTTTTATATCTTGCTCTCTACTTAACAATATTTTCTCAGCATTTTCCACATCAATAAGTATTGGTTTAACTTTCACTTTTAATAACTGTATATTTCACTTATGCATGCTCTATAATTTATTCAATTAAACTCATTCTTTAAATTATTTTTGGGTGTTTATGATTTGGTATAAAGCTTCTATACAGAAGCTTTCTTAGGTTTTTCATTTCTTTTGTGAAAGATATGTTCTACAAACTAATAAAGAAGTATTATGGACTTGATACATATTCCAGATTGCATTAAAATAGGTTTGCTCCTATAAACACTTGACCAGTGATGTACCAGAACACGTTTCAATTTATCTTCTCTGAGCAAATCATGCCTTACTCCAAGCCACATTTCTGTCTCATTTTCCATAGTGAATTATAGAAAACCAAGCAATGCCTACTATATTTCACCAAATCTAAGACTCCATCACTTGTAAGATGCATCATTACATTATAGCTGACTGAGAAAAAAATGCTGCCACATAAATTAGGGTACAACATCAATTGCAAGATATGTCCCGATTTCAGAAATGTTAAAGCAAGAAAAAAAATGTGCAAGTCAGAATAAAGATTATGTATTTCATTTTATTCTCTTTGAGATCAGTTCCTTTGACCTTCTGCAAGTGAGTCAAGATAGACATGACACCAAATGCAGAATGTCTGCCTTTTATTCGGTGCATTGTGGCTTCTCTAAATCTCTTCCCTACCCCTCTCCAGAGTTTTCCTCATGGACCCCATCACTGCAGTACCTCAGACTCCCACCGTAGTTTTCTATTCTGTTCACTCTACTTCAGAACCATCTTTCTGCAAGTAGTTGTATGATGTAGAAGTGGTGGTTGGACTAGAAGTAGAGTTTTCATAGTAAGTATTCTTGAAATTTTAAATGACCCATCTCCTATGACATGCTTTTGTTACCTAGCTATTTTCAATGACTTCCCAAGATAATCATCTCCTCCTTTTTAAGGAGAGTTCTTATTTTTCTAAAACTGTGTTCCCAAATTTTATAACTACCCTTTGACATAGAGAGAGAAATTCACATACACATATATTTTATAACTCATTCCTTCTGTGAATATGTGTGTATGTAGTATACATGTATACATTACATATGTACTTGTATATGTACTTCTACAAATATGTATACTTATAAATATATATTTTATACTTCTTAGAAAAGAGTGCTCAACATTTGCTAGCATTGAGAAACATATCCATACTTTAGTAATATAAATATTTATAGAAAGGACACAATGAGCATATTTATCTAATTTGGTACTGTGGGAAGGCTCTATCTTTTTTGTTTTGTAAGTAGGTCAGTGTTTAATATCTGTATTTTCCTATCAGAGTTCTGAACTTGCTGAGAACAACAAAAGAGATGGCAGATAGAGATCAGAATATAATTTTATTTCTGATAAAGGATGAAGTGGAGAATGTAGTGTAGGTAAAGTTCCAGTAGGCATATTAACACTGAGTCCAGAATTAAATGGACTCAACCTTCGGCCACAGGCAATGTTGGACCATGATAACCCTCCCTCCCAAGAATGGCACAGATGAATTGCTTAGGTTACTGCATGGCCTGGAGTAGAAGAGAACAGATACATTCCCAGGCTGGACAAAACCAGAACGCAGTGAGAGAAACTGGGTGGAGCTGGCCATGACTCAGTTCTCTGCCTTCCTTTCCAATCACCCCAGTCACGCCACTGCCAGGGGGGTGCTGAGGTCATGCATATTCCAGGAAAATTCCCTCCTTGTGGAAACCTCACGAATGGGAAGGATATTGTTTTTTTCCCCATCACTGGCTTGTGTTTTATACACAAGAAAATCGACACCAAGTAAAGTCCACCCACTTTGTCAGAATCACATAACTAATTAATGGTAGAGTTGGTTTTATATTCTTCTTCTGATTCCTATTTTGGTGTTTTTGTGGTTTTATTTTTATTTTTTATTTTTGTAGCGGCAAGGGAACCAATGAGTTAATTCACGCTAATGAGCCTAAGCATTCCTTTTAACAAAGAGTTACTGAACCCCAAGTATGTGTCAGGCATTATCTGAACTTTGGTAATAGTGCTGAATAATAGTGAAAAAATAACTCGCTGTCTTGAAATGCAAGGGAGAAAGATAAACAACTAGTTACTAGTCGGTAAGCACTACAAAGACAAGTACAACAGAGCAAGGGGGGCCGAGGCTATTTTCACTTTGGGAAGGCCTCCAAGAAGAATGGGATTTGAAGCGAGAAGGAGCAGCTAAGGGATTTCTGGAGAAAAATCATCTGGGGCTATGAGAACGGGCAGTGAAATGGCCCACTGAGCCCCAGTGTTCTCGGTTTTAAATGTGTATTCCTGCTAATGCAAACAGAAGAGGAAGGTCGAAGAGGGTACAAAAAGTCAGTAGATATTTTGAACCCCATACCACTTATGACTGAGTCTCCCTATTCCTAAGGCTAATCTTGCCAGCAGGTATCAGTGATTAAAATCCTGGGCAAAACATCCTTGGAAGACCTTGCCAACTTTCTACTTTAATTCTCAGCTGAGCAGTATTATTCTAGGTTACTCATCTGGAAGAATGCCTTGGAATGATTTTTAGTGTCCTTTGGTTCTCCCGTGCTAACAATGCAGCACCCTCCTCAAGCAGGAAATTCCATGCACATTAGGGAAGAGAGTGTCTGAAAATCCTGAAGTCTGTTTTATTGCTTGTTCACTGTCATCCCTTATTAGTGAAGGTGTCACAGACTCAACATATCCTGTTGGGCATTTGGTATGTTTCTAGTGGAATGTTTCTATTACATTGATTTTGAATCACCAATGGTATTAAGTGGATAAATAGCACAGCTTTAGAAGAAATCCCCTGAGCTTTGGATATTAAGATATTCTTAACTCCTGCTCTATTTCTGTTACCAGCAGTCTCTGGTAAGTGCCAAAGGATAGTGTAGTCTGGTTCATCATTAGGCGCAGGAGCCGTAAAACTTGTGTTTCTTTTTTGAGCTAGTTACTACCCTCACTACAGTGTGACATGATAAGGACCTGCATTGGTGTGAGATTTCAGGGAAACTGCACATTAAGAGCCAATCCATACGGTTCACCTGGAAGGGAAGTCATTGGGCAAGAAGTGGGAGGGTAGCAATGCCCAGGAACATTAACTCACTCAGCATGGTGCAGAGCTAGTGTCTGCCAGGGGCTACATAATGAAGGTACATGGACTCCACTAACTATGGGAGGGGAGGGGAGATAATGCGGGCTGGAACATATCTGGAAAAAGTCTAGCTGTGTGTGTGCATTAGTGTCTTTAAAAAGCACAGGTGAGGGAAATGCCTATCAGAAGTAAAGAAAGAGAATTGAGGCGGCTCATCACATTTCTTTCTACTTTTTATATCTGGGAAAAGCTAGGAATAGAAAAGGTGGGATAAAAGTGCACTGTAAAGTAAGAGCTGAGAAAAGATCCTGGGTGTAGGATGAGTATGGCAAGCACACAATTGTATTCCCCCCACCCTGCCCCAACATTTTCTAGCATAGTTCCCAGAATACAATAGAGGCTTACTTCTTATTTGTGGAAAGAAGTAATAAATGAGCAAATAAATGAATGAGGTGTGGAATGAAAAAAAATCTCAAATCCCAGGGCTTATTTCAGGGTCTACCTTATGCATTGGTATATATTTAAAAATGAATTGAATAAAGTGAAGCTATTTAAATGAACTCTATTCACTTTGTATTCGATAAGATGACTTTGAATGTACTCATCTCATGCTTTTAAAAACTTGAGTGGCCATGAGGCAGAGAAATAAATATGAATCTGTTCCTAGCCTTAATATAACGAGGAAATATTTATATGAAAGTTTTTATTGTAAGGTTTGTCATATCAATTTACTGTGGGCAAGATTTTACTATTTATATGCACGATTCACTCCCATTGGCTTCAGCAGGAACTTCAAAAGTGTCTCAAAGAGCTGTGTGTGTTACACATGATCCCTGAGCAATGCAAGCCTTATCCTCCATTTCTCACTGGCCGACATACTACTTAATTGCTCTCAATTATACTCAGTTGTACTCAATTTCCTTTGTCATTCAGATTACTTCAGTCACCCAGCCATAATCTTTCTACCTATCTATGGCGACGCAGCCATCTACCCCTCCGCCATTCTCTCAGCATCTCATTTGTGCAGCTATCCATGCATCTCTGTATTCATCCATCCAATTTGCATTTATAGACATGCTGTGTGCTAGCTTATGTGCACTAGATATAGACATAATGAAGGCATAGTCCTCTGTTTCAACAGCTCATATTCATTCTAGTTATTAACATATTATCAATTGACAGAGCACCAGATATACATCTCTGTTGCACTCTAATGTGGATATACTTGGTCCATTTCCACAACTACAAAATTAGCTCATTGAAGTCATGATTTGTTCCAACATCTTAATTATGTAGATGAGAAGTCTCTGCATCAGCGAGGGTGCATGAATTGCTCACATTTTTCCAACTGTTGATGGCAAGGTAGAAACAAGACTTAAGTCTTCTCTCTTACAATCTGGGATTCTTTCTATAAAATCACTTGAGTTCTCCTTGTACTTGTTCTCAGGTCTTGTATATCTGGGACTAAAGTTGAAGTGGGTGTTCCCTTCTTAAAGAGAATATAGAATCTATGGAGAGTCTGAGACCCTGGGTCCAACCATAATTCAGGAAGACCCTGTAAGCCTTGGGAATCTAGAGACTGAAGTAGCCTCAAGAAGTCAAAAAAGAAGCACTGCCAGAGTCTTACTTTCTCAAATATTTATGATGTGTCATTAGAGGCCTTCAAGCTTCCACAAAGCACTGCATTTGCAGATGACACCCACTTCAGTAAGTGCCTAAGGGGTGACTCATTAACAGACAATCAGTTATTCAACTTGTTAAACATTAATTCCTCCTATGTCTCTAGTCTGCCCAGTGCAAGCATAAGAGGGCAAAAAATAGCAAACCCATGTTTGAACAAGTTACCTAGTCTTTACCAGCAGTCCTGCCATGTCTCTTTGGACCTAATGTTGCTTTTGTATTTCCATCATTACCCTGGGGGCTCCTGGAGGAGGAGAGCCACTAAAGATGGGATCAATGTTTCCTGTAATGTTTTTAACTTTATGATGGATGAACTTCTGTATAAAAGTGAGATGTTGGCCTCCTGCTCCCACAGAGAGGATGAGTCCCAGATTTCATGGATGCTGAAGCTCTCCAGGCAGAAGACATAAGGCACACGAGGCTTTGGGTGTGCACCAGCATGATGGCTGTTTTGTAGAAGAGAGGATTTGGCAAAGGAAGAAGGCAATGAGAAAGGAAACTGAGTAGATTCTAGGTTCCCTGCATCTGTAAATCTTTGGGAAGGAGAAAGAAAAGAGAATATAGGGAAAAAGAGGCAGAAATCTGGTATCTCTGAAGTGTTCCCAGTGGGGATGACATGAATTAGGCAGAGTATCAAGGCTTGGGTCACCTGCCACACATTTGGGATGGAAGTTTAGTTTCAGCAGTCCCTGCCATCAACGATGTGTCTGAAGAGAAATTCAAGGAGGGAAGACCTAAAGGAAAACACCAACTTGAAAGGTCTGCACTTGCTCAGGTCTGTCCCTGGGTCTAGAGCACAAAGATGAAGGGTAAAAAGATGCACAGGAAAGCAAAGGCCCATTTATTAGGTAGTAAAAGACAGTGAAATTCAGGGCTTCTTGGCACTATGTTCCTTAGTCATAAAAAAGAAACCAACCATTTTGCAACAGAAGGGTCTTGACACATAGAGAGGCAAAAATAAGAAATGAAGAAAGGCAGCCAGTTGATGTCAGGAGGAGGCTCTACATAAAGTCAAAGTGATTGAAGACGTCTTCATGAGGCAATTCACTCTCCAACTCTGCTGACATGACTTGGGTTGACCTAGCATTTGCAGCAAAAGTGTCCTGGATGAACTAGTCGTGGTTCTGTAGGGTAAGTCTCCCCTTCAGCTACATTTCAAGAAAAAATTGCTATCATTCTCCAAGCACCTCCGACCCATGAGTCCAGGTCACACAACTCTTCATGGGAGGAGCGAGAAATAAAACACCAGACTCAGAAAGGCAGAGACTCTTGCACATGGCCACAGACCTGGGAAAGCGGAAAACTTGATTAAATGACTGTGAAGTGTACATGTTTTCTTCTCTGGCTGTTACCCCAGCTCTGTTGAGGTTTATCTCCAAGTTCTCCCTGACCTTCTTTAAGGCTCTTTTGTCTGTCCTCTGCACTCCCAGACTTGCTTTCCACTTTCCTGCCTACAGCTCTGTAGACTTTATTCCTTCCCCTCTCTCTACACCCATCAACCTATATGGGTCTTGGACTAGACGCGCCCCGCCCCCAGTCTCACTCCACAGACCTCGCTCACGGCTGGAAATGGCTAACTAATTATCTGTGCAGAGCATGCTAATGAGCAAAGACACACATAATATATATAAAGAGAAGCTGCTTCTCAGGAAACGTTCATGATGTAACTCAGGAGGGGTACATATTTTCTCTTTGCAGACATTTACTTAACCCAAAGGAATGATGCTAATGCATGCCAGGCCCTCCAAATAGGCTTTAGAGGGGAGTCCCATTTCCTCTCCTCCTCCCTCTCAGCCTCTTTCAGGTAGCTGTGCTGTGCCCTGAATGCCTGTGTGCCAGCCTGCCAGGTGGGTTTTCCCTGTTAGTGCCAGCCTGCTGCTTTATGTGGCACGGTGTGACTGATTTGATGACCTGTGACCTGACTGTCCATCTGGCCAATGAAGAGTTCACCTGGATGACATTTCATCTTTTTTTAAGTTTTTCTTTTTTTTTTTTCTGTGACTGAATTTCCATTGCTGCTCTCAGAATCTGACTTGCAAACCACTCTGTGCCATCTGCGAAATGGCTGAAAACAGAGTGATCTCCTGTTGCCAGATCCACCCTGTGCCCTCCCAGTCTTCAAGCGAAATGCACCTGTGTCTCTCCATTGCCACCACGGCCGCCACCCCAGCTTGCCATGTGTGCACTGCTCTGTGAAAGGAAAGACGTTTCAGTTTGTACTTGGCAGACACTGAACTCAACTGGACAGTGAGACCCAGGAAATATGACACCATCTGCTTCCTGTCATGTTCTGGCTCTCGCTTCTGCTGTCAGGGCATCAGCTATTACCTGAGTGGGAAGTGAGCCATTCAGGAAAGGCCTTTGCTAACACTTCCCTCACTAGCACCATTCACACTGGCCGGGAGGCATCATTGCTGAGAGTTTCTTTCCTTTTGGACTTCCAAAGTCAAAAATGTCTGCCTGCTTTCGAAATACTGCCAAGTTTGTTAGATTTACCTAACCTAAGTGTTAGCGTATCCAGCCCTCCTTTTCTCTAGGTGCATGCTTCTCTTCCACCCAGGTGGCCCTCTCAGACAGGTCTCTGGCGGCCTTGAACTGCATAGAGCGCTTTGCGCCTTGTGGCCTCCAAATTCCAGGTGGGAGCGCTGTCCTTAACAAGTGGTTAAGTGAGGATTAGTGCTCCGGGGGAGGATTAAGCAAACAGTGTCACAGAAAATAGGAAAGACCAGTTGGGCCTGGTCCTTGCTGGGAGCGCCGAATTCAGCTGGCAGCACTCAGGGTTGTAGGAGGGAACAGGAGCTCTGTTTCCTCCAGTGATGGCCTCTGCAAATCTCAAATTCCCCTGAACCTCTGACCTGCTGCTGCTCCCCGGTTCTGGAAGCAGCCAGGCAGGTGGACTGGGCAGCACACTGAAGGCTGTGTCTTTCCTGTCTCAGTGGTTGTAATCGCTTTGTGGAGAGACAAATGAAGCCACCTGTGTGGAGTATTAAAAATGAAACTAAACACACCAAACAACCCTGCAGATCTGTTAATGAATTTTTAGACTCCAAGTATGTCATCTGGACCAAATACAATGGCTTCTGGAATCCGTGTTGTTTGTTTCCTCCTTTTTTTTTTTTCTTTCTTTCTGATTTTGACATGGTTTTGGTTTGTCATTCCCCATTTTTTAAACCACTAACGAGTGATACTAAATAAAATCTGAATCTGAATTGAAAACGTATGTTTTTCTCTTTCATTGTTGGCTCTTCGAGGCATTGTTCTATTGGTGGGGTCTCTGAGAAAACTCCCTTTGGTCACCAGATTGTTTCCTAAATGAGTTGAAGTCTTTAAGTTCTAGGTCATAAGGAAGATGAAGCAATTCGTCATAGTGTTAGGGTCTGACTTTAGAGCAAGTACTATGCTTGAATTTTAAGAATAGCATTGATATTAGTTGAAGCCTGAGAGAATGGGTGGCCTGCTATTGCATTTACGCTCCAGTCCATGACAATCTGACCATTATCATGACTTATATGAGACATGACTATATGCAGTCAGCCCTGCAACAAATATGACCTATTGGCCTTTTCTCTGGAAATACTGAGGAAATGCTTACATGCCTACATACCTGCATGTAAACACACACGCACACATGTACAATGGTTCATGCCATTAATGATATACCTGTTGGACCGTTTAGACAGAATTGCTGTCTTGCCTCTAATCAGATAAAGTCAACCGTTTCTCCCACACCCTCATTCTAAGCTCTCCCCAGTGGGGAGGGGTGAAAATTATAACCTCAACTCTGGACCGGCAAGGTGACATTAGAAACTTGCTTGCTTTAGACTCAGTGGGTTGCATGGTTATATGGGTTATGTCACACGTAGACTACAGTTTGTTAATTTCTAGTGAACCCGTGTTCTGTTGTTTATGATTCTGTTGCTTAATACACCCTGGTTCTTTGACAGCTGTGAACAACACGGTAGTTCTTACCTCTTCTCATTTCCTCTTTCTTGATTGACGCAGGGCTATGGATATGGTGCATTCAGTCCTTTAGAGGATCAGGAAGATTGTGTACTACCGTGAGCAATGCCTCACTGAGATTTGACTCCAACCAGTGCTCGGCAATCTGAAGCCAAGACCATAAAGTAAGAACCCTGTGCCTTAGTGGCCACTCTGTAGGTACTGAATGATAACAATCCTGGGCATCTAGGATGATGCCATAGTCTCTTCAAAGTGCCTACCACACACAGAGTAAAGGATCAGAAATCCCATAATGGGGATCCATTAAATGTTGCAATGTCAGTAATAATTAAGTAGCGTTTTATGAGCGCACCAGCAGGCTAGTCAAGTGAATAATTCCTGTCAGGGTTTGCTTTCTCCCTCCATAGGTAAAGGATTTAGATGGATTTATGACATTGGCTAAAACAAATCAGTGGATGAGTGATTATAGGATTTGAGTGTGGTTAAGCCAAGATTAATGCCGCTAATTCCTGCGAAGGAAGGAGATGAGTGTCACCCAAGTAAGTGAACTTGCTGCTCAAGATGTGTAGACTTCTAGCCAGAAGTTCAAAATTCTCTGGATACCTCGGCATGTGCACACTATCCCAACTCAGACTCAGCATTCCCATGTCATGCGGTGAAGGAAGGTAAACAAACAACAATAATGATAGAGGACTTGAGGTATGGTGAATGAAATTCTCAATGTGAGTAAACTGCTGCTGACTAACATTCTTAGGTCACCAGGGTACCATTTAGGCTGAAACCTTAACGAGGTCATTTACCTTTACCTACACCAGAACCATTACCTTAATTGCTACTCAGCCTTCATGAAAGTGTTTATGGGTAAACAGTTTTCACCAGGGGAGTTATTAACTACCCCCTGGATTACCATAGGATCAGGAATCATAAAAATAGTAGCAATTGTAGTCATAATAACCTATGTTGTATGAGTATCTGCTATAAATGTCTTAAATTTTCATCACCACCACTACCCAGAGCAGCTTTAGGGTGAAACGTAGCGTAAGAAACAGAGACATGGTTATTAAAAAACATGGATGGATAGGAGGGTCCTACTCATTCATCAAGTCTGGAAAACATAAAGAGCAAAAGTGCTGCCATACTTTAACCTGCCTTTTACCTACATTGTTTCACACTTGTGCTGAAGACCTAGTGGTGAGCATATGCGTCGTTCTCATTTCAACTGAGGGAGAAAATCTATGAAGCAGACATTCCACATGCATGCTCAAGGTCAAGGTAGAGCCAGAGTAGACAAAAATTGTGTTAGTTTCATCCCCATTGACCCGTAGAGTAGGCCCAAATACAAATGGAAAGCAGATATTTCAATTCCTGCCAAGAAATAAAACCAAATTAAGTAGATTTTGGGGTTATGGAGAGCTAGCCATCCCATTTTGGGACTGCTTTTCCAGCTCCTAGATATATATCTCCATAAAAGTAGATTTGTTCATAGAATAAGAAATACTTAAAGACTGAACCCTTGAGTCACTCTGAAAATGCTTTCTACATTAGTCTTTGGGTGTCCTAAGTTTGCATTCTTTTATCTGTAAAGCTCTTTCTGTTTCTGAATATTGCAATATGCTTCCCTTTTCTCTTTAGTTGTTTGCATTGCCCACAAAATTCAATATTTCATCTAGGAGATTTGCATGTTATGTACTCTGCCTTTGGAACCCCACTTACCACTCTAGCATTTTCTTACAACTTCACTGTGCATGCAGCACCCCGGATCAGATGTTCCCCTTCTCTTTATGCTGCCCTGCCAGCAGAAAAGAAAGCTAATGTAGCTAGAGTAGTTGTTAAACTGAGCAATGAAGAAATAATCTTTAAATAAAACAAATTTTCATGGATTTGTGTATCAACTTATTAGCAAAGTACAAAGAAATGAAAAGCAACCAACGTTATGAACTTCAGCAAGAATCCTATAGACTGATTGTCTCTCGTGGGCTGTAGAAAATACGATGGCTCTTTTTCCAAAGTGGGGGCCTTTGAAATATTTGAGAGAAGCAATCATACATTCTTCAAGTCCTTTCCTCATCGGGGTAGTATTTCATGTTCTGTTTCTTCAGCTGTTACTTATGGGAAATGGTTTTCAATTCCCTCTCATTTAGCTTACTCCTTAGATGAAATCCAGTTGGTTAATGTCTTTCTTAAAGGTTAAGCAGTACACACAGATACATCATTCCCTTGTACCTCACATTTCTAGAGTTGTCACCTCCAATTATTAAAACAACACTTTTTTTTTCTGCAGTCACACCTGATACAAGTGACTCATATTGAACACTTGCTGTCAATAACCCTACGTATTTTTTTTTAAAATATGTTTTTTAAAGGAAAGGTGCAGGCAGGAATGAAGGCGAGCAGGATGCCAGAAAGGAAGAGAAAAGAGAAAGAAGCATTTTATTTAGTTGTTCATAATTTTTGTTTCAACTGGCCCCAGTTCATGAACCTGTGTCCTTGGGATGAGTGTGGACTATGCTTGCCAAAGGTCATGGAATTAACCACTAAACCACCAGGTTGTGCCAGTCTCCATTTTTTAAAGCACATGAATGATTATTTTGAAGCCATCCCTCCATTCTACATTTGTGAAGCTGGTCTATTGAGCCCAAGATTCCCACATGTATCCCTGTTAATATTCATCTTCTTATTAGTAAGCATAACAATCCAGCTTCTCAAAGACTTTCATGATCTTGGTTTAGTAGTAAATTTGACTAGTCCTCTCAGATGAATATTTGATCCATACACTGATTTTGTACTTGGTAAAATGTTACTATCATAGACCTACACTCTAATCCAAAGAGACCTCCTCCGTCTAGGCCATGAACTGCAAACTCAGCACTTATCAGAGAGAAAGTGTAGGTAACAGGGAATGGTGGGGCCTGTGGTCAATCAGAATGTGCTAAGGTGTTCAATTAACATGAATTAAGAATATGAAAAACAATAAAAGTATGCTAACCAGTATCATTGAGTGAAACTTGGCAAGTGGTGGGTAGAAACAGCTGTACTGCCCTGGCGTCACATTGTGATGGTGTTTCAAGTGTCTTTAAATTGTCTAAAACTAACAGCCCCTACGGCTTTGACAACTAAGGGCAGTAATATGCAGTTTCTTTTTCATCTTAAGATAGTGCTCAAGATACAAACTAATCAAATTATTGAACAAGTCTTCTCTCACACAAAAATACATATCTATCTGCTGCCCTAGTGAAATTTTACCCTGCAGCAAGGAGAACACAAGGAAAAACCTCCCTTGAGGCCATGGTCCAAACTGTTTCCTCTACTGCTGGTGGTAAATGCAGTTCAAAAAGGGTGCAGTGTAATTTGCTTATGCATCACTGACTAGGTATGTGTCCAGACACAGGAGCAAAAGGGTGGTTTCTCAAGAAACCAATAAATATTGACCCACACTTAAAAAACAAACTTCCTTTAACATCACACACACACACATTGTTTGCAAGTATAGAAACACTCAGTATTTGAATGAATGAATGAATGGAGTAAATGAATGAATGAAGAAAGGCCTGTGAAAAGTGGTATAAACTCACTACCGTTTTCCCAGGTAATAAGGATAGTTATCTTTGTTTAGAACAGATGCTATGAGATAATGTCTCCAAGAGATGAACTGAGAATGAATTCACTTAAATTATGGTGCTCGCATAGAGGATTTTCGCTTGAACATTTGTTCATATGATTTATGGCACCCTCCATCCGGCAGAGTCAATGCAAAAAAATGAAACTTAATTACAGTATACAGATAGCAGTTTGCTTAAAAGAGAGCTAAAAGTTTGTGGGTTTTTTTCTTTTTTCTTTTTGTAAATATGACAGAAAATTCATCCTGAAAGAAAAGGAGCTTTATGAAACATTTGCAACTCATTAGAAGAAGTGTGTCTGACCCTTAGTATGGGGGTAGAGGAGGTGCTGGCTGTGATCCTGCATGGTCTTCAAGCAAATTACTCCCTACCCAGGTCCCTATCAGATTCCTGCCTCTTCCAATGCCAGCTTCTCCAGGACTCCCTTTTATTTTATCTTCATTTTTACCTTTAGGGAAGAGAGTGTTACTATCGTCCTTTCTACTTGGCAACTCAAGTCTGAGAACTGTTCTGGTGTTTATATGGCTCAGAGGGTGTTATTATCAAATCCAATTAAAAACATTCCTTCTAATAATAAAAAAGTCAGCACCTCCCCATTAAACTGGGCCCTACCCTTAATTTAATTAATGCCAGTTAGCACCTTATTTGCTTCAAAGGTCTCTTGGGTACTGAGCTTCTGAGGCAAAGCAGATTCTAGCTGGTAGGTCAACGACTTTGATCCAACATCCCTGAACCCCAACTCATCTACCTCTGAAGCTGAGTCTCCTCCTGAGATCCCATCCAGTCGGACCAGGTTAATGGTACTTGTTCGGCAAAGATTTTTAAGATCTACCTGGATGAAACTGGCTGATGAATAATACTAATGCTTATGGCACTCATTGAATGATAATTGGTCCTCAAATCATTATATGAAAGATAGCCAGTCTTCGAGGCTTAGATTTAGATTTTTGCACTTAAATCTGCAAATCGGCACTACTTCATCAGGAGGGAAAATATAACAATAAATGATACTGCCTAACATTTGGATAGTCTTTCGTATTTTCAGCAGGCTTTCAGATAATACATTATGTAACTCACAAGCAAAAAGCATTTTTTTCTTTTCTTTTTCAAGCAATGGAAGACAGCAGGATATTTGAATTCTCAAAAACTAATCATGAGTACCTCCTAGTCTGACTGTTGGGTCTATTTTCAATAGATTCTGCAGTTAAAAAAGTGATTGATTATTTTGTTCCCTTTCCAAGAATCAAATGAATTTATCAGCATCTGATTTCTGCATTCACCTAAAATAAGGTGCTGGTCTGGGCTCTCAAGCTCAGATACTGTGTATGAGGAGTGTGTGTGTGTGTGTGTGTGTGTGTGTGTGTGTGTGTGTGTGTCGGGGGGGGGCTCTCAAGACAGCCTTTTTTCTTTATCACTCACCTACCAGTCCTTCCTCAGTCAGTGTTGTTCCGGAAGCTTTAATGGTGGGCATCACACTGAAGAGCAGCTCTACAAATGAAAGTGTGTGCAGAGGAAAGGGGGACCTCTATCACTGAAGCCTCACCTGCAGACAATTTATCTAACAAACTCCATTTCCTGCATGCTATTTTCTGGTATTTATCTTGAGTGTGGGCTCCCATGGAGGATTGTCATAAAAAATTGTTCTGTTATAACCCAGAATCAATTTTTTCCATGTAAATAATGAAGAGACTTCAGTTTCCTTTCTCTTTTGTTTTCCTACTGCCTAGATAAGATGCCCATAGTCAGAATACTTCATTAATATGTAAGTTGCCAAATGCTTTTTCTCCCTAGAAAGGGACTATTTCCATACTTTACATGTCTCCATCCCTCCCTCCTTCCTTCCGCTCCCTCCCTACCTCTCAACCTCCTTCCTTTCTTTCCTCCCTCCTTCCTTCCTCCCAACCTCCTTCCTTCCTTTCCTCCTTCCCTCCCCTTCCCTCTTCTTTCCCATGTATAAATTACCAGCTTTCTCTATGTCAAATTATCTTCCTTTAGGGATTAAGCTATATAATAAAATGTCATTCATATAATCATTTGACAGATAGACTTTCCTTTGTCTGACAATGTTTTAAATTAACAATAACCTAAATAGCATAGAGGACTCCATTAGGGAAGTTTCTTCTTTTTTTATTAATCCTTCAATTGCAAGCCATTCATTTTTACATTTCCATGTTAAAGATACAACACTAAAAGCGCATTACCTTAATAATCAATAACTCAGTGGGAGGTCCTAATGGGGAGAATTCACTGGGAGCTGCATTCCAGTTGAAGTAGCAAGGACCACCAGTGGCCTGCGGGCTATAATTAAACAACCATAAAACTAGGAGGTAAAGGGTGGCAGACTGCATTAGCAGTAAAATGCTAACTTGCAAGTAATAAGTCTCGAATCTTTCATGTCTACTCGAGTGTCACTTATACTTGAACAAGGAAAATGTTATGTTAAAGAACAAATTTACATTTAGGATCCCTAAAGCTTAAGGACTGGTGAAGGTTAGTGTGGCAATGAGAAAACAAATGAATACAAATCTGCACACTTCACAATTTTCACTCAGTGCTCCTCTTCCCCCTCTCCCTTTCTCTTCCATCCACCCTTTTTTTTCATCCCCCTCCAGGGTTTGAGAAACATCACAGAATTTAAACACAGGAAACCAATATAAAAACCCTCTCATGCAAAGAAACAATGCGGCTGACTTTACATTGTTTCTATTCATGGCTGGCTAGTTTTACATTTTCTGATCAGTGACTGCCACTGAGACCAGGAAACCAGTTTCTTCAAGAGCATTGGTGGACTGTCTGAAGGCCTTGCATTATTGATTTTCTGCTCGTAGATTCCAGTTGCTCTGTCAATCATGGGCCCGAAATACAAAATGGCAGTCAATAAGCAAAAGGACTGAGCTCCCATGAAGATAACAAAATAATTCAGGAGATCTGATGGAAAAAGAAAATGCCAAAATCCTCCAGAGAAACGAAATCAGATAAGCTTTCTGGAAAGGAAAAGTCTATAGTTTCCATGCCCTCCCCTCCAAAGACACATTATCTTTGTAAGGGAGTATATTCTTGCCCAGTGAGTTTGGAAGGTGGTTCATCAAATTAATTTATATATACCAGTGTTAAGTGTCCTTAGACAACATTATAGACATTGATGACCCAATGAGGAATATTATTTGGCTACTATTAGATGTAAGTTTGTCGTGTAAACATGCAATTATAGGAAAGTGTGTTGGGAACTGTTGCAGAAGTAGGCACAAGCGGCTTTGGAACTATAGCGGAGGGAGATCGAGCAGCCTGTGTGAGTCAGGGGAGATTCCAGCGGGGACAGCTGTAGCGTATCTTGAAAAAAATCTCAGGAATTCTACAAAGAGGGAGCAGAACACTGCAGGCTGAGGACTTGGCATGTGGAAATCACTATACTTGTTTACCCTTATTCGTCCCAATTTATTGGGTATATAAATGACTGAGCCATTCTTTAAACTAGAGATATGAACTAAACACTCTGTTATGTTAGTGTTCAGCTGTTTAATGATTTTTTTCCCCTCATCCTCTATCACATGTAATCCCACAGAGTCTAACTCATGCTTTGTGCAAAGAAGCCGTTCAATACATATTTGTTAGTGGATTGATTAGAGAGAGGAAGGCTAAGCATGCAATGAAGAAAGTAGTAAAATACCTTTAAAGAGTTATTAAATATCTTTACGACCCCTTCATTGACCTCCAAAATACTAAAATTCTTAAATGGTAATAAATAACAACTATCAATTCAGTAGTATAATATCCATTGCAAATCCAATGTTTGGATAATGGAATTTTCTGGGTGATACAATTTTCTGATTACGGAAAAGTGATCTGAATCTTCCCATATCTTTAAACTGTATTTATTCAGCTCACTATCATACCTACTGGGATTTTTTTCCCCCTGAATAATCTGACGCCGCTCCCACTACTCTCCCTTATTCATTGTACTCCAGCCGCAGTGGCCCCTCCAAAAATAGTGGAGTGTCTTTCTTCTTGAGGACTTCCCTATCGGTAATATTTTCTTCCTGAAGCATATTTCCTCCCCTACAGGGTATTTGGAATTTACATACTGCTGGGAAGACTGGGACTCAATCTCATGTTGCTCAACCTGTAGCATAGCGTCCAGAAAGTAGCCACCTACCCTTGAAGGCACCTATAGCAATGAAACAAATGATTTACAGAAGCTCATCTCAGATCCGCTGCAAACTTTGCCCTGCTTTCGGCCATGTATTTACAACTGCCACTGGAGAGTACCATATTCTCCTCCTCTTCTTTCTGCCTTCCCTTATTTGTCAGACTCTAAATTGAAACTGCCAAGGTAAGAGGACTTGGGAAATGCAGTGTTCAGTTCTGCTGACATGCAGCAAGCAAAAGAAGAGAGGATCACTAGCCTGAGCTGACCACAGATAATCCAATACCCTGGGTCAACTCCTCTGTACCCTTCATTTTCACAGACTGTTTCCTGATCCGTAGATAAGATAAGATCCTCTGTCATAGTCTTTTTCTTAATAACATTTAGCCCAGTTATAATATTATAGTTACTTGTATAATTATAGATTAAGTATTTTTTTCAAACCCACTAGAAGTACTAGTTATTTGTGTTTTACCAAAATATCCTTCTATCCTTTGGCACCAAGTTCTCAATAAATATTTGCTGAAGAAATGAATATAACACCTCAAATTTTTTAAATGATTTATGATATTTCAATTTCTGAAAACCATCCTTTCCACAAATTATACCACTGCAACTTATTGCACAAAGATGAGATTGGATGTAGATGTAACAAGTGGAAGAGACTGGGTGAAATCAGTGATTGGAAATGAAGTCTGAAAATCGGTTAAAAAGTTAACAGCAACGAGACCAGTGAGGCACTCTCTATCAAAAATTTTTAAGATGTGTCCATTCTCAAGCCTACAAATTCTAAAGATGTCTTCTAATGGTATTATAGACTGTGAAAGATTGATGTATTAGGATTATTCATTGCATAATTCATTGTAACTTATGCAAAGAGTTCATGCTTCCACATCATCCACTCACTTCTTAAACCTGTACTAAATGACTGTGTAATAGCTCTCTCTCTTAACCGACAAATCCAAACGGTGCTCTTTTAGAAGTAGTGAAGACAGCTTTATTATGCACGGGCCAGATGTAGAATCTGAGGCCCAAAATACATTTGGGATACACTTTTATTGGTGAGGGAGAGGGGAAGGTGTGAATTAGAACAGAAATTACAAACGGAATTCAGTTATTCATTTGTGAATTCCTCACATAGATAACACACATAATTGTAAAATGCACATAGGGTTCCATTCTCAGAAAGGGGTCCCTTTTATCTAATCAGTAATTTTCAGCCAGTCTAGACTGTCAGGAGCTTGGTGGCTGGGTGGCCACTGTTGGTCCTCAGTGGCTGGAAACTGGGATGCGGCTTCGTCTCTTCTACAACTGCAGACCCCATAAACCCACTGAAATGTCTGCTGAGGTCACTAATGACCCTCTTCCCATCAGAAAACCCAGTGGACATTTGCAGTTTGCATCTTACTTAACCTCTCAATGCACTTGGTCAGCTGATCATTTTTCCCCATCTTAAATACTTTCTCTCCTTGATCTTGTACCTGATTTTTCTTCTCCTTTAGTCACCCTTTCTAAGTCCCTTTTGTGCACCCTTCTTCCTCTGCATTGTGTGCTGCCTGAGGCTCTTCCTTTTTGTTCTTCCTGAGCAAATTCATCCTTTCCAATTATTTCAGTTACCTTTAATGTACAGACAAACTCAAACCTTTTTCTCTACACTGAAAGAATCTCAATATATGCAGTAGTCTATTGGACATCTCATCTTAATATATTAAACTCAACATACCTAAAAGTGAACATGACCTAATTTCCAGCAAAGGTGTTTCATTCAATTACTTGTTTAATCAAAGTGTGATCATGTGTGAGTGTGTATCTCAGTGCACTTAAACATATGATAGAAATGGCGATGAAGGAAATTTTTATTTTCACATTGTCAAGCTAATCAGCATCACATCACAAATGACCCATGTCCTAACTTAAAGTGCTTTGTGTTTGTTGGTTTTTTTCACCCTCCTCTATTTCCCTGAAATTTAAAAGATATTTTAGATAAGATCAAGAGGACTTGGTACCATTTCAGACCAGAATCCATAAGCATCACAGTCGATTATTGCATACATATATCATATGGAAACATCGTAATTTATTTCTGCTGTTTAATTCCCCTTCTGTTCCTTTAAAATAAAAGTCAGAAGTATTCCAGCAAATTGAGGAAGCAGGTTAATTAAGCTTTAGTTAGTGTACTAATGTTAAGAGTTTGGATTTGAAAAAGATATTCCTAGCAGTAAAATATTTACCTGTGTTTATATATTGCTTTAGGCGATTTTGCTGCCATATTCTGGAAAAAACTGTCAGAAATAACATTGAACACTATCTTTTAGAGACTGGGGGTTATTATGTGCTTTACAAAAGACCTTCATCTATTATGTAATTATGAGGGTGTTTTGCTCTGACACTGGCTGAAGATTGTAGGACAACTTTCAAGATGTTTTTATCTTACCTTTCATAACTCAGGTCAAATAAAAATAAATCTCTGTAAAGAGATTTTAGGAGCATAGGAAGAGAGAAAACGTGATTTTTAGAGGGGTATGATTTTAGTTTGATTCATTTGCATGTAAGTGAAGTTTTAAGGTGAGTTTATCATGCCCAATCAATTGTGTATCTTGTTCCATGACTTGCCTTCATGTAGACTGAGAAAGCACCACATCTTTTCAACAGGTTTAAAGTGATGGTAAGTCCTCGTTTGTTCCCACTATCAGTTCCTAAATTCCATATTTTCTCCTCAACAAGTTTTCTTTTTCTGGTTTGTTTACAGTGCCTTAGTCAACTATCATGTAAATAATGAAAGTCTTTTTTCTCCCTTAGGGTAGGTATTTGTTACGGGGTACAAGGAATTATGAAATGGAGACTGTTTTTCAAGAAAGAAAATAACGTTATTGAGAAAATGAAATAGGCATATCTAATAAAATAAATAAAAAGTGACTTAAATACATTGGAGATCTTCAGTCTAGAGGAAAGGATGATTTAATGAAAAATGTGAGGTCTTGGCAGAATAAGAATTGTACTAATGATCATGTGAAAATAGTGATTCAGCTTGCTCTATTGAACACAAGAGGGTATAACTAGAAATGAGGTAGAAGTTAGAGCAAAGTTTCTTGAAATTTTATATCATATGTGGTCTAAGAGCAGAATGACTTTCATAGAGAGAAAATTTCTTGTCACTACACTCGTTCAAGTAGATAGTGGGTAAATACTAACTCTGTTGTGGAAGGGGTCCAAGAATAAGATAGGGAGATGGACAAGAGAATCTTTAAGATTGATGTTGACTATGAGATCATGTGCTGTTTTCAAGGCAGAGATGATAAAACTTTCTAACAATTAGTATATTAAGCAGATAATAAAGAAATAGCATATTGTTTTAATAAATGGGTTGGGCTATTTTTCTCTACAAGTAATATGTTATAAATGTGCTAGTATATGCATTTTTTCTATAATATCTTCTGTGTTCATCAGATTCTCAAACTTCCTATGTTATCAAACACATTATGATCACAGTAATAGAGGGTCCTGGTTAAAAGCATTTATACATACCCACCATGGTGAATAGTATAATATATATATAATCAAAACTATGTATGCATATGTATGTATAATGCATGTATGTATGCATATTTATAAGAATTGGTTCACATTATTTTGGTGGTTGGTAAGTTCAAAATGTGTAGTTCAAGCTGATATGTTGGAAACTCAGCATGAGTTAATGCTGACGTCTTGAGGTAGAATTTCTTCTCCTCTGGGAAACTTTAGTTTTTGTTCTTAAGGTTTTCAACTGATTGAAGTCCACCCACATTGTCAAAGTAAATTCTCTTTACTGAAAGTCAACTGATTGTAAATGTTAAATACATCTACAAAATACTTTCACAGCAACACTAAGGTTAGTATTTGATTAAATTATTGGGTACTACAACCTAGCTAAATTGACTCAGGATTAACCATCACAACCACTATGATACTATCTTTCAGACCAGAAATCTTAAAATTGTCATTCTTCCTCATGAAATTTTACCATGCTTTTTATCTTAGAAAGGAACACAGATAAGTTAGTTTTGTTTTTTTAAAAAGGAAAGGTTCAGGCAGGAACGAAGGCAAGTCGTGAGGCAGACAGGAAGAGAGAGGTGTAAGAAACTATTTATTTTTAGTAAATTGTATACATTGGTTGTTCCCCTTGGCCTTGGGTCTTGAACCTGGGACCTTGGGATGCATGTGGGACTGATCCCAGGTGTACTAGACCACTAAGTCATGAGGGCACACCTGATAAGTTAGTTTTTAATGGAGGTGAATGGAGTTCTAAGAAAATACACAAAACCTCCTTCACAATTTGGTCTAGAACTGGTTTTGGTATATAGAATTCACAGTTGTGACAACTATTTGCAACACTTTCCAAGTAGTAGTAATGAATTTTCTCTTATTCATTCTATTTTGTTTTTGTGAGGTGGCTGGCTTCATTATGCAGACAGTTTTTAGTTGAATAATGTCATCCCACTGCAAGTCACTAAGTTGTCTAGAGAAATGGCAGATTTAGAAAAAAAACACATTAATTTTGTGCCTTCAATATACCATATCGATATCCCAGCAATACTTTTAGCTGTCAGTTATTACTCCAAATCAAATGCTTGCAAAGTCACTTGTTTTCACCTATGTGTGCTGAAGTTTGACTGAAGGTTGAGTTCACTTCATTTTTGCTCTGTGTTCCTACAGTCATACTACTAGTGGACTATTTGAGACATGTCTCAGTTAATAGCTGAGATATTAACTCAATTTTCTCATAGTTCTAGCAGACTAAAGAAGTAAAGTGGAAAATGGGATGCTTCTGAAAGTCTGGATTTGGAGCTGATAAACTGCTACCTCCACCCGCATTTTAATGGCAAAAAATTTCTATCAGCTGGGTGGGAAAGAATATTCTTTCTCTAGTAGGGAAAACTGTAGCTTTACATGACAAAAGTCATTAGTACAGAGAGAAATTAAACTTTGAGCCAATAATGAATGCATTTATGATTGTAGATAAGTTTTTTTTTTAACGAATGCTTTTACAAATTAACACAAACATGAAGATTTAAAACAACAAAAATGTATTCTTTCATAGTTTTGGAGACAAAAAAGTCTGAAATCAGTATCACTGCACTGAAGTCAAGATGTCACAGGGTTCCTCCCTCTGGAGGTCCAGGGAAGAATCTATGCCTTGCCTCTTCCAGTTTCGGGTGGCTGCCAGCATTCTTCGATTTGTGGCTGCATCACTTCAGTCTCTTTCTCCATGGTCATATTGTCTTATCTTCTTCTATACATCATCTCCTCTTCTGTATTTGCAAAATCTCCCTCTGCTTCTTTCTTTAAGGATATGTGCTATTGCATTGAGGGCCCCATTTGGATAATTCTAGAGAATCTCCCCATTTCAAGATCCTTAACTTAGACATATTATTTATATATAAGGTAATATTCACAATTTTGGAAATTAAGGCACTACATCTTTGGGAAACATTTTTTTAGCCTACTACAGATAGGAATGGCATTCAGAAAAGGCTTATTATAAACAAGACACTAAACCAAGCCTTTACATATATCAACTCATTTATTTCTCAAAATAATTTTGATTTTGTTTCTGTAATTATCCTCACTTTTTAGCTGAGGAAACAAAGGTAAAGAGAAGCTAAATTTAGTCTAAGCTGTAGAGCTAGGTTTTGAGCCCTTTAGCTCCAGACTCTTAATCACTGCTCTCTACTGCTTTGTTTGTAAATGAACAGAAATATGAATGAAAGCCACACCCTCTAGCCTCTGAACTTTTAATATCATTAGTTAGAAAGTCTTCATATACTTGGTATAAAATGGACTTCTGAGAATTTCAGGGGGTATGGCAAAAAGAGAGAAAGAGAGAGAGAGAGAGAGAGAGAGAGAGAGAGAGAGAGAGAGAGAGAGAGAGAATAACTTTAATGTTATTAGCAATTGTTCTCAAACCTTTGGATAATAATTTACTATAATAAATTTCTATATTCCTGAGTGACATTCCAGTGGCCAAGCTCTCAGCAGAGCTTCTGGGTTTGGAATTTATGCTTTACAAGTTGTCTGCTCTTCCAATTTACTAAGAACCTGAGATTGGTGCTTGACGGAGTATGCTTCTTGCAGAAAGCTGCTGCCAAGGAGTCTGAATATACACAATTTAATAGGAAACAAAATCTGAGTGATGATGATGGGTAAGTTTTTTGAACAAGTCATTTGACCGAGTTATGTGCTTCTTTAAACACATGGGCATTTTTTATGACTTTAATGCTGACTTTTCTTAGTTTCCTTTCTTAGCTCAGTTTCAGATCAGCCCTCCAAAATAGATGCATCAACTGCATGTATTTATGCTTATTACTTGATGTAAATAATGAAAATATCTAGTTATTCTATTATGAAGAATGCTAACCTTGCACATGGGAGGGATGAATCCAATCATAACTGGTGAGAGCCAAATGTCTTTTTTACTTTGTCTATGCTTTTCCAGAACTTCTTTGGGGAAGGTTATCAGTTGGCACATAGTTTAATCATTTGTCCTAAATCAATAAAAAAATCTTATATAGACATAAAATACTACCAAAAGTCTTTTTTGGCCTTTTAAGTGTTCTAAAGTCTGTTCTATTACAAAGTAGAAGTCACTAGTGTTAGAGCCCCCACAAGAGCAAGCCTTAGACCAGGGATTAAAGTTGAACTATCACGACAGTGAATTGCCTCTGGCTCCAGCACCCAGTAATGGATGCATCCTGATCGATAAGGAAAGCTGATGGACAAGTTCGACATGTGGGACATGTAGTATGTGACCAGCACAGACCCTTCACCAAGAAACAAAAGAGTGACATCAGTTGAAGAAGACCACCAATAACTTCAAACGACAATGTCACCTTGCCCAATCAGGAACTGAAAACTGGTCTGCAGACTCCTCTCTCCATCCCCCTTCCTCACCATGTGGAATTTTCCCTTAAAAACTCAAGCCACTGACAAGGCCTCGAGTCAGCCTCCCCACTACTGGGGGTCTCAGCCTCCCTTGGCTGGCTCCATCCTCTCTCTCTCTGCTCCCCACTAATGGACCCCCAACTTGCTTACTCATTGCGCCTGTCTGATAGGCGGAGCGACCCTGAACCCACGGGATCTGGACCGCCCTTGGTCGCCTCCATTCCTTTACCCTCTGATTAAACCTCTGCTTGCTCACTCGCCTAACTTTGCGGTGGGTTCTTTGAGAGACCTGAAAACCCTCACAACTATTATTTTCTCCAAGAGCGAAGACATTTAGATCCATGAGCTTTGTATAGATTCCAAGCTTTTCATCCTTAAGTTTGCCAAAAGGGCTGAGCAGTTAAAAAGAAAAAAGTACATTTTTAGACTTTTAGAAACTGGGGCAGAAATTAATTTTCAAAGTACCAATAGTAAACTCAATGCAAAACCATTACCTTCCATTTTTCACTTTCTATCACTTGGTAGGGAAATACTATTTGGATTAATCCTAATGAAAAACAAGGAGGAAGATCAAGGCTAAAAACCGTCTGCCCAAAATGAAACAGGATATGTGAATTGGCAAGAACTTACAGGGAGTTTTAACTAACTAGTTAATTTCACTAACTCTTTTCTCTATGTCCTTGCAGGCACAGAGAGGGGAGAAAAGAATCCAATATATTGAGAGACTTAGGATGTATGTGTATGTAGTGGAAGGTAAAATTTTGGTGCTTCAGAAGACACATGTACCCTCACGACGACAGTAACAATACATCAGCACTAAGCTTGCTACCATCTCTGATGCTAGCCTGCATGGTCCTTAGCTGACTTGGTGTCATTATCTGTCAGGTAGTTCCCTTACTTCATCCAGATCTCTGCTGAAGTCTTTTCTGCTCAGAGTCTTTTTGATCATTCTGTGAAAATAGCAACCACCCAATCTTGCTACTGCTTATTTTTTTCTTTTGGACATTTATCATTCAGTCTATATTTCTGTTTATTTGCTAATTTTATTTTATTGTTTTTTTTAAATTTTGTGTCCTCTCATACTTAGAACAGTGCCTCCCCTGAAAGTGAAAGCACAGTAAACATGTTTGCTATGTGAATGCCTGTTTCTCATTTCAATTAAAAACACTAACTTTGTTTTAATTAAATGCTTATTCACAGACATTTCGAGATTCAAGAAAAATCTATTTGAAATATTTTTACAAATTAAAAACCAAATAATCAGGACGCGTTAGAAGTGAGGATTCATTTCACAGAGAGTGAAAATTAAGAGCCAAGAGAATGGATAGTTCAAGGTCACATGATTCTCAGTAATTATAGAGGGTCTACTTGCAAGCTAAAAAGTTTCTCTTTTATGGTTTCATGGGTGTGGCTAGAGACATGAAGCTCCTAGGTCAGAAACAAAAGATTGTATTCCATAGCATGGCAAACAATATAAATATTATATTTGTGTCAGTGAATCTGGTTTCCTCCCGAATCCACTAGCCTCATGGGAGTGATGTGGAGCCTTCCCCACTGGATTATGCACATACAGTGGATTTGTGTCACAGCTGAGGAACCCTGAACACAGGATTTGGATCTTTTATGATGAATCAGAAGCAAACCTGACCTCTGTTTCAGAAGAGTCACTATCTTTATGCTATAGAACATATTTAGAAAAACAAAGACAAAGCATACCATTGCTCACAAAATATAAAGAACTGTGAGAGATCCATGGATAATTATCTGATCATTTCCCAACCTTGATAAAAACAATTAGGAGCTATGCCTTAACTCTTCATTTAACTATTCCCTTATTAAATGACAGAAATCTCTACCACACTTAGTACAATGCTTGGCACATAGTAAATGTGCAATAAAATTAAATTCTTTATTCTCACTTGACATGGTACCTTATTATCTTTGGGTCATATATAAAGTTTCCCCTTTATTTCTAATCTTGTGTGTCATGGGTGTTGGACTTGACTTTGTAAAGCGATGCACTAGATAAAAAGATCAGTCATTATCTCATCAGCACAGTTCTCCTCTGAACACATCAAGAGAAACCCGTTACCAAAAAATCATGAAATGAATCTAGGCGCATCATGTTTCACACTTTGTATCTAATATATGCAGTCTTAGAATGAAGACTTTAGAGATAACCTCACTCAACCTGCCCTTCTCTCCTGCCCTGCCAATTCACCAGTGAGAAAGACAGCTGAGGGACAAGACATATTGTCTACAGTCATATTAAGTTAATAGCAGAGTGGGAAGTATGACAATTCTGATGTAATTGTATACCAGTAACAATAACTTGATTCTTACCTTCTCATAAGGCTTTATAAAAGGGCATTCACAGTAAGAATGGTTTGAGTTAATTGGCTCTTTAAGTACTTACCCAGGAGAGTAAGGGACTGTCTACCTGAAGGTGACAAATTTAGGATGTTTTGCAAGAGAAGATAGTGCCTGCGTAAAGTTGAGTATAGACTGAATGCTATGAAAAGTCTTCTAGCATCCGTTAATCAGTACTCATCTACTGAGTGGGAAATGCTATATCCATCACAGCAGCTGTACAGTCTGGAGTCAGATTTATGTGTGAATTTCTATACTGCTTTTAACTTTTGAAAGTTATTTAACCTTGGTCTTTGTCTCAGATCATTCATTTATGGTCTGAAGATAATCATTATATATGTTTTATAGGATTAAATGATAGAGTGCATACATAGTATTTAGCAGAGTCCACAGATTGCAAGAATTCAATAGCACTAGAATTATTTATATTGTGATGTACCCTAGGTCTCATATATCATCTGGGCTCATGTCATTTGTTGGCCTCCTGAATCTTTCTCTAGTCTTCTTCACTGTGCTCTGTGTACTTGAAGAATGAGACTGATTTGCCACCTTAGTGGAAATATGGGTTCAGCTTGATGGGGCATGTGGGCAAAGGGGTTAGAGACAGGGAAGAACCATAGTGAGCTCACTGTGAAGTCTGCTAAGAACTTCCTCAGGCTGCCCTTTGCAGACTGTCCTCTGTGCTTCAGCATTTTTGCAACTTCCCTTACTTCCTTGCCCATCATTCACTAATATTAACCGTGGGGTTCTGCATTATTTCTTATTTTCTCCTAATACCTAGGTCCTCCTTTAATAGTCCCTCTGTCAGCCATTGTGGAAAACAGTACAGAGATTCCTCAACAAAATAAAAGTAGAAATTTCATATTTTTCAGTTATCCTACTTTGGGGTGTTTACCTGAATAATAAGAAAACACTTAAGAGATATGTGCATCCTTGTGTTCATTGCAGTATTATTTATATTAGCCAAGTATTAGAAATAATTTTTGTCCATCGACAGATAATTGGGTAGAGAAATGTGGTATATACATACAATGGGACATTGCTCAGCTAAAAAAAGAAAAAAAATGAAATTTTATAACAAAGTGGATGGACTTGGAAGGAGTTATGCTTATTGAGAAAAACCAGCTGGAGAAAGACACTCCATGATTTCAATCATATGTGGTGAGTATAGAAATAAATCAATGAGCTAAATATAACAAAAACAAAGTTTGAGACTCTAAGACCAAATTAGTGATTATCAGGAGGGAAGAGGGAAGGGGGAGAGTGGGTAAATTGGGTAAAATGTACCAGTCATATGGTGAAGGATGGAATTAGACTTTTAGAGTCAAACGTAATATAGCTTATACATTTGTTAATTTATAATGATGTAAAACTGAAACCAACATGTTTTAAACCATGACTACTTTGATACAGAATTAAAACCAAGTCCCTTTTTAAAACTCTTCTCAATGATTTTCATCTCTAATTCTTGCTGATTCATCATTTTCTCTATGTGCTTTGAAAAGAAACCCCTTGAATTAAGTATTATTTGCAATTAATATATGAAGTTACTATGGCTTAGATAAGTTAAAAAAATCTTTTTTTCCAAAACTAATTGACTAGTAAATGAGAATGTCAAAATCAGAACCCAGGTTTTTTGACTCAAGTGTATGGACATTCTAATATTTCCATGTTTGTGCGTCTACTACCTTCCTTCAAGCACTAAAGGCCAGGACTTACTAATATTAGTGTCTAGTCACATTGTATTCCAAATACAAGGCATACTCTCAATGAATATTTTTAAAATTTCTCTCAGATATAATTTAAATTAGAAGGTTTTTTTTGGGAGATGCATTCACCACTTAATACTGTTTCACCTCACAGAGTTTGAACACACTGTTTCATTATATGATGACAGTCTTGTTACTCAGTGACTATCAAAAATAGCACACATTTTATGAGCAAATTTTATTGGAGGGTAGTAGAGAAAAAGGATGATGACTTCATGTGTAAGTCTGGGAAATTCTGGTTGAATTCTTTTTTTTGTTCCTTTGTTTTTTTCTCTGGATCTCCCTTTGAAATGTAAAGATTCCTGGAACTCTGGCTATGAATGAAGAAGGTGATTTTTGTTTTGAGAGAAGCTGAGGGAGGTGTGTATGTTTTGCTGTGTTTTGAATTTAAGTTCTTTTCTTCTATTACAAAATCTGATTTCCTAGAGAAAAGTTTAGCATCTGTTTTGTGATTTGATGAATGGCTTTGAGCTGTTAATTTAATTGCTTCCTAGTAAGACACTAATGACCTTTTTTGTTCCACTAAATACTAGTGTTTTAGTTATAAATTAACCATAACTAAACACTTGGAGCTCCAATATTTAACAATTCATATCCATCAGGTTCAGGTTGTGGCAACTAGAGTTAGTATTACAGATGGCTTATGCATTTTGCTTCCAAAATTGGTCGTAGGTGGGAATGCCATTCACTTTCCCATAGCAGCAAATTCAGGAAAAAAAAAAAAAAAAAAAAAAAGCAGCTCACTGTAATATGAGAAAACAAAGGAAAAGAAATATAAAATCACTCCAATGCATTTCTAGCATTGAGAAATACTATTTGACATTTTTCAGCCTAGGAACTGGAGACCTGGAATTTGGATGTTTCCAGTCCCAACTGCCTGAGAATTTCTTCTCTGGGTGGCAATAAGGACAGGATTGAAGTAGGAGAGTTAAGCTGAAAGTCTTGCATATTTGTCTAGTGATCCCAGATTTCAAATGTTCCTTCAAGAGTGAGGACATCTTTATGTACTTTATGGGAATAAATATTAATTCACCACTTCTTCAACCCTTCTGGCGTGACCACTGAGTGTTGATTTGATTGGTTATTGAAATTAGGGTATTGCAGCTCCCACTGGGCTTGAACTTGCTTCCTCTTGGAATATTGCCAAGAAGGATCTTTTCCTGAAGGGCCCCAACTAAACAGAGAGGCCACGGAAGGTGCAGGTCTGCCTTTGGCAACTGAAGTAATGTAATCATTTGGAATGTCTGTATCATCAAGAGATTTATTTCTTGCCTTCTTTGAAAGAATATTTTCTCACTAACTAGGAATTCTCTCGAAGTTCCAAGATAAATATTTTTTTGAAACCTAATGATATTTGATTTTCTTAAAACTGAGACAAAGAAAGGTACGCGTTCAGGAGAGAAAAAAGTCAGGAATCTCGTTCTCCACTCTTAGTGGACGTGGATTTGATTTCCAAGCTGCCATCAACTAGAGGAGTTGAAAGAAATGCATAGTAAACTAAGTTCCAGTGAAAGAGTCATACTGCTCCTTCATCTCCAGGACCCAGGGAGAATTGCTGAGTGAATCGTATGCATGGAATTGACTATATGTCAAGGTTGGTATGTGGAACCAAGGGACACTTTCACCCGAAGTAGCAAGTATTCTTTAAAATTGAAGATCTGTATGGTGATGTTAAAGTGAATGAAGAAGCTAAATCTTGCTATCTTTTCTTTTTCTTAATCAGCCCTACCTCCAAATGAAAACATTTTATTCAGCATTTCAATTAGCATATTATGCTTTAGGCAAAGTGATACCTTATTATTAAGACTAAATTTGAATCCTTTTAAAGAAAACCTGGTAGGATTCATATTGTTAAACCTCAGGCTCCCTATCTCTTTAGCTATTAGAAAAGAATATATAACCACATTTTTTTCGAGTGACTTAAATTTTCATCTTTCTGGAAAGATGTGTTTCTAAGCTTGAATTTGTTCATAGCTCTTCATATTAAGCATAGCCATGCAGTTCATATTAAGCATAGATTTTAATGTCTCTCATTGAACATGCAAATCACCAGCATCAAATCCATTTGCAAATACTGTAGTTCAGCCTTCAGAATAAATCCAGAATTAGACTGCTTTCTCACCACCCCACTGTTACCATTTAGAGCTGCTATAACCTCTTTCAATCTTTCTAGCTAGTCTCCCAGATTCCATCTCTGATTCCCTTCAGCCTCTTATCAACTCAGATTTGCCTTATCGAAAGATAAAGCTACTCTTTGGCTCAAAACCTTTCAAAAGCTTTCCATACTACTCAGAGTAAAAGCCAAAGTCTTACGGTGACATCCAAAGCTCTACATGATCTGCTTCCTAACTCAATACTGTTCTATTTCTTCCACCCACTACTTTCTATCCAGTTACTCTGGCCTCCTTTCTAATCATCAGATGTACCAGGGAAATCTTAGCTTTGTTATTTTCCCTGCTGGAAACGTTTTTCTTTCGGAAGTATCCCTCCCTCACCATTTTTAACTCCTTATTCAAATATTATTCTCTTACTGAAATCTTTTGCTACTACTCTATTTAAAATTGTACTCTTCCCCATAACTACTTCAATATCTTTTGCCTGACTTAAATTTTCATAAGATTATCACTTTATATATAATAATAAATAAATAAAATATATATTATATTTATATGTATTTTAAAGGGAATGTCAGACAGGAGTGAAGGCAATTAGGCAGGAAGGCAGGAAGACAAAGGAGGAAGAAGTATTTTACTTAGTTGTTCATCTTTGTTGTTCCTCTTCCATACCCAACAGGCCTGGGTTATGAACTCGGGTCCTTGGGATATATGTGAACTATACCTTGCTGGCAGCAGTGGAATTATCTGCTAGATCACCAGGGCATGCCACATATTATTTTCCACATATTTCCTTTGTTTATTATATGCCTCTCTCCATGAGAAGATAAAATCTATAAGCATGCATCTAGACCACTGTGAAGTTCATAATAGGCAAACAAAATTATTTTTAAATGAGTGAATAAGAAACTTTATTCTTATTTATTGGAACCCTGTGAACTGTCCCCAAGATCTGGTCCAAAGAGAGTTACAGAAATGCAGTATATGTGATATGCAACAATAGCACAGCAAAACAATTCTCCCATAGCAAACACCTACCTAACCCACACATAACAAGATTAAGCAATGATAGGGGTTCTAAAATACAACTTTATCCTGAATGTAACTGGATTCTTAAACCTTTTATTCTTGTCTTACTGCTTATCTCATCAAACCATGACATCTCAGGACAAACTATAAACCTAACATTAAATAAATTAAAAAATACTTTAGATATTTTACTGAGAAGTTCTTGAAACATCAAAGAACTTAACATTCACATTACATTTGAAAAAAAAAAACTTCCTAAAAAGTACTGCTTAAATATCTTTTTTCTCCATGATTCCATTCTAGAGCTTTCCATATTCTCTCTTGCCTCTATCTCTTGTTCTGTAGTTCACTAAGACAATTCAGGATCTTAACTATTACCTAGATCTAATCCAATTGGTCCACAGTCTGTAATATCAAGTCATTTGTGCAATTTATGCAATACGTGTTCTTTCAGATATAACCATGATAATACCTTGATTAGAACTTATCTTCCTACTGCTCAGAAAATAGTACCACATACTTAACATGATACTATTAAACTTGTCAAACCTTTTCTCTAACTGGAGCTCTTATACTCTCAGCAGTTGTCATACAAAATTGTGTTAATTTCTGTTAATTGACAATTACTTCCATATCTCTGAATCTTTGTTCAGTTGACTCCTTTCCTCCATAACACCTCATTTCTCATCATTCTGATCAGCTCATATATACATGTATCTTTCCTCTCAGCTACAAATGATCATACTGCTCTTTCTTGCTCTTCATCTTTTCTCCAAAAGTAGTCATCTCAACATAGTCCTTCTCTCAATCTCTATTGGGACAGAGAAATTTAACGCTTTTTCTTTGCTATTGTTCTTCTGTAATCCAGTACAATGCTGGTTGTTTATTAAATGCTCAATAAATGTTTATTGAATGAACGAATGCTTAACTGTCTCTCTTACTAGCTAGTCTATAAACTGTAGAAGGGCAGGTATTATTCATTTTACTTTACATCATTATGCATTTTATTCACTTATATCTAATAAGGTTTATTTAATGGGTGAATGGATGGATAAATAAATTATGTTAAATACTAAATACAGACTTTTTTATATTGCATACATTCAAATACCTATAGGAAGAAAAGACTTCCCAGAGAGAACAACAAATACAAAAGTCAAAGGTACATGCACACGTGACATATTTGAAGACTAGCAGTCAGTGTGGAGTGAAGATAATTAAAAAAAAGAGTACACGTTGAGTTCTTATTGTCATATATCACTATAAACTTTTAGACCATTTTAAAGAATTTATTTTTAGAAATAAAAAATTAACAGAAGATTTTGAGCATGGAATAACATGATCTGCCTTATATTTTAACAGGGTCATTCTACATACTACATTAGAATAATAGAAAAACAGATTGAAGGTGGAAAAAGGGGGAGATCAGTTACAGGACTATTGAAATAATCTTTATGAAAGATCATTGTTTTTTTGGATCATTGGAGATGGTGAACAATGATTAGACTTTATATACATTTTGTTGGTAATAAATAGTATTTTCTGATGAACTGGATGTGGGTGTGAAAAAAACACCAACACAAAGATGATGTTAACATTTTGGCTTTTATACTTCCACTTCCAAGCAAGATGGAGTAAGAGACCAGATTTGCACTGCTTTGTGAAATAACCAAAGGGAAAAATATAAAATATATGAAGAAACACTTCAAGACACTGAATATATCATGGTATTAACAGATCTTTGAGAGAAGGAAAACAAATGGAAGTGAGCTCCATTAATGCCCAAGTCTAGGCCTTACTTTCCAGACCTGGTGATGTAAGGGAGAATCCATTCAGCTGAGATGGAGCTGAGAGTCTGGAAATATCAAAGTGAGTAGACTTTGTAAAAGAGAGTAACTCAGTAGCGAGAACTGCAGAATGTGCCTTTTAATTACTCATCAGAGTATTGATCGGCATGTACAATGTGAAGAAAGTACACGAGGCTGTATAAAAAACCTATAAAGGAATTAAAAACAACAGTATCCAGTACTCACCCAATGCTAACAGCAGCCAGACTAAAAGTTTCATAATTCATAAGGCATTGGGTAGAACCCAAGAATCTTGCCTCACTAGTTCAGAAAAAGTAGCCTTCAATTGCACGCAACTCTGGTCTCACTTAACGAATCTGAAAAGTAAAACCTGAAAATATTAAACTATTCAAGTAAATAATTTACTATTTACTGTTATTGCTTCGGTTTTCCACACACTCTTGTGTCTCTTTGTCTATGTTCCCCGCAATTCGGAGACCTGATTAGTGCCTAGGTCTAATCCACCTGGCCCAGACTAATTGTATTGTAGAACAAAGTTTAGGAATATTTACAGTAATACAAAAATAAGGTAAAATAAAAATGTTTAACATTAATCAAAGATTATCACATATCAAAGAAATAAGAAAATATGACCTTTAATGAGTAGAAAACTCAATCAAATTAATCTAAAAAGGCATTAGAATTGCAGACAAAGACACTAAAAAAGCTATTATAATTGCATTTCATTTGTTCAGAAAGTTAAATAGGAGCATGGATGGTATAAGACAGATCTAAGTCTAATGTAAAAAAAAACTACAAGGTCTGGTCTAAGGATAAAAATATGCTGTATAATATTCAAAGCAGATTATACTATTTTCTCAACCTGTTCGTATTAACACTCTCAAGGAGTCTTTTTGATTTTTTTTCTAATCACATCCTCTCTATTTATAAACACATGTATTATATAAGTGTTTTTTCTTGTCGTGCCCTGGTGGAACAGCAATTAGGTCAATTACCTCCGAAGGAGCAAGACTCATACTCCTGGGTTCGATTCCTTTGTCCCAGTGGGAAACAACCAAACAACTGAAATAAAAATAAAGATGCTTATTTCTCCTCTATCTTCCTGCCTGCCTGCCTGCCTACTCACCTTCATTTCTGCTTGTGTCTTTCATGTCATTAAAAAAAATTCTTTTTTTCCTTCTAAAAGTCAATTTTTACCTTCCTGAGAAAATACTTCCTCCTTTGAAAATGCGTGGATTAGATATTTCAGATGGAAATATGAATGGAATTAAAGACAAAACTATGTAAAATAAACACAGAGAAAGAATTTTGAAAACAAACCAAAAAGAGCATCAGTGAGCCATGGGGCAACTTCGAATGACATTTATACACATGTAATTGAGAGTTCTCAAAGGACACAAGGAGAGAGGGAGACAGAAAAAAATGTTTGAAGAATTAATGGCAGAATTTTTTCTACATCTAATGCAAACTGTAAACTCAAAGATTAAAGAAGCTTATTAAACCCCAAGTACAAGAAACTAAAGAAAACTATAAAGGGAGACATCATAATCAAATTGCTCAAAATAAAAGATAAAATAAAAGCTTTATAGTAGCCAGAAGAAAAAAAAAAAGAACGGAGGAACAAAGATAATGATGACAGCAGATTTCTCATTGGAATAATACAGAAAGAAGGCAGTGGAGCATTTAAAAAATCTGAAGAAAAATAAGTCCATGAATTTAAGTTAATATATGAAGTGAAAATATTTTTTATGAGAGAAAGCAATGCATACATTTTTTCAGATACATAAAAACGGAAAATTCTCTTTGACAAGTGGTAGTGAAAAAATTAGATACCCATATATAAAAGAATGAATTTTCATTCTTACTGTACAAGTTTGCTAAAGTTTCCACAATACAATATACAGAATGAGTGGTTTAAGCAGTAGAAATGTGTTTTCTCATACTGCTGATGGCTGTAAGTCCAAGATCAAGCAGTCAGCAAGTTTCTCTTCAGTTTTCCTGAAGTTTTTCTCATTGACTTTCAGATGGCTACCTTCTCGGTGTGTCCTCAGGTGACTCTTTCTCTGCTCATCTGCAACCCTGGTGTCTCTTCTTCATTTTTATAAGGATTCCACCTTTATGGTATCAGTTAACTACTTATCTAAAAGTTTTATCTCCAAAAACAGTCACATTGAAGGTTAGAACTTCAACATACAATTTTGGTGTGACAAAATTCAATTCATAATGTGGAGGGGCCTGCCTACAACCTCCAGCAACTATAAAGAAAAGCCACGACACCTCCTGTAACCTGAGCTTGCTTGCCAGCAGACAAAGAACTTCCCGTGCTTGAAACCCCTTCCCCTAATTTACATCCCTCTCTTCTCACGTTGCTCTAGCCTATATAGGCATGTTCTAACCAGAACTCAGGGCTCAGCTCTTTGGGGAAGAAATCCCAGCTGAGACCATGAGTGTAATAAATCTGCCTAAAATACTTCCAAAGAGTGCTCACTTGGTTTCTCCCAAAAACTGTAACAATAACACTTATTATTGTTTTTCTTTCTTTTTAAGGAAAGGTGCAGGCAGGAATGAAGGTGAGCATGTAGGCAGGCAAGAAGAGAGAGAAGAAGGGAGCATTTTATTTTATTTTTGTTTAGCTGTTCATCTTAGTTGATGCAAACCCAGGCCCTTTGTATGTGCATGGACTGTGCTCCTTTGGAGGCGACTGACCTAACCGCTATTCCATCAGAACATGCCCAACACTTACTTTAACCATATTAAAATACATATGGTTAATATATATATATATATATATATATATATATATATAGACCATGTATAACTATTAAGTTAAAATACACGAAAGACCACAATGTAAGGCCTTAAACTATAAACACCCTGGAAGAAAACAGTGAAACTTCACATAGATTCTCTGTGCATATGTTATTAAATTTGAGCCTTCTCTTACTAATGTTGCCTAATGCTAATTTGTTCCTTTGTCCATTTTGTGAAGTAACTCAAGAAATGAACATTTTCTTTGACTCCCACAACACAAAAGCAAAGTTCACTCAAGAAGAAATAGTCCCGATATCTATATATTAATTTAAAATTGAACTTATAGTTAAAAACCTTCCTATAAGGAAAAGTTTAAAAAATATGGCTTCAGAAGTGAGTTTTGCAAATCGCTTTTTAAAGAAATACCATTCTAGAGAAAATTTTTCAGAAAATTAGAAGGGCTTACTTTTAATTTTCTGTAAGGCCAGTATTATCCTGATATCAAACCAAAGATATTTCAGAAAAGAGAACTACAGGCCATTATTCCTCATGAACATAGATGATAAAATCCTGAACAAGATTTTAAAAATTGAACTCTAAAAAACTCTAAAAAAACCAAGTAACATGATTGCAAAGTAGACATCAACATAAAAATTAATTTGCTTCTATATAATATATAAAGGGTGATATTTCATGACGAAGTGAGATTTGTCTGAGGCATGCAGCATTGATTTAACAATAGAAAAACAATGAACTCAATACAACACATGTTAACAAAATTTAAAAAGTTAAACTCCATACAACCATTTAAATAGATGCAAGAAAACATTTGACAAAAACCCTCTAAGGCTCATAATAGAATTCTAGCTCCTGAATGCATTCCACTCCACCATAATGACCAAAGATAATGTCAGAATTTTCTAGCCAGAAAGTTATGTGAAGCACCTTACGTCAGCTGCTGGACCCGTTCCACCAGCTCACAAGAATGACACCAATCAATCTTGCAGAATGACTTAAGATGGACCCCCAACAAAAGTCCTCCAAAAAGAGACACTTCCCCTTCCTGAGCATAAAGGGCTACATCCCCCTTGCTGGGTGCCTTCTTCACTTTGAAAATGGCTGTGTGATTATTCTTTAATGAGCTTAAATACTCTTTGAAACTTTGTCTCCTTCCTCAGGTCAGCAGCTGACAAAATTAACAAATCCAACATCCATTCCTGATAAAAATTCTCAACAAAGTAGGAATATAAAGAAATTTCACTGCTTGATCAAAGAGTTTTAACCAAAAGCATTACACATTACAAATGGAAAAGAAATGACTATTTTCCCTTAGGATAAGGAACAAGACAAGAATGACTGCAATTATCACTTCCACTTAATATTGTGCCAGAGGGTCAAGTCACATATTTAAAGTAAGGGAGAGAAAGAAAAAGCAACCATATTAAAAAAAGAAGCAGCAAAACTGACTTACTTTGAAGACAACATAATTATCTAGGTAGAAAATAAAAAAACTCTAAAAAAACTCTAAAAAAACCAAGTAACATGATTGTAGAGATCAACATAAAAATTAATTTGCTTCTATATAATAGTAGCAAATAATCAGAAGTTAATTTTAATAAAGGTAACATTTTAGCAGCACCAAATATGAAACCTTTGAAATAAGTCTGAAAAAATATACAAAACCAGTATGCTGAAAACTACAAACCATTGATGAGAGAAATTTAAAAAGACCTAAATCAACAGAGAAATGTACCTTCTTCATGTGAGGAAAGATTCAATATTGTTATGAAGACAGTTATCCAAAATTTGATTTATAAATAAAATGTACTTCAAATAAAAGCTCTAAAAGTCTGGTTTGTAAAGACTGACAAGGTGATTAAAAATTCATACGAAATGCAAAGAACCTATCATAGCTCAAACAGGAACAAAGTTAGAAAGAAGAATGAAGGCTGAAGACTAATATTACCAGATTTCAAGATTTATTATAAAGTTACAGAAACCAAGACTGTGTAATTGACATAAAGAAACAGATCAGAATGGCAGGTCCAGGAAGATACTCATGAACACCTGATTTTTGATAAATGTACAACATCAATTCAGTGGAGAAGTCTTTTCAATAATTGTGTGGGAATAATTAATAGCCACATTGCCACCTTCCCCGCCTCCTTACTTTGTATAGCTTCAACTATACACAGGTATTAACCAGGAAATGTGAGAATCACTAATGAACTAAGTATAAAACCTAAAACTTAGGATAAGATTTCCGCAACTTTAGGTTCTCCAAAGAGCTCTTATATTCAGTGCCAAAGGCATGATTCATTACAAAAAAATTATTAAGCTGAACTTCATCAATATTAAAAACTCATGCTCTTCAAAAGACATTATTAAGAAAATGGAAGAGCAAGTCATATATTGGGGAAATAAAGTGTAAGTCACACATATGATGAAAGACTTATATCCAGAATCTATAAAGAGTTCTCAAAACTTAACAACAGAAAAATCAAATCAATTCATTTGAAATTTAAGCATCCGTATAACTATTAGCCTCTTGGAAATTTGTAGAAGCTTTATTTGCTCTATGCCAAACAGGAACTGATTCAAAAATGTCCATCAATAGTGAAGGGATGTTTGCATTTTCGTATAATAGAGTATTAGTCAGTAAAAAAAAAAAAAAAAAATTATGAAACTAGTGATAAATACAAAGACAAGGATGAATTGTAAACTAATTGTGCTGATTGAAAAAAGCCAGAGAAGAAAGTGTACATACTCTATGACTCTGTTTACATGAAACTCAAGAAAATGTAGACAGAAATTGATGCGGGATAGCATAGCATAAAATCTATAAAGCAGATGTATAAACAAGAGATAAGGTTCTCTGACTAAGTCTAAGACTTGTTGACAGACCCAACCCAAATAATGGTAAGGATGGGCTTGCAGCAAGCAATGGCCTTACTTAGCAACCCGGTCTGAAGACACACCCCCTACTTACTCATCTGATTTCTACTCTAGGCAACCCTATCAGCTCTCATGAGAACTCCAGGGCCCTGAAGACACCCAGGAAGAGAAGAGTCCTGTCCTCCAGGTATTTAGGAGAAACCTTTTTGTCTCTGAGAAGCAATGCAAGCAACACATGCGGAGTGAGGAACATGGTGGCCACACTCAACATGCGTGCACTTTTTCTGAAAGTGACTTTACTAACAGCAGGAAGGTTAAATTGGCTGTTACTAATTCTAATAATAAATTTGCCATATGGTCCTGGCAGTACAGCTCTTTTGGAGAATTCTTTTCTGATGGACCCAGACTCTCATTGGGGTGTCCCATCAATACCCCCATTCCCCTATCAAAATCACTGTACTGACAGAAAGCAGATCTGTTGAGTAAGTGAGGTTCGGAGAATGTGGTGACAGCAGGGAAGGAGGCATTACAAAGGGACTTAAAAAATGTTTGTAGGCCTGCCCTGGTAGCTTAGCAGTAAATCTATAGCCTCCAGCTGGCATAGGCCACATGCATCCTCTCTTTTCCTGTCTTCCTGCCTGCACGTTTCCTTTAAAAAAAAAATGTGTATACATCTATATATAATTTGTAGATGATGGATATGTTTGCCATCTTGACTGTGATATTTTCACAAATATCAGTACTTATTAAACTATACATTTTAAATGTGAGCAGTTTATCATATATCACTTATACCTCAATAAAGAAAAATGAAGAAAACAAAACAAAACTTTGGCTCAAGTTATTAGAAGAACAGAGTTGCTGCTGACTGGGATGAAGATAGAGTGGTTCTGAGGAAGTTCGAGAGGTAAGTTTTGGACATGTTCTGTTTGAGAGGTTTATTAGACATCCAAATGATTTTCTAAATGGACAAGAGGAAATATGAGTCTTTAGTTCCAGGGAGACATCTGGGCTGGGAAAAAGTGTGGCTCATTAGCATTCAAAGTGTATTTAAAGTTTTGGTAGGCACTTTGGATATTTGTGATTGCTTTGGGAACCATATTCTTGAATCATTCCACATTAACTGATCATCTACTATGATTTGCTAAATAGAATTGAGACAGTTATGTTACTGTATGTTATGTTATGCATTATGTTAACATATATTGCTATATAAATGATTTGTGTATGGTGCTTTTTTTTTTCCAGTAAGTACAATTTTTAAAACATGTAACTTTGTTTTGGATGTCTACTAAAACTCCCTAGGACTGTGCTTGCTAGGGGAGTTAAGAGTCTATCAAAGATCTTTCTTTAGTAAGAGGAATTTGAAAGCTAGTGCTTAAAAGTCCGTGCTAATGACCTGGTAATTGTTTTAATGGATTTTCAATGAAGTGTGAAGTTCTCTGCTGACTTCTCAACAAAGTGTAAAGTATGGTAAAGCATGTGAGAGAGTTATTCTCACTCCTTTAAATTTGTGTCTATCTCTTTATGGAATCAAGAAGTACAGCTTCAGTTACTCTATCCATATAAATTCACTTTGGGTTTGTAATCATTCAAGCATCCTTTCTTGGTTCTGCTTAACAGGCCAGTTGGGGTAAAGCAGAGTGCCTTCGGCCCTTTTGAACAAAGGAAAGACTTGAGCATCTGATAGATTGGAGAACTAAGACTCTGAATAGGTCAACCTGGATTCCTGGACATTATCTTGCTTAAAACTTTCTCTAGCCTCTTACCTGGGAAGGAACGGATACTTCTCTAGGTTTTCTCACTCTTTGTTTCTACTAGAGTTTATTTAAAGGAACACATGTTCCAAATGTGGCCTCCCAATTGCTGTGAAAGAACATTTTCCTATAATTGACATTAGTGCTTTCATTTACATTTACTGCTGTGTTAAGCTATTTTGGGGTGTGCCTTTACACTAACCCAGAAATGATTCAGGACAAGAAATCTTACCTCATAATGTGGAAAGGGCAGAAAATGCAGGCGTTTATGTTTTATGAAATCTGTTTTGTTTTTCCTGTCTTTGTTTTTTGGTGATGTCTAATAGATTTGGAGGGCAAATAATGGTCAAATGCTTTTTCTTGTCTGAGTCTCCAGAGCTTAGAGTCTATGCCCTCTATGTCAATTCTTCAGTAGAAATACTACGAAGAGTACATTGAGGCCACAGACAACTCTCCTTACCGGTGGAATTCAGCCCAGGGCAAGGAAGTTGTGCCTTAGGCCCTGGTCAATAAGTTCTAAGGTGATATTATGAATGAATCAGTCTCATAGATCTGAACTCCATTGAGATTCTAGTGTGGCAGTGAATTAACAGAGTGTGACAGACTTAGGTGGGGTTCATTGGAAGCAGATTCTGAGATGGAGATTTATAATAAAAAGTTTATTAGGAAACACTCACAGAATCATCATTATAGGAAAGGTCGGGGAGGAGTAATGGATACAGGGAAAGGACCAGTTGAAAGAGAGACCCTACATCATTCTATACAGGATTGTGGATGCTGGGTGGTCCCAAAGAACTGTTCCACAATGAGGTAAGACGGTTGGGACTTTCTTCCTCCCCATCAGCTAGTCATTGCATACAGGCTGTCCTTAAGGAGAGTGTGTAATCTTGTATGAGAGGGCTCCCTTGGCAGAGGGCTGTTCTTGGATTGAGATGCAGAATTAAGTCAACAGCCAACACATACAGGCTGTTGGGGGAATAAGTGCCTCAGTCTTGAAGGATAGATATCTGGGTCATAAACCACAGTGTCCTTTGCAAAATTAATGATGTAGGTCAAGATTAGAGTATTGGTGACAATACTCTATGCAATACAAGATTGGCTGTGACAAAAGTAAAATTTTATTTAGCCTTGAAATTATATCAGCTATATGTTTTAATAATAACAAAAAGAAGCTTGAAGTCCTACTCTGAACTGTCTTCACTATATCAAAGTTTATTTTTTAATCCTTAAAGCAACTTTATAAGGTAGGTATTATTTTTCTTAAAAAGTGTTTTTCAGGAAGATGAATTGTACAAAATCAATTGTAGTATCTGTTTCATATCACATGTTCTTTTCCTCAAGTTACACTGTAGGCTTTGTCCAGCTATATTGTAATTTTTGTGTTTTCTAAATTTCTCTTGTTTCTCCCTGATTTTTATTTATATATATTAAACATCCATTCATCCTTTAAGTTTCATTTGAAAGATCAGTTCTCTTATGAAGTTTTTCTGAGCTTCCTCACAAATAGTTATTTTCTAACTGTGATCGCAGACACTTTGTGCCTGACAGCCATTGTTCATGAGATGAAGACTTTGGTTCATAGTTTCAGTCAGGTTGCTTTGCTTTGGGGTTTGCCGATGCATTTCTTCGAAGAAGGTACTCAATCTTGTAACCTTTATTTCCCAGCAGTTCCCAGTGAAGCCTGAGATGTGTACCCAAAGTGTTTCTTGTGGTTGACCAAATCAAGCATCATCACAGAAACATGGTAAATTGCAAACAGATTTTTCAGTTGAAGGATGGTTTTCTTGTTGAATTTGAAACTCATATAAGTGAAACCCAAATTTTATTCACTGACAATTATTTGATCCCACATGATGTTATGTTCAATGTCACTATGTGGAAAGTATAGAATGTATCTTTATTTCATTTTTTCTGCTTTTCATTTTCCTTTTGGGGAGGCACTGACAGGATTTCAATGTAACAGCAATTCCTAGCAGTGATTTTGCTAATGAAAAGTTTGAGATTGTATAAGTGAGGATGCACACTGTCGAATGACCTTAATGGTCTACAAACTTGCTCTGTTCTAACACCAGGTCTCAGGCTTTCTTCTGTATCTTCTTTTGTGCTCACTTTTTTTTTTTTTTAAGGAAAGGTACAGGCAGGAAGGCAGGCAGGAAGAGAGAAGAGGAATAAACATTTCATTTATTTTATTTAGTTGTTCATGTTGGTTGTTTCCCCAGACCCGGGACATGAGCCTGAGTCTTTGGGATATTTGTGGACTGTGCTGTCTGCCAAAGGCAGCCAGCAAACCACTACTCCACCAAGGTGCACCATTGTGTTCACTCTTACACGAAGTAACCCAGATGCTGAAGTTCATGATGACCCTAAGATATGCAATCCTATTCCTACCATCAGAAAGGGAATCTTCTAAATTGAAAGCAGACATAAATACGAGTTTATTAAGTTCTTTGTGGCAACTGTGAACAAGAGTAGACATAATGGGCTCTCTTTCTAAATAAATGGGACTTCTTTTCATTGGCAATTCTACCATAGAGCAAAGCCAACTCTGTCATCGTGAGCACCTTTTGGCAATTCATGAATGATTCTAGACTGATGAGCTGGCCAGTATCTGAAAGATTTCTTCCATTAGATCAAGTATGGATTTGAAGTAAAGATGTAGCCAGGAAAGTGGCCTGTAGCTCCAGTTGGCCTGCACTTTGGCCTCTACTTTGTTGATCTGTTAGGTGGGATGCAGTGTAGACATAGTCACAGAGTGAGCACCATCTCTTGGTTCCTCTCAAGCTCTGTCCAACACAAGTCCAGAAAGCTCCCAGCACTCTCTTCTATCTGCCTTGTCTATCGGTTTTACCAAACTGGCTTCTGATGACAAAACTTGTTCTAATCTGTAACTTACATATCGATTCATGACCCTTTCATTGCTTTGTGCTATTATTCACACTAGTAAAAGGGTGATTCCAAATAAGTGGATCTATAAGAATAATTAATCAGATCTCATAAGTGACAATTTGCAACTCAGAAATGACTTAAGTACAAGGAGGAGAGGCTGGTTTAATATGCCTTGTTGTACATTTCTTACCATTAACCTTATAGAACAAACAGAACTAAATCATTGTTAATGCTGAAGCTTCAAGTTTTCTTCTAATCATTTTTCTCCCCTTTTGGTGCCCACTCATAAATACACTGTCCCTTAAATATTAATCCAGCTTTGTTATTTAATCAAAAGGCTTCTCTGTTCTTTTCTTACTTTATATTAGTAGTTCGCGAGGCATAATATCAAAAGCACCAAAAAACTGCATAATTGATTTCTGCAGCTTTTTTTTTTTCTCTTTCAAACACCCATTTTCATGGGCAAGTAATACCTTTGTGACACCTTGGAGACTTTCTATCATTAAATCATTCCCGCAGGTAATCTTCTCTTTATCAGTCTGTAATACAGTCAATCAATATTCTGAAGATGTGTGGAAAACATTGAAGATGTCACTTAGAAACCAAAGATTATACTCTTTTACAAAGTTTCAAAATTGTAGTTCTTTCTCAATTGAAAGCATTATTCCTCATTTAAAAAGTATTGTCACGTTATTTTTCCTGATTTATTTAATTTTAGATCCAAGGTTGTTCTTGCTACCCTGTTTGGACTAGTCAGTAATCCCACCACCTTACTTGTTCCTACAACGATTGTTTATGCTTTGCAACTTTTTATTTTTCCCTGGTGAAGGCTTGTAGATAGCATTCACTTTCTCAAGAACTATTCATGTAGGGTTCACTATCTTGTCTTACTGAATACCTTAGAAAGGATGTGCTTTTTGGAAAATTGTATTCAAGGTTGCCTACACTGAAGAAGATCTGCTGTGTCCTAAATGTAGATGAATAAGAGACTGAAAGCAGGACGAGACATAGAAATGATCTGTGATCTGGCAAACACAAGTACGCAAGCAGGCCATGCTCAGAGAATGGGGTAAGGTGCTAGGGAGGCAGAGAAAGAGTGTCTCACTGAGCTTCCCAAGAATCACTGGGCTTTTTTTGAAGGACCTGGTAGAGTATCTGAACTAAATCTTAACAAAAACAAAATGGAATTTTCCGAGTGAAGAAAGGTAGCAGCCAGAGGAAATAGTGTAAGTTCAGGTTTGGTGATTCCAAGTATCGTAGTTATATTTGGAATTACAAACGAGTCAGCATTACTAGATTGAAAAGGAGAAGGCAGAAATTGGGGTGGATGTGAGTAGGGCAACATAGCTCTAGAGGTGGGCCAATCCTTAGAAAACTTTCTGTAGGTAGTTTGGTTTGTATTCTGGGTAGAGATGAAAGATGTTTAACAGATGAGGAAATAGATTTGAGTTTCAGGTCACTTTTGGAGTGTGAGGTGAGCACATTGGAGGGGAGTGATTTCCAGGACAAGGGAATCAGTTTGAAAGTGAGTGCAACTGTCCAAATGAGGTGTGAGGAGGGCTGAGACTTGAGCAGGGGTTGTACAGGTGGAAAGAAGGAGACCCACTTGAAAAATCCTTTGGAAATTTGTTTGTGGAAGGCGAGTGGACTGACCGTCGTCCATCCACGAGCAGGTGTAGGTACAGTTTCCGCGGAGGTTCTTGGAGTGAAAAAGGAGCATCTCCCTTTCTTGAAATGATGCCCCTGCACCTCTGTGCACTGTCAGTACATGAGGCATCTGATTCCACAGGGGTAATGCTCATGAGGCACCAAATTTCCTGCAGTGGGTCCAATGTGTTACTCAGAAGTTTTCTTTTTTTCCTCTTGAATATCTGAAGCTTAATCCCAGTGAGGAGAGCTGTCATTTTCTTTCCAGACAGGAAGCTGAACTGTCTTTTCGAATACCCTGGGGCTTTCTGAACTCACAAACCTTTCATTATAAGTACTTGTCTAACTTACAGGGAAGTTACACAGAGTTCTCACCATGTACAATACTTAAGATGCAGTTCATGTGTTTATAGTTTTGTCCTTGGTGTATGGGCCCCTCAAAGAATGCTGCCTCCACAGAGGTCAAAGGAATTGTTCTTTGAATTTTGGAGATGGGTCTCTGTCAGAGGGGGGCTGTTGTCTATGCCTAAGACTGCTAATGAGCATACAGTATATCCTCAATCTACTGAAACTTACAAAGCTACTAGAAAAAAAATTGCCAAATATTTAAAAGTTAATTCATTTATTATTTAAAATATTTACTAAGAATCTACTTTACAGCCTGGTGCTTTGTGAGGTCCTAGGGAATAGATACTTGTCAAGTTAAGGCCACAAAGGGTGGGTGGGAAATGGTTAATAGTCCAGGACAGCCGTGAGCAGAGGTAGCAATGGGAGAAATTTAACTGGAGTCCTGGGGAAGAAGCCAAAGGTCAGACACTAAGGGTCCACAGGTGAGTGAGAACTCTAAATGGGAAGAAAAAAGAAATAGAAGTGAGACAGAGCTAAGAGATGGGACCAAGTGGCAGCAGTTTATAAATAAGAGTAGAGGTTGTGGGGATGTTGCTGCAAACACAAATGTGAGTGCAAGACTCACTGTAGGGGATGCTGGGGAGTTATGTGTGAGTGCTTCCCACTAACTTGAAAGCACAGGTTTGTGGCAGACATGCCTTAAGAGTACAAGAGAAGGGCTCTTTAGAAATTGCTTTCTGCTTAAGGAGTATAAAATTAAGCAAATGGAAACCAGCAGTGAGAGATGGCAGCATCTGATCACTTGTGCTGTTTTGTGATGTAGGAGCCTAAAAGAAGAGATTTATGAGGGCCAAATTTGCAGATTTTTGGTGAATGAAGTAGAAATTAAATAGATGCATAATTTGTTCAAAAACCTTATTTATTTTTTAAAGTCAAACTCACCATACCTTCCTTGACTCCACATTATATACACACTCCCTATGCCAACTTCTATCATGATACTATGCTATAAACTCCTGCTCAGGAGTCATCTCTTTCATGAAAGCCCACCTGTAGTCACTAAGTCAGCATCATTTTCCTTCCTCAGAGCCTATACCCATATTTTCCTCTCTGATAAATTGCTTAAGTGATTGCCTCTGCTGAATGAAGGGTTCTATGAAACGTTTATTGATCTCCCTACTGATCTAGTCCAACATAGTCCACTACAGAACTCTGTCAATGATCTCCTCACTGTTTTTTTTTTCCCATTTTCACCATTTTGAAAATGTCATCTTGCATTACTCTTAACTTGTCCCCTTTGCTCTGAATAATCTTGTCCATCTCCTATTTCCAGCACACTACATTCCTTCCATACTCTCTTTGCCTCATTTTCTCATCTGTATGCCTCTTTCTTCCTTCTTCCCATCATCATCTTCTTTTCCATTTCTTATATTTTGTCCCTTAAAGAACCAACTTCATCACCTTGCCTTCATGACTCTTGATACATAGTCATCATTTATATTAATATTTGCTTGTTCATATTTTTTTGGTAATAGTTATTCATCAAATTATTTATTTGTTCTTTTTCCTCATCAAATGTTTTAAGTGCCTATAATGTGTCAGAAACTGCCCCACCCTTGAGATACAACTGGGAATGTGAGAATGTGAGACTATCCCTGCTCTCCAAATTTTCAGTCTTGTGCCTTTGGGTATTTCTTACTTGTGTTTAAAAGATAATAAATACAGATACTCATATTTACCTCACAGTTTGCAAATCACTTTTTAATTTTATTTCTTGTGTAATTGACTATACAAAATCTATCTGGCATCTTAGGTGTTCTAACTCCCAAGTTCAATGCTCCATCCCTGTGATACTGTAAGGCAGATAATTGCTTCTCTGGTTCATTTATAATATCCAACACTACATAGAGTGGGATTCCCATTCAGTAAATCTTGGGTAATCTTTCTTAGGTATTTACCATTATCTATGGTTCTGATTTTTAAAAAAGGAAATTGGTTGCTCTATCAGGTTTTATTTGCCCAACTGCATTTTACCCAAGGAAAGGCTGTGCCTGGGAAATGTCACAAATTCAAACTGGCACATCATAAAACTTGATTCCCACCAGAAAACAAAACTTGATCTTGGCTCTTCTACCTTTGCATGGTATGGTGGTGGTGGTGATGGTGTGTGTGTGTATTTGTGTATGTTTAAGTATTACTTTCTACTTCTTTGTTTTTACGGGCTTAATGTTTGAAAGTACCATGGAGGCTGGTGGGAGTTGAAGTGTCATGATGTGGGCAAGTGTGATTGTAGACATATTATGCTGGTAGTGCCCATAGTCACTCTCTTATCCTGGACCTGGTGATTTCTGGTTGGTGTTCAGTGTAGACCAGATGTATAAGATATCCTCAAAGAAGCTATCTCTCAACAGCGCCATTGCCATGAATAATCACCTCTTCTCCTAATCTCTATGATTCAATACAATTTAATTCAGTTTCATTAAGATAACATTTTCTGATCATTGGCAGCTTACTAGGAACTCAGGATTCCTATAAGAATAGTGCTCACACTATGACCTCCAGTAAATTCAAGTAGTCTTTCTTTTATTCTCTTACTCTGACACTTTTTTGTCCTATTTCTCTATAGTTCCTAAGGGACATGGGGAAGACATCAATTATATCTTTATGTTTTTTTTAAGAAAAAATTGTTGACATTTTTTCTCTTTTGTCAACAGAATCTTTTCAGTCTTAAGCATGTCCTTTCTCTGGCACCTGCTACATTTGATCACCTTGTAGTTGTCCCAGCTCCCCACAGAGAACCAGAAGCAGACCACAAAGGCCATTTTATTTGTTTCAACTCAGCTGAGTTTTTATAGCTCACCTTCCAGTTGGAGAAACATTATAACAAACAGAAAAGCAAAAAGGTAAACCTTTGAACAGCCTTCTCAGAAGAACACAGTCTGTAAAGTTAGTTGATTTGCTCTACTTTTTGAGTCTCTGAATGATAACAACAAAATGTCTAATTGATCTAGTATTTACATTATTTCCTCTCAAAATGTATGTTACAGCACCTTCCACAACCCCTGTCATTCTTCTGAATAATGGCTCTACCTCAAGGGGGAATTCACAGTGAAATGTTTTCCCACTGCAAAATTTCTACTCAGATATGAAAGCAGCAGCCGCAGGTACAGGGGTGAGCTCAAGTTTATGAAAATGGATTTGTGGATACTACAATAAGGAGAATATAAGTTCAGTTGCTCTCTTAGCTTCTAATACGAAGGGAAACTTCATAGTTTGTTCTAGAAATGAGAGCAAGGGTGAAAAAAAAACAGCTTTCAGAAATAAAGAAGTGAGGAGACAAACTGTTTCCATCAGAACTGTCTCAGAAAACCCACATATTTCATATATATCTGGTAATAATATAAATATGCAAAAGTGGCTTTTTTAACCCCTCCGCTATTTCAACTATAATGATCTGTTTCAAGATCATTCCCAGCTATGAAATGATGAACTGGTGGAGTGAGGGGCCCAGAGCAAGATACAGGATCATTGAAAGTCTAGGAGGTTTTATTTAATGATGCATAAGTACCAGAAAGAAAATTATGATGGTTACTATAAGATCTTAATTAAAGCAAAACCTGTGTTTTTTTTTTTTTTTCCTGGTATGCAACCATATCTGAAACCATCACTGCAATGTTCTGGATAAACTCAAGCACTTAAAAACTAAGCCTAGATAGGAGAAAATATGTTTTGGGGATATTATAAATGGGGCTGCTTATGGGCTGGATTAATTTTCCTGCTTAGCTGTGCAACTGCTATGACCTCAGCTGAGCTCATTAAGTGCCTCAGGATTATTTTTTCCATCTGAATAGGATGTTGTAGTTATCTTATGGACAATACTGAAACAGTAAAGTCTTAAAGGATTCAACTTTAGGCATAATCATATGCATTTATGTCTCTGTCTGCCTTTTATTTCCCATTCTAACTAGTCCTCTGTCTTCACAAACTCTCCTAAGTTGGCTCAGGGCTCATATTCCCTTTTGCATAGGCCTTAAGCACAGAACTGATTGGTGATGAATGTAGACACAGAGGCACTTTAAACACTGCACTGAAAACATATATCTACCATTTATGTCCATGGTAGGCAGAATAACTTCCTCCCACCTCCCAAGACATCCACATCCTGATTCTTGGGACCCGTGAATACTGTTATCTTATACGACCAAAAGAGCTTTGCAGCTGCAATTAAGAATCTTGAAATGGGATGGGGGCAAGTGGTGACAGGCTCCAAGGGACTATGGTGATGAAGTCTTGGCAATTTGGTGGTTGGCAGGATGTATTGGCATATATTTGAGAAATGGAAAACTTGCAAACATTGGTGTACATTATTTTTAAAGTGAAATTACCTCTATAAAAAGTTAAAAAGAAAGAATCTTGAAATGGGACAATGACCTGGGCATGCTAGATGGATTCAATCTAGACATAAAGGTCCTTTACAAGTGACAGAGATAGATTAGTAGGCTTCAGAGTTTAGAGAAATTCAGAGGTCACCCTGCTGGCTTAGAACATGGAAGAAGGGGTTTCAAGCCAAGAAATACAAAACCTATAGAAACTGGAGAAAGCAAGGAGTAGATTCTTTCAAAGCTCCCAGAAGTAATCAGTTCTGGTGACACCTGAATTTTAGCCCTTTAAAATCTGTTTCAGTCTTCTGATCTCCCAAACTATAAGATAATAATGAATTGTATAGTTTCAAGCTACTAGTTTTATGTCAATGTGTTTCAGCACCAACAGAAAACCCAAATATATCTCAATTGACCATTTAATCATTTGATGATAGATATTACAATGAAAAAAAACTTAACTTGTTTAGAGTTTGTCTACTAAATTCAGGAGGAAAAGAGTTGAGGAGGATGACAGAAATTTATAGCCCTATCCAAGTGCTTAGTGTATAGTTATAGTTTGAATTTATCTGATTCATCATCGTATGTTTCACTCCCTCCCCCAGCCCCAGTCATCTCCTCACACCTTCCGGAACGATTTCTAAGAGCAGATATCTGATCATGTCACCTTCCTGCTCAGTATTTTCAGCACTTTCACATTGCCTTCAAAGAAAAGGGTGGACTTCTTAGGAGACCTATGAGACCCTCTATGACCCATTCCTGACTGAGCCCCTGACCACACTGCCAACTACAACTCCCCTACACTGTCTCCATAGTTACTTATTTAGGGGTTCTCATATGCTGTGGTTTTTCACAGTTCTTTGCTGTCACATGAATTTCCTTTTATTTTAAGTAATATTTTTGATCACTTACGATCACAGCTGCCATTTATAAATGCTTAACAGACATGAACTCATTAAATTCTATCTAATAGGTACCAGCATTAGCACCATTTTATAGATGAGGAACAGAGATGTTAAGTAACTTGGCCAAGGCCACATGCCTCATGTGTGAAAGAACAAAGACTGACTGGGAAGCAGAAAGGAGCTCAACTTGGTCCTTGCTTTTCTTGGCAATGAGAGTCACATAGATTATGCAGATTTCAGTCCTCACATGCCTTTCATAAACACTGTCTGAAGAACTATTGTCTAAAAATGGTTAACTAACAGAAATTTTCTATGCTTTAGTGTTATTTTAATTAAATTTGTATCGTTATTCATTTATTACATGCAGTCAACCACATATTCTACAAATATATGCTAATTACATTTCATTGATGCACATTTTCTTGAGAAAAATAAGGAACCAGTTGAGCCAGGACAAATCTACATAGGTAACCCACCAGAAACAATCCAAACAACTGGTACCAGCCATTCGAGAAGTCTTGAGTCACGCCATCCATAAGACCTAATCTTATTAAAGAGCCTATTGAAGGGTTAGGTGGGCCTGGAGAAGGCAGAACCTAATGGAATTTTTGAATTTAGCTGATTTGATAGAATCCTGTGGTTTTGCCCTTCACTTACTCTGCTCTTCCGTTAATTTAGGAAGAGGTATATTCACATTAGATAAAGAGAAATACCTTCTCATCATGCTTAACTACCCAACAGACTGTAGTCAGAGGCAGCAAATTTGAGCAAACTTCTCACAAGCCTGGAAAATGTGGTGACTGTTAATGACAATTGCAGGTGACGGAAGAGAGTGCTATGGTGAGAGGACCTCTGGAGAGAAGCCTGACATCGCTGACTGAGCAAATAGTGTGTTTGTGACTTTAGGTATGAGGTATGTATTGATAACAGGGACCCGATGTCCTCATGATAGAAAACAAAATGAAGAATTATTGGTTTCCCAATCTTTTTTTAAAAAAGATTTTTTTGGAGTCTATTTGTTTCACTGCTGGAGATCCGGGGAACAAGATGTAAGAGCTGTTTGTCACCTCTCAGGCAGAGAACTCACTAATTCATTTCTTTCTTGGGTCAGGGAACCTGGTCTCCTTTATCAGAAGAAAACTACTTCACAGAGGAAGTGCTGTCATTGTAAGGAGGAAAGGAATTAAATAATACTGAATTAGCAAGCTGCTCATTTGCTTCTGTTCTTTTAATTGATTTTTAAGCCTGAGCTTACTTGATAACTTTCTACCTAGAAGTTTAGAACTGGCTTCCTGCATGATCATAGGAAGTCATTAAGTGACATTTTGTTGGTAATGAAACACCCACACACCCCATGCACAAACACTCAGACCTCTAATCCCACAGTCACCTTTGCTTTGGATGCTGACCCGAAGCTCAATTCAGTAAATATGCATTGAATATAAGCTGTGTGTCAGATACCATGATGGATATTGGAAAAAAAAAAAAAAAAGAAAGACCTGGTTCACACTTCAAGAACCAGCAATCTCTTCATAAGAAATTATTTAGGAATAAGTAACAGATTCATTCATTTGAAGTTCCACTCCACAAACATGTATCGCAGGTCTGTTATAGACTGAAATTTGCCTATTGCCCTCAAATCCATATGATGAAGTTCTTATCCCAATGAAACTCTATTTGGAGATAAAGCTTTTAGGGAGTAATTAAAGTTAAATGAATAGGACCATTAAAATGATGGGACCATGATCCCATAGGGCTGGCGTCCTTATAAAAAGTAGGAAGAGATACCAGAGTGCTTGTGTTCACATGCTCACAGACTCATCTGTGTGTGTGTGTGTGTGTGTGTGTGTGTATGTGTACAGAGAAAGGGCCACATAAGGATAGCAAAAAGGTGGCTATCTATCTATAAGCAAGAAATGGAGTGCTTACCAAAATCCACTCTTAGAACTTCTTGATCTTGAACTTCTAGCCTCCAGAACTCACGTGCCAGGCATTGGGTTAGGTGCTAAGGTTGCAGTATTGAACACAACATGTATAGTTCCTGGCCTCAAGGGATTTCTTTATAACGGAAGAAGATTAAGTGTAATGAGTGTTATGAGGGCAGAAATAGTTACTTGTTCAGAATTCAGGGAAGGAATCACACTTATTTTAAGAGTCAGGGAAAGTCTACAAGAAGTGATTTTTAAGAAAAATCTCAAGTGTAATTTCAACGATGGTAGAGGTGGGATTACAGAGGGTCAGTCTAGGCAGAGGAGTCAGCCAGAGTGATGTCAGAAGAGATCATGGCTAGTTTGAAATCCAGGAATAAAGCCGGTGAGACAGGGTTTAGCTGGCAATGGAGAGAGACAGGAACAGGTCAGATCACACCAACTCCTTAGGTGACATGCAGAAATGTGTACTTGCTTATAAGAGCTCAGGAAGGACTCTGCACAAGAGAGAGGAATTAATTTGAAATATTGTTGTAGAACTCTAGGAGTGAGTAAAGAAGAACAAGACCCTCAGACCTAATGATCATGGCAACCTGAAGCTTTGTTTCCCAAAACTGAGCTGAGGATGTGGAAATGGTGATTTCATGGAGAAGCCATCATTTTTATATGCCTAGAAAGATATAACCCTTAGCCTTATTTAATAAGTGTACTTTTCACAGTCTGCTGGGAAGAAATTGCCTTAATTCTTTGGGTGAATGGTACATCAGGTGTTTGTGGTTTTTAAGGCCATCTAATGCCACATCAACTCTACTAAAACAAACTACTCAAAATATAATGGGTCAAAAGACATGTCTGACCAGATTGTTCACTTAGAAATGTCTTTCTTTACTTGTGGACTGTAGAAATGGTTGGAACTGATAAATGGTCTGCTAGAGAATTTGGTTGGTTGGGAGCCTGTCTATCCAGTAGGTGTTAGCAATTACACTCCTCTGACAGGGCTCAGGCCCACACCTCAAAGTAAGCTTCTCCAGAGGCTGAGAGAGTGTTGATAGCAAGACAATCAATTATAGTGAAGCTGGAGGAATTGCCAAGTAGTGACACACTCAGCATGAATGGCATTCTCTACTCCCGGGAGGAGGTCAAAGGAGATTAGAAGAAGTTGGGATTTGCAATTGCAGCTATTGGAAGGAGTGCCTGTGTAAAGGACAAGCGGGAAAAACTGCATCAGGCTGCCAGACACTTGGTAGAGTTTATGCAGTTAGTTCCTCATTCCCTCTATGTCGCTACGCCAACTCAGGCTATGCACACAAAACATTCTTAATGCCCCATGAGTTTCATAAGACTGACTTTTTGGAACCAAATCAGACGTTTCTATGATTTCCTTGACTTATTTTTCTTTTTCTCGCGGAAACTCTTCTCTTAGTTGCAACTTTGTCTTGCTTCATCCACCACATAGCACGTCGGAGAATATTTTATACAGTCCCAATAAGATTTGAAAACTCTGAATTTGCAGAAGCAGAGTGTTTCCCTAGTTGTTGATATTATGTTTGCTTATTTCTTTTTCTGTCTTTGGAATGTCCAGCTGGGTTTGGGCTGAATTCTTCTCTTGGATCTGGAGCATGGCGCTTTCTGCGCATGTGTTCAGTGGTCCTTAGCTCCCTGCATATCAGTGTGAACTCTGCCCAGAGAAGAAGTACAGAGAATATTCTAGACGACTACCATGGAGGCAGAACACAAGTTTACCCTTTGACTTAGAAAACTGCAAATTACTGTGGATCATTTTAGCTCCGTCTGTAATATTTGGCACACTTACTTAGGGGATGACTAGAAAATCTGTTTTTTAGGAAACTCTTCTTTAAATGTAAAAATGGAAGACATTGCTAAATAAAGAGAAGAATGGTAGAAGAATTGTTTAAGGTAGATTTGTCATTTTTCAGTGTAATATTTGGACAACGTTTCTGTCTCTCGTTACTTTCTCTCACTGACCTAGTTTTAATTATGCCAGGTGACAAATGTATTTGGTCTTTACAGTCATAAATTAAGTTGCTTCTTGTAACTGCTTCTATATTTCGGGGATAAAAGACTTGCATGCTGGTCTCTGATCATGTTCTGCAAAAATGTCAAAAGACCATAGAAAAATGGATGAGGCAAAAGCCTATCAAACAAAGGTTCCATTTTAGAAATTTTCATTTTTCATGAGTCTGTGGCTTCTTCAGTTACACACTGATTAAGTATTTAAAATTAAATTAGTGTGAAACTCTTCTGACCCTTCTATTGAGTTCCCAGTTTCCTTTTGGTTTTCTACACCTATGAATATGGAATAATTGTTGACTTTATTCAAAGACTTTCTCTGAATTCCTAAACTGAAATTCCAAACCTAAATGGTTGGTGCTTTGATTCTGGAAGGACCTCTGTTTTATTTGTGCTTTACAAACAAAAGCATCTTGTTCCTTCCTAATGTTGGATTGCATTTCCTTTGCTCCCTCCACTTTCAGGAGATTCTTGTCTTGTAACATTCCTTAATACTATTGTTTCAGATTTGCTTACTATTTTCTTTGAAACACAGTATCATTCTCAGCCAAATCAAATGGTTGCCATATAAAGGAATGTTAAAGTTAGGTTTTAAAATGACCAAGAATGAAAGTTATAGTTTATTAACTTTGTTCTCTTCCAAGCAGAGAAGCTAATAGGGTAGCTTGCGTTAGTGATAATCCTACATGTTTAAAGAACTGGAAACTGTGGTTTTATCTACTTTCTCTTTACAGTAATTCTAGAATTTTAGTAAGGAAAGGAAACAACGTCATAGATGTTAAGGACAAGTCTCAGTGGGACTTAAGGTTGGGATTTCTCTCCATGCTGGGTAGCCTGTGCTCTTCCCACCCGGACTATGAGGGACCTCTTCTGGGGCCAGTGTCAGCTGACATTTGGGGAGAAAGAGACAGAGTTATGTTAAGAATCAATGTTAGGTAGACTTGTGAGAAGTTTATAGAGAGAGATTCCGTGATCAGATTGATGTTGGAAAAGTCATCTCGCCTCTGCTGCTTTTCTTTTCTTCTCTGAAAAATGGGGCTAATAGTATCCACTCATAAGACTGTTGCTAGTTACTCTATTATCCATGTCGACTAGTGACACCTTGCATGACACAGATAAAATTAGCAATGCTGTTTTTCTTCTTCTCTTCTTTATTCCTCTTTCCAACATCAGTCACTCATTGAGTAGTTAGTAAATGCCTGCCATGCACTATTCTAGATACAGAGTTGGCAGATGTGAGCACAAGGGAGTCCTTGAAATTAAAAGATCTTAAATTCTTAAGCTTGGTGGGGATGATAAATTATATAACAATGAGATACACTTTATTGTAAAAAATATGAGTGATAAGCTAGTGGTGGAGCACAGTTTTCTCAGATAAGAAAGATATTTGGAGTGGAGAGATTATTTGAGCAGAATATGTTACACAAGTGTGATCAGGTGAGATGAGAGATGAGGTAGAGAAGGGAAAAGTAGACAGTGAAGAGCCTTGCTGCCTTACACAGGGAAACTTTCAATTCTACACAAAAGGTGTATCACTCTGCACAGTCAGTTTTATGACATTCACTATTAGTATCTCACTTAATCCTCATATAACACTATGAAATAGGTATTTTATAGGAAGAGATTCTGAGGTATAGCTCAATTCACCCCTCTAGTTAATGTACACAGCTGGGATTTGAACCCAGACAGCTGAGCTCTGGACCTCTTGTTTAACTATCTTGCTCGACTGCTCTGTAAATGTGCATCTAATCCTGAGAACATGGAAATGTACTCACTAATTTTAGGCAGAGCTGGGATGTGAATTTTATATTACTTTGGTGACATAGTATGGTGGTTTAGAAGGGAGTGGGAGAGCTAAAGGCAGACAGATTGGTCAACAGAGTATAATAACCCAGGAAGGAGTGGTAAGGGCCATTCTCATCATGGTGGGTGAGAAATTTAGAGGCATGATGGTGGCAGGGTGGGTGTTGGGAGTAAACAGAGAGAGAGAAGGTACAGGTCACTTAAGATTTCAATTTGGGTGTGTGAATAGATGGTAGGACCTCTAATGTTCAAGAATCAGCCATGTGGAAAAAGGGGATGATTAAGTAAGAGAAAGGAAATGCTTCTAAATCCAGGAAATAGAAAATTCACCATTAGATAACAGTAATTATATTTTCACCATGCCAGTTTGATCCTCCACCCAAACACTTACTGAGTTGATAGGAATGAATGAATGAGAAAGTGTATTTAATACTAAAATAGAAAGACTTGTTTGGAAATATTTCTCTTACTATAAAATTGAAACCTACTGTAACATTTCAACAGAGAAAGGAAGAGGAGTGGCCAACAGAGTGGGCAAGGGGTGAGAGGCTTGGCAAGGCTGCAGCAGGGCAGGGCTGTCATTGCCTGCATACACATGGCTTTCCTTACCGACAATCATTGCTCCCACAAGAGGAGAAGAAGTACCACATGGAATTTTTCTTGTTCCAGCCCTCTCCTCTTTCCTAAAACCTATCATTATCTTTCTCCCACCAAATATGCAAGTATATTTTCTCCAATTCAAACTAATCACGTTGGGACTCATCGCTTAATTGCTATATGAGAGGTGGGCAGGAGAACCTTACAAGGGATGCTTCTGAGAGGGGCTGGAGAGGAACAGACTACCAGAGAATGAATGATACAGAATAACAACTCAACAGGCACCTCTCTTAGGAACAGGCCCTCCCCCAGAGAGGATTCACTGCTTCTTCCCTTCCTACCAGGCTCGCTCACAAAGCTTAGTCAATTGTCAAAAAACCCTGATTTGCAGACCACTGGACTACAGATTGGAATACAGTTGCAAAGAAGTAGATTTACTGTGAATGAATGCAAAACTAATCAACTCAGAATGACAATTTCATATGGTTAAACCCATTACAACTTTGACTTCTTTCATCTCTTCTGAGTATATGGCATGTCATTAATGTTGCCAGCTGCATGGCTTTCTGTGAATACCAACAGCAGAGGAGAAAGCCCACCCTCAACAGACATTGGCTCACCAGTTTTCCACATAGATAGCTATTGTACTGCCAGCGCAAATGTGAAACAGGCTCCCACAATAACAGCAATTTCCCAAGTGCCCTGTTAATTTTCAGTAAACCAAAATAAAATGTGTTATTATTTATTAAGAATATGAACTACATACGGTTTCCAGATGATAAGTATTTCTGTAAAGCACCACACCGAGAACAATTTGAGTTGGCTTGCAAGCTGCAACCTTAGAGTAATGGGTATAGCCCAGGGTCAGAATTGTCACTTTTATTGGGTTAATTCAATGTTCATGGTTTACAGACTATGATATAGGACCAGCAAAAAGTTTTTCCATCCCCAATATCAGCTGCATTATACATACATTTTGCGTAAAAGAGAAGCATCCCGTATATCATGATTTATTCATGATGATACTCACTAAACAACTGCATGGCACAGGATGAGAGTATAGTCTGGGATAGGGAGCACGGAGCACAGATTCCAAATACTGGGTCTGAGACAACTCCTTTAATTATGCTAACTTTAAGAATACAAAGTAGAAAACATCATTTTACAGCTGTGATTGAATAGAATATGAAAAATGGAAGTATCCCAGATTCAGGGAATGACTTGGGCTCTCTTGAGGATAGTTTAATGACAGGAACCTTTTCTATAATACTGGCTTCAGAGTTTTTACCTGGAGTATAGGGATCCTTGATCTAACCTCAGCTTCTAGAACCTTCCCCGCTCCAGGCCCTCACAGCTGGTCCGTGATTTCCTGACCTTATGCTGCCTGGGCTGGGGAGGCCTTCACTTCAGGTCCTGTGCTCCCTGCTGGTCTTGCTGCTAGATGTTTGCCCAGAATAGAATAAGGTCTGCACCCTGTGAAGAGCTTGGGCTGTGTCATCACCTCTTGTCCTGAGGTCAAACCCGCCTTGTTCTCACGGCTTCAGAACACTGAATTAGAATGCTAGTTTAGCTCTGGCTACTTGACTTAAGGAAAAGGAACTTATATGACTTTTAAAAATTATACATTAAATACATATTCATTTAGGAAAATAAAAAAAATCTCCAACATTGCATAAATTTCCACTGACTAGTGATAACCACCACTAATATTTTGAGGCTTATTCTACAAGATCTATTTCTCTTTATATATATGTGTATGTATATGGATGTATATGTATTATTTCTATATTATACTATATTACAAATTTTATATATTTCTACATATATACTTTTCTTATAATACTTTGATTTTATATATAGAATATATAAACTATATACTTAAATGTATATGCACACATGCAGGTCTTCCCTACTATTCATAAGTAGAACATACTTATTTGGTACGATTTGGTAGAGTATATTTGGAGTCTGGGAATGCTATTACCATTAATTTATATGGAAAACTTTTTTAGCTTTCCCACATTCCCAGAATAACCTACCAAAGTATATCAAGTAGGAATATTCTACTTTGAGAGAGTGGGAGAAATATATATAGAGTTTTATAGTCTGAATATGCATTTCTAATTTATTCATGGACATATTACATTATAAAAGGTATGCTCTTCAATATTATTTTTAATGGTTGCTAAGTATTCTCATTTAAATATTAAAAATGCAAAATGCAAGAAGAATGTATGCCGTTTGCCTTTATTACTTTATCTGCTATCTCCAGTTCAACTGTCTGAAGCCTTATGGCGGGTCTTTGTGTTCACAAGGGAATATCATCATTCTCATAGTGTAATGAATAGAAAAATCATCTCTGGAAATTGTTTGAAGCTTATTTTCCCAGGTCCTAATCCAAAATATTTTCAATCAGTGATTTTGAAGTGGAGTTCTGAAACGATTTTGCTTTAGTGGACTTCACACCATGCCGTGAGCCTCAGTTGCCAGGAGAAGCCATACCCCCTGATGCCCGTCAGCCATTGTGCCTGGTAGCTCTCTTCCAGAACACCTCTCTCCCAGCTGTGGTCTGGAAGGTCCTTCTCATCACTCACAACTCAGCTTCCAGTTTGTCATCACTAGTGAGCTTTGCTGAACTGATGAAGCAGTTATATCCTCCCTTCCTTATGCATGTTTGTCACCTCACCACCCACATATCTCTGTTTCTATCCCTGTCATCTCCCCTTAGACTGTTAGCTTCCTGGGAGTCTCAATCATACCTCTTCTGTGTATATGCTCTAGATCCACCTGCCATATGGCAGGCTCAGTGGATGCTTATTGAATAAAAGGAGAAAAGCAAGGAAGGAAGGAAGGAGAGAGGGAAGGAGGGTAGGAGGAAGGGAAGGAAGGAAGGAAGGAAAGAGGGAAGGAGGGTAGGAGGGAGGGAAGGAAGGAAGGAAGGAAAGAAGGAAGGGCTACTTTATAGTGAGGAATTAGGTTAAATTTCCTTTTAGGGAATCACATTTGAGCCAAACCTTACAAATAGATGCCATTTGATGAGTGGTAACTTTGTTCTGTCACAGGAGTTCATTGAAACCTCCCAATAGTCCCTTAAAAGAGTTGCTTCTCTGTTCAGGGAGATTAAGTATTTTGTTTAAGTCCACATAATTAAAAAAGAAAAAAACAATGAAAATGTTGAACTGACATGGTCCATGGGACAAGGCAGCAGAAATGGGAAAAGAGACATCTTTGGCACAGGCCACATGAGGACAGATGTGGAAGAGGAGGACTGTGTTCTGGAGCAGGAGGATCCTGAATAGACAGAGAAAAGAGTTGGATTTGAGGCTGGACATGTAGTTCATGACTGAATATTGAGCTCCTTTCTCCAGACTCTAGAGAGTTGTTACATTCTGTTAAGTACAGAAGTGTGTGCTGAGAACTTGAGGCAGTGTGCTCATTAGACTGGAAGGGAAATACATAGGATTTGGAGAAAGGAGCTCAAAGCAAAAACCCAAGTGGGAAGTGTAAGGGGCTGGTGTAGGACAGGGTGTGGGAGTGAGTACATTGAGGATAGGACTCACTTAAGACAAAATTTAGGCCTATAACCCAAAGGCTTCAGAGCAGACTGCATACAGAGAAGATTAGAAGAATCAGTCAGTTAATTTGAGGGTTCTGGTCTGTGAAAGGTACAGTGATTTAACAGAAGACAAGGGAAGGATCACAGTTGGGAGCAGATGTTCTGTGTGGGAGGTGGGCAGTGTGAGAAACTACATTTTGGCCAGGGTAAATTTGAAATAGCCGAGGAATTGTTGAAGGCAGAAATATACAGCAAGTGGATCAGAGGGATTAAGTCAGGGTTCTGTGAAAAAGATGGAGATATCAGTGACCTTGTAGAAGATACCAACTTCTACTGATGCAGAATGGAGGGAAACAGTGGGAAGATTGGAGGGAAATTAGTGTCATCTGGGAAACACCAGTAGTATTTTTTTTTTAAGGAAATGTGCAGGCAAGAGTGAAGGTGGATAGGCAGGTAAGCAGGAAAAGAGAAGAGGAAAAAGTGTTTTATTTTATTTTTATTTATTTGTTCATTTGGTTGATTCCCCACCCCCAGGATGCAAACTGGGTCCTTGGGATGTACATGAACTTCACTTGGCCAGAGGCAGTTGACCTAACCACGACTCCACCAGATGCCACCAGTAGTCTTTTAAGAAAAGCAGTGGGTGCAGGTTCAACACAAAAGATATAAGGAGGTGATTTAGTAGGACTTTGCTCTTGGGTGTGACCATAGAAGAAATTAGAGTAACTCCCTCATGAATATGAAATTCACAGATGATTTCTTTTGTACCATCAGAGGTTTTTGCCTTTTAATAAGATTAGAGACTCTTGCGGATCCTAAATTCTCTATCCAAGGAATAGTTTTCCAAAGGTGGAACTTCAGGTATAGAAGAAGCTGGTGGGAAAACCTCTTGAAGTCCATGAACCTTATTACCACACATAAATACTGATAACATTAACCGAGCTATGTTAAATGAATCAGCTCGTTTAATTCTGACAAAATACTCCCATGAAGTATTTTATCTACCTTATTTTAGAGTTGAGGAAACAGAGACACAGAGAGGTTAAATAATGTACCTATGTCACAGGGCCAGTAAATGGATACCTGAAGGTAGTTTAAGCAGCCTGGCTCCACTGCTTGTGTTCACTGCGACGCTGTGTCTTTTCACATCCAAATTGTAGGGTTTTTCTGCCTCATCTAGAGTGAGTTCAAGCACACCGTGGGTATCATTCAGACATACTCTCAAAGAGAAAGGATAGTCTCTTTCTTAGTATTAGCTGTTTTTTCACAAGTGCAGGCAGTGGGACATTGATGGGGCAATGTGAAAGACTGTCCGCTCCCTGCTTGGCATCTCTCCTGTGTCACTGCTGTAATACTCCTTGGAGTCATCTACAATCTAGGATATGTGGGCATAAGCTCCCATTTTCTTTGCTCTGGTGGAGTGTGGAAGGAGGGTGGGAGATGAGCAGGCAAATGTTCCTTGATCTTTCCTCTAAGATATCATTGGGAATCCACCCCACATTCATCCTTGTCTCCAAAGGAGGCAATGAGAGGGTAATGCAGTGATAATCAAACTAAATAAATGAATGTATGAGTTTTATTCTAGGCTCAGTCTCACATTAGGGGTGTGTGTGTGTGTGTGTGTGTGTGTGATGTGCCTCTGAGTGCGATGAGACACAGGAAAAACAGATATGGGACCCATTTAAAACATTTTCACTTGGTATGTAGCTCTCAGGAGTGATGTTAATTTTCTATGAACCTGTATTATCTTTTATCTGCAGGTAGAATATATATTTAAGGAAACATCCTGCTTGAATCTTACCTCTTTGAAAGGAAGAAACCCACAGCTTCAAGGAATAATTGGAACTTAGATTTCTATGTATAACTGGAAGCCCATGTACTCTTCTCTGACATTGTGTACTTCAAGAAAACAGCACTCTAACTTGTTACTAAAATATTTCAAAGGAGTAAAATCTGTGGACACCTCCTCCAGGTTACTGACTGGCCACATGACTGGTAGATGAAAGGGTCAGGAAGACTATAGTTGCTGGAGGAGGTGATGGGTACACTTTAATCCCTCCCTGTCACAGGTCCACTTGGTGGGAGCGCTAAGTGCTCCAACCTGTCTGCCCCCAGAACAAAATCACATTCCAGAGGCTCTACTTTAATGCTGCCGGGTGGCTTCTCTCCTCTTCAGCATGTACTTGGTGCTTTTCTTGAAATTAAACGGTGACCTCTCACTTATCTTCAGGTCTAATGCTGGGCTGGCTGTGATCTTGCCCCTAAGCTTGTCTCTTGATTCATGTAACCAACAATCATCAATAGTGGGAAGGAGGCCTTTGCTCTTCTGTACTTGTCATCAAAGCCAAAGGAGCTCACTTTCCTCAGGGCAACATCTGGCTAGAATTTATATGGCGGGCATGGAAATATTATTTTCTAGATATTATGATTCCTTAGCTTTGGCACTGCTGAAAATGGCATGCTGCCACACCAGAAATTAACCATGTCATTTTCTTCATGTCAACAAACTTCTTGCCAGTAATGATTTCCTGTCATTCCTTCCCTGTTTCTGAGAGACCGGCTGTTCCATTGCTAGCTTACTTTAGGGAAAAATATCAAATCAGCTGGGCAGTTCTTGAGACCAGGAGCTCTATGCCAGAGGAAACAAGTCCTTTAGGATTCGTTCTTTCACTGACAGCTACTCCTTACTTACTCCTACTTATTTCTTCTGATGCCTCAACAACACTCTCTTCAGAATCCCCCCAAAACACTGTCCTACACCACTGCTGAAGCCCATGTTAGCTCCATTGTTAATTCCATGATCTCTTACTTCTATCCCTCACTGTTAATGGCTGCCTCCCTCTCAGTGCTCTCTCCTCCTTCGCTTTTGAGGTCTCTGGACATCTTTGAGCCCTTTGACTTTTCGGTTTACTTTTTCTTTGTTTCTCCTTTGGCTGCCTATCTGAGGTCGCGTGAAACCTTCAAGCACTCTGTCCTTGGGAACTTTTCTCTTTGTGACAGTGAGTGATCACCACACTTAATGGTGACTTCCATCTTTTTAAAGATATACCAGTACATAGTTTAAAAACTAAATATTTCTACAAGACTTAATCAAGTTATTTCCTTGAAAGAAATTCCCCAGACCCTGCCATTTCCTACTGGTGGTTGTCACACTCAATTCTTTTAACTGACTTTTAGGGGACTTGCCTCTAAATCTCAGAAAGTGACGCTTGTATCGCTATTTCTTTCTATTTTGTGAAGGTCTTAACTGTTGACTTCCAACATAGGTGATGAAGATCAGGTATGAGTATCTCCTTGCACATATATAACATCATATCTATATACCTTTTATACCTTCCAAAGTAGTCATTTTGCAATTTGGGCTACATGGATAATCAAGGGTTTATATTTGACCATCAGGTGCTATTTACAGTGGAAATATAAATTATCTGATGATTATTTTTGAGCAACGTGGAATCCTCTTTTGGAGAACAGCTTCCAGAGTATAAACACCTGGTTTCAAATTCAGCGGTGGTGCATGCTTCTTATCAGAGTGTTCTGGAATAGTCTTCTCAGCAGTCTTTGTCTCATATTTTCTCAGCTTTAGATGAAATAATCATTGTGTCTCTGATATTGGGTTGTTGTAATGGCTAAGTCAATAAGGAGAACAATGCATGTCACAAATGATAAGAACTAAAAGTGTTAGGAATGAAAAAAATAAGTATCTTTCCCTGTGCAATTTTTAGCTTTTCTTGGAATTGAAAATGCTAATAACAATCATCCCATATTTCATATTCTGATTTGCGTACTTTTCCATGTAATTGTTGATCATTATCCCTAATTGCTCCCCAATAACTCTCTTTTCAGTTATATTCAAATGTCTTTGGTGACATATTAATCTTCCTTTTATAAAGTCTATTCCAGAGTGTTAATATCTACTCTAGTCTGTGCCTGGCAACCTCCTGGCAACCACAGGGCAATGTTTCTCTTTCTTCACCATTATGCTGAGCAGTTCCTTTACTTCTTTCTTGAGTGTGTTCCCTTGTTTTTTTCCGCTTATTTGATCTACCTCCTCATTTTAGCATAATCTATCTTCTTGGGGCAAGATAAAAATCATTTTATTTTTTGGGATTCTGCATTCTGAAAATATCTCTGTTTCATCTTCATATGTGGGGCCAGTTAAAGTGTTTTAGGTTGAAACCATGTTCTCTGAGTAATTTGAAGACATTACTTAATAATCTTTAACTTCCTTGTTGCTGTTAAAAAATTCTGTGCTCTTGTAATTTTAGTCCTTTATATATATTCAATTCTTATTCTCTGGAAGCTTTTAGAACCTGCTTATCATTCCCAGTGTATGGGAATTTCATCATGATGTTTATCCAATATGCTGAGCACTGATGGACATTTAGTTTGGGAAATTCTCTGAATAGCTTTTCTGAGATTTTCTTCTCCATTTTCTCTTTTTCTTTTGAATTCCTATTATTTACACATGGGGTGGCTCTCTAAGTTTTAAGCTTCCTGTCTCTTTTTATTGCTTTGTCCTTTTGCTCATCTCTAACAGAATTAGTCAAAATTTATGCCAATCTATCTGCTGAAATTCTTATTTCTACTATTTTATATTTAATTTATAAAATTTCTTTTGTTGGTGCATCCTGGTGGAGCAGCAGTTTAATCAGCTACCTTTGCCTGGCACAGTTCACATACAGCCTCTGGACTCGGGTTTGTGTCCCCAGGGCTGTCAGAACAACCAAGATGTATAACTGAATAGAATGAGTGAAGTGTTTCCTTGTCTTCTCTTTTTCTGCCTGACTGCTACAGCTCATTTTCATTCTTCCCTGCACCTTCACTCACTCAGAGAATGATCTGATGCTTTGCTTAAAAAACAAATGTTTGTCTCTGAACGTCCTTTGCCCCCCTCACTTTAGTGTCTTGGTTTTTATCTATTAACACAGCATCTCTATAACTTTTTTTGGATTTTGAAGATGATTATCTAAAACATTTCCCTATCTCTGAATTATTAGTTCTTTCCAAGTTTTTATAGTTTCTACTTGGTTTGACATTTTTACTTTGGAGGTTTTCTTCAAAGGCCCAGTGACCTTTGGCTGTTGACATTTGTTTAAGAGGGAAACACTGACATTCCAGGAAGTAAGTCTTGTCCATAGGTGGAGCTTTTCCAAGGTGTGATGCCAATTGGGCCATTAAGTTAGACAAATCCTAAATCAGTATTTTTAGTTCTTCATTCAAGGTTGAAAAATTCCTTAGAGAATGATCTGATTCTTCTATCTGTTGAGTATAATCCCTCTTTCCAGATGGAGGAAAAAGCCTGTTTGAACATTTAATTTACAAACTTGTACTTAATGGCCCTGACTTTAGTTATGCGCAGAGCCCTCAGCAGTGCTTGGTCTCTTTCAGCCCAGAAAACTTTCATTTTACGTTGTTGTCAGAGAACCCCTTGTTTTTTGTAGGGCGAGGGAAGAACAGCCACCTAGAAGGTGGGCATAGATTTCTGTAGGTCTGCTTCTAAAATGGACTTGCTTGTAGCTTCCTTTCCTACATTGACAACAATCTAGTGCCAAGAATTTCTGTCTTTGGGGATTTCTATTGTGTAGATTGGACTGCTTCTCATCTTTTTCTAGACTTAGAATTCAGTTTTCTTGGATTTTAGTCAATTGTTACTCATCCATATGCTTTCTAGTTTCCAATGTTTTTCCACATTTAATTTGGATTATGTCTTTAAAAATATCCTATTTCTATCATTCTAGTGAGATTTCACAAATGTTCAGGGAGTACTATATAGAGTAATATTGATGAAAACAGATCTTAAATGAAAAAAATATAGCATTACAAATTATAGAACTAGAAAGGAAGGTATTAAGATAATTTGAGACAACTGCAAAAAAAGAGGACTAATCTGGATAGGTGCTCATGAAATGGTTCTCTGAGAAAGTCATATGTAAGCTGACTCCTGAGATAAGCGGGAGTTGCAAAGAGTATGGAGAATAGTATTGCATGCACATGAAAATTCTTGATGTGACATAATAATTATAATTCATGGTGGAACGTGAAAGAAGCCTAAACTCATGCTAATAAAGGGAACTGATTAGGTACATGCAACTAGGAAATCTCAGATAGGGATATAGCAAGACATCTAAACCCAGCAATGAATATGAGTCCTCAAGTCCCTCTCTCTCTCTATCCATCTGTGTTCTTCTTGCACTCATTTTCAGAGATATTTCCTCTATTTTGTCTCTAACAATCATAAGGCTACATCATCCTTATAGCTTCTGTCCAGTAGAAATAGACTTTTCTTACATTTTTAAAACTAGCATCCATGTATGACAACCTATGTACTTTGGAATAATCACAATAATGGATTCTGTTGGTCAGACATGTTTCAGCTCTACAGGCAGAAAATGTGATTTATGCAAAATACTAAAAGATGTTTACAGTCAGAAGAACTGTGAGAGAGAAAATTATAGAGACTTAAGAGTCTTGCAGGTGATGCTAAGCATTTGGAATTCACAATAATGGCAATGAGAAGCTGTTGATGGGTTTTATCAAGGAGTAATATAAGCACTGCCAATTACCATTGACTCATTCCACATTTCCAATCAAAATTCCTTTTTCAGTTCCCTACCTGTGTCAGCACCACCGCCATTTTCCTTTTGGCTTAGCTTTAAATTTTAAAGTTATCTTTGAAGGCTTTCTCAAACTTATCACCTGGATAAAATTGGTCACTAAGCTCAATTGGTTCTCCCTCCTGAAGTCTGTCTCCTGCTTCATGCACATTGTCATCCTGTTGCAGGTGCTTATCAACTTGGACTTGGATTTTGTGAGAGTCTCCTAACTGGTTTCTCTTTTATTTTCTCCCTGCTTCTAAGTTGTCACAGATGGCACTGTCAGATTGTTCTTCGAAAATACCACTATCTTCATGTCACTCCACTACCCGGGAGCCTACGATGCCTCCCTATCATTTAATGAATCAAGCCCAAATCCCTCAATCCAGCATTCAAGCCTTTCATCATCTGGCCCTGCTGTACCGACCTAGCTTTATCTTCCAGTTATCCCTCCGTCATGATTAGACTACATAGGCCCTGACTCTTCAACTTTTCCCCTATGGGGGTGGGAGAAAGATGGAGTGTTAGCAATCATTTTGCAGACAGAACAGGATAAAAGCTGGGAAACGAGAAAGGAGTAGGTGAGTGATTCTAATGAGTCACCATTCCATTAGAGAGAGAAGGACTGGGGATGTCCTAAATTTGATGATGTGATGAAGCTTGCTTTTCTGAGCATCTTGGATAGATGACAGTGACAACAAGAAAACTAAACGTTTGTGTGTGTGCAAAGTGAGGTTTTGGCTAGAAGGAGGACATTTGCTCAGGCAAGTCTTTCCAGGTTCTAATACCCACTCTCTCTCACAAAATGTATGGGCCTAGCTCACAGGTTTCTGGGAACTTGCCCAGACTTTTCAGGGTCAATTGGTGCTGCAGAGAAATGATGGATTATCCAGAGAGGTGTGAATAGTATCAGGAAACATGACCAACCCTGGTGGGATCTCATTATTTATTTTTGCTCAAGTAGCTTTTCGGTGGGGGTTTGGGGTAGAATTTGGAATTGTAGAAAGGAAATATTATGACAATGGGAAGGGGATCTGGCAATATTTGAAGAAAAAAAAAAAAAACAAACAAAAAAAACTATGAAAGTCCTGAGAGGTACTGGTAAAAGGGTTTTAATCGATATCCTAAGAAGAAATAATAGATTAAAAAAACTAAAAATTTTAACACTATTTTAACTTATTTTCTCCCTCTGGGATTGATTCCGTTAACCTGTCACAACTCTTTTAGGTAACAGTAGTAAACACAATTGGTTCACATTTTCTAATAGTTTCTCTTAGACTTGAGCTGATGTTTATTTTGCAAAACAAAAAGTTGGCATTAGATTTTTAAAGAGTGGAGGAATTTTATCTATTCAAGAGAACGCTTAAAAATAATATGCTACAAGGCCACAGATATTTTGTGGTAGAAAGAATGTTGGTTCCCAAAGATGTGCACACCCAGTCACTCCCTGGAGCTAGGCCTATGTTAGCTTACGTGATAAAAAGAACTTCAGAGATGTTTTTGAGGCTACAGTCCTTGTAATGGAAGCCTTAGCTTGTATTATCCTCATGTACCCAATCCGACCACACTAATCTTTAAAGCTAGAGAGTTTTCTAGCTGGGGTTGATCAGCAGATGTAACCAAAGGAGGTGGAAAACAGGTCAGAGAAATGCAGCTTTCCCTGGCTTTTGCAGACTGTGAAGATGGGGAAGCGGGGAGGGTCAAATCTAAAGAATATAGGATGCCTCTCCATGCCGAAAATAAAACAAGGAAACAAATTGTACCCTAGAGCTTCCAGGAAGAAACATAGCCCAGCCAACACTGGGATTTTAGTCCAGTGAAACACATGTTGGACTTCTGACCTACAAAGCTATAAGATAATGATTTAGTGTTGTTTGAAACCACTGAGTTTGTGGTAATTTGTTATGGCAGCCACAGAAAGCGAATGCATGTTTCTTGGTAAATATGTTTTGAGTAAATGAAATTAGTCTAAGAAATTCATAAGAAAATCCTGTAAACAGGCTTCTTTTGTTTGGGCTGCTACTTAAATATGCTTTTTATAAGTGATTCATTGTAAAACTAACATTTATTAAACACTTACTCTGTATTTGGCACTTTTCTTTGTTCTTATATAATATCTTCACAATAACTGTGATCATTCCAATTAGCTGGTGACATAATCATTTCAAAGTCACAGGCTTGGTAAATGAAGAAGCTGAGTTTTGAATGAAGAGACTTTAGAGCTCATTTGTTTAGCCTCTACTGTGGGGCTTCTCACACTTAGTTGAACATTAAAATCACTTGAAGATTTTGACTGCTCTCAATGTCCATTCACACCCCATGTCAATTAAATCACACTGAGTTCGGAGCCAGCTGTATTTTTTTTTTTTTTTTAATTTAAAGATCACCCAAGATTCTAACATGAAGCAATATGGGTTTTGAGAACTACTTTTTGTTTTTGTTCTACTGTCTTTCAAACTACAAAACAAATCTAGTTACTAATTCTATAGCATAGAAAGATTAAAACAGTTTAAAAACATAATACAGATTCCCTCTTACTCTCAATTGCTGGTATTTTCCTAGTCCAGCAACTGTCATTAGTTGGACAAAAGGGCAGTTGTTAGTTGATACAAGGGCTACGGAAGAATTGATTTTGCATGTTGACATAATTTGGACTGTCAGTCAAAATAATGGAGGGTCAGCAGTGGGGAAACCTTTCCCAAAATCAGAGAAGAAGGAGGGAGAAACAAAGATCTTTATCTGAACTCGAAAGCCAGAAGAGAATGGAGTGCTGCCAGATGAGATCTGCAATCAAATTGTCTGTCTGGACATTTTGTCACCACTCATGTTAAATGGCGGTGCCTTTATGTGCCTTCTGCATGAGACAGAAGCAACTCTACTCTCCCATTAAGATTGGCTCCATGCCCAAAGCCTATGTTGTTTTTTTTTTTTGCCTTCCCTTGGATTAGTTGTAGGCTGACCATACATACCTTTGGACACTCCTACTTTTTTAATATTTCCCAACCACCTCATCATTTTAAATATTAATGTCAATTTTTTTCCTGTTTTTAATAAACCAGGGCTATCTTCAACACAGAGCAGAAGGGATAGTTGAGTTGCCTGGGCCCAGTATGTTGAAGGGACTCAAAAGCAGCTGCCCCTTTTGCCCTGTGTTTAAAGATGGCTCTTGTTGGGGCTGACTGTGTGGGCTTTGGTCGCTACTGCTATTCTTGCCACTGTGAAGAAACCAGAGGTAGAGGGAAGAGGATTCTCCCCACCCTGAGCACCTGTTTCTTCAAGGAGTAGAACACCACAGCATAGTTGAGCTGTAGGTAAGTACTATGGAGGTTGTTTCTGGCACTGTGGGGTTATTGGGCATTACTGGTCTGGGATGTGTCCTATGCTTTGGGCAGGGTATTCAGGGCTTATAAGGGCACCAAATTTGGTTTTCACCCGAGGTACCGATATTCCTTGCACCAACCCTGGCCGTTTGTATGAAGTTACTTGTTGCTGGCTGGCTGCTCTGCTTCTGCTCTACCTCCTCCCTTCCCCTTAGTCACCAGTCCAAATCCCATCATGTTTTTGCCATCCCAATGTGCCATTTTTGTCTCAAGGAAATATAGCCAGTCTACTTCTTTGGGTCACAATAGACAGCTACTCCAGGATGGTCAATCTCAGCAGGGATGCATTCCTGAACAGACCAGAAGGTGGGGCTCTAATGGGATTTTGGCTGCAGTTCTTTGACTGACAACATGGTTGAAGACTGGGTTTCCCTTTCAATGGCATTTCTACGAGGTACTTTTACCCAACTTCCCCTGAAGCAGGACAAACATGCTGTGTTTCTTAATTTGCTGCAGAACTTCTCCACTTTCTCAGTTAGTTTTGCCAAGAGAAATTGGTTTAGCGGGTTTCAACTGGAAACAGGTGATGATGGTGGTTGTCCAGTCTCGACTGAGTCTTTTCTCCTCTTTGCCAGTCTTTCCATGGGAATAATGAATTGTATATGAATAATGGGAATAATGTGTTATATGTAGCTGATACACGTCTCATAAGGGCCAGAGTTCTTGATTCAAATCACACAGATGAGGATCATAAATTAAAATGCACTTTCGTCTTACTGGTAATAATTTCAGACCCCAATACAACATTTATTTATATATGCATATACCCTAAGTCATAAACCTGCTTTAGCTAAGATTACTTCAGGATTCCTAGCTGAGCACAAGGCAGGCTTTTTTGGCCTGAGTTCTCCCAGTTGGTTATATGTTCTTTGCAATTTCACCAGAATGTTGCCAGCAGTCTATTCCAATGTGTGCTTTGTAAATGTGGAGGTAAAATAGCTAAATCAAAGTAATGAGAGAATCACTTTTACAATGTTTCCATGATTCGCATTATTGTTTTTTTTTTTTTTTTCTTGGCTTTATTCATCTTGTTAAGTATTATAAGTTATGCTTCAGTTTTATTTTTATTCATCTTTATTTACTTTTTAAGCTTTTGTTGACTGGTCAAGAAAGGAATTTGGAGTTTGAAGATACAATATTCAATGAGACTATAGCTGAAGTGGAGTGGTGAGTTTTTTATTTAGCTAGTGAATTCCTAGGGCATAAACTAACAGACTAACTAGTCAAGAAGTAATGTTGAGGTATTTGCATAAATTCTTTTTCATCATATGACATTACCCTTGAAGAAAGATTTCAGGCTTTTTTTGTGGCTTAACATTGACCAAAAAAATTCTTTAAGTCACTGAAAATTGAGATCTTTCATAAATCATAAATTCTTGAACTAAAAAAAAAAAAAACCTCTTAAATTAGGGGAAATCAGTATTGTTTTCAGAGAATTCCCTTCTACCGTTTCTTGTGATTAATGTCAGATTTTCGTTTTTCCAAACTGATTTGTATTTTACACAGTTGTCAAAAGGGCTAGTCTTCACTTTGTATTTTTTTAAGGAGTTATATATGGTTCCCTCCTCTTTGGAAATAATATCAACAAAGCTCACACAGCTCTCTGTTAACATCAGTAAATGGTGAAAGCCCCGAGGAAACCATTGAAAATAAACTTGGTTATACTAGAATATTATCTGCAATGTATTGGCTACTTATCCATGTTTATAAATAGGACACAAAAGCTTAATTTTATCATAATTGAAGAGCAATTTTGAGAAAGTCATGTAATTTAATGGTTTAACTGTCTTTTATTGCTATATGTAAATGGACTAAATAACAGCAGTAAATGTTGAGTACAATCTAATGCACTACAATTTCTTTGGAACACAATTTAAATTTCAAATTATGTTTAATGCTTTTGTACATATAACAGGTCTCTTTTTTAAAGCTTATCACATGGAATTGATTTATTCAAGGAAACTAGCTATTGGGGAAAACAGAGAAGTAGAAGTAGAGTGGGTCATTTGAAAATCTGACCAAATAGGTTTTTAAAAAGTGCATCATTTACTTTTAAATAGTCTTTCCTCCCATTATTTTGAACTTTACCAGAATATTCCTGTGTTATATATTTAGATGATCTCTGAATATGACAATTTTTTCCAATTGCCTTGTGTTATTCACCTCAAATATTTCTTTTTTGAGTGCACGTATTTGAGTCTGTGTGTGTAATTAGGCTTAAAGGGAGTGGGAAATATAAGACATAATGTGTGTTGGGGTCCTTCTTTTTATCATAATGACTCAGTAACTGGCATCCTTTGAATTTGCCTTTGATCAGGAATCTGTAGTACCAACATCTCTTTCTGTATGAAATAATGTTCCATGATGTTCAGTGAGTGAAGGAAGTAAATGTTCTCTTTGGATCCCATCTCATTTTAAAATATTGCAAGTAAGATACAAATGTAAATTTAAGATAATGTGTTAAAAAATGAAATTCTAAGATTGGTGTGAGTGTGGGTGTTAAATAATCCCAGAGCATCAAGATGCATCCTTCTGAACTGCTATCAATAATCGTGGAAGGACTACTTTAAAGCTAACTCATTCATGAAATTATAAATCTTAGAAGGGATATATTATATATTATGTACACAGCAATATATTTTGGTCTCATGGAATTTTGCTATTTCAAAATTCAGTTTTGTGTTCTTAAGTGGTCTTCAAACAAAACTGACAAACTGTGGAAACCCACTTGCTTTTAGGTGGAAAAGAAATGTTTAAATTTACCACAACAAAATTTGGCAGCATATAATTATCAGTGCTCCATCAGGAAAACCCTTGTTTATCCTTACTTTTTTGCTGTCTTTTGGTAAAACCTTTTCTTATCTTCCAGCAACTTCCCCAAATTCACAGCTAACTTGATTGAATAAATAGACTTCATTTCTTTCTTTGTAAATTTATCTTTCCTGTGTGTCAAACTTAAAGATTTAATGGTGAAACAAACAATAACAAAACTCAAAGGCTTAGGAGGAGTAAGTACAACTATTAAACAAGTAATCGCATAATTATAGTGAATTTTTGGAGGATGTTGAAAGGCTGGAGTAAGAAGACGAGCCTTGTTCCTTTCTGTTGGTTCCTGTCTCTGTCAAGATGAACCTATTTTCTTCATGTTGGCAATAACAGAAGCCACATGAGTCTGATTTGCAATTTTTCCAGTTCCCCTATATCTCAGCCCAGTTTAGCTCCTCAGAGGACTGAGTCCCAGTTATGTTTGCCTTGTCCTCTAGATTTCTAAGTTTTAATAATTCCAGCCTCTTTCCTTTATTTCCCACTGCTGGTAGTATTAGTTGGTTCCCATAGTTCCTTCATTTGTGAAATATTGGAGTTTCCATTAGCCTTTTTCAGTTCACCAATAACCAGGCAGCAGTATTTTGTTTCAAATTCTTCCTGTTAAAATAATTGGTATGATAAAATCTGACAGAAATTTATGTGGCATATACAGCATATCCTAATGTTGACTATGTATATTTATTTTTTTCTCCTAAAGACTTACCTCATATAGTGGTTGGTTGTTACATGTTTGGGGTTTCTGGAATCGTGTATAATTTTCAAAACAACAACAAAAATAATCACATGAATAAGTAAATTATTGTAGCAGGTTTTGGGAGTATATTAATTTTGCAATTATAAATTGAAAGAGAAAATTGAAATATAAACATTTAACTATCTAATGACCCAAGGAATGAGAGTATTACAGTGTTTTTAAGACCAAACCAATTTGATGGTAGAGATAATAGGACAATGAAAGAACACTCATTAACATTTATCATACCTTTATTTGGTGGCTCACAGAAACTAGTAAGACCTCCCCTAATTTTTGAGTGGATGAAGCTGAAAGACAAATATTAAATCTCAGCCAAAATGTTGGAGTACTATTGTAAATAAGAAATTAAATGGATTAAGTAGTCCTAACCCAGTTAAAGAGATTTGGGAAGCAACCTAGATGACTGATGAAAATAAACAGCAGCTTTTGTTATGCTTGGATATTTCACATTTTTAAATTGCTTGATAATCTTTTTGACTACTAAATACCTCAAGTCCACCTCAGTGTCTCATTGTTGATGCAGCACTGGACTATTTAGCATAAGAAACTGTCTATTTTCTCCTTCTAGTTTTCAAGTTTGGAATTTAATGTTAGTTTCTGGCCTCTTACATTCTCTCTGATTTGGTCATACCTAATTGCATAAGAGTAGTGATATAAGCTCTCACATGAGCTCTAGATTTAAATTTCTCTCTTCAAAGAAATATCCCTGTATCACAAGATACTTAATACAAACTAAAACAAGAAGTGGTGGTAAGTGTTGCAAGAAAGTTAAGCAATGTAAGCATGTGCTATTTCAACTGGAATGCTTAGTGAAAGTCTGACTTACTCAGTGACATTGGGCAAAGACTTAAATGAGTTGCAGAGACAAGCTATGCAAAGATCAAGTAGAAGAACATTCCAGCTCAGTAGACTAGCAAATTCAGATGCCTAGGGAAGAAATAATATTGTCTTATTTTAGTAATCACAAGGATGCAATGGAATTAAAGTTGAATAAGTAGGAGATGAGTCAGTATGATAGGAGATACTATTTAAATGGTGGCTAGAAGTAGGTCATGTAGAAAAACAGTTCATGATCTGAACTTTGTATATTCTTACAGTCAAAATCATTGAAGAATTTTAAATGGAAATGTAATGTGACCTGCCTATTTTTAAAAGACAATTCTGACTTTTATATGGAGAATGAAGTTTTGGTTTCAGAAGATAGAATGTCATTTTCATGACAGTCCTTTCAGGAACAATGATGGTTTGCAATTAGGGAGTTGTGATAAAGAGGTTGAGAAGTGGTTGGAACAGAGATGCATTTGATGTTCAAATAACTGACGTCACTGAAGGTTCATATACGAGTCTTCAAGAACAACTGAACAACTGGTTGAATAATGTCCCAATTACTGAGATGAGAAATCTACTGTGTAATCAGAGTATATGTATATGCTGTGTAGGGGAACCATATTGTTTGAGATACTTTTTTGATATTCAAGTGAAAATGTCATGTTGACGTTTAGATATGTAAGCTAAATGCTCTGTGAAAGTATGATTTCAGGTGATTCTGAAAGCCATGTGGTTAGATAATGTTTTCTAGGAGACCAATGTAGACAGAGAAGAAAAAAAGAGCAGAAGTTGACTCCAGGAACACTCTTGACATTCAGAAATTATACAAGAGAGAACTCATCAAGACAGCGATGGAGACTGAAAGAGTTAAGTGAGCTAGGAGAAAATCTAACAGTGGTGTCTAAGAGTTCAAGTAAAGAGTTTTCTGAAAAAGGAAGTGGGCTTCTGTGTTAAATTCTTAGGGGTGGAGGGTTAAGAAAGTTTGAAGTTATGTTATCGACCATTGAATTAACATTATTTGCAAGAAATGTAAGATGACAGAAAAATGGAGATAGAAGTTTGACTGGTATTTATGAAAAATATAAAATTAGAAAATAGCTAGTATAATTACACTTAAAAAAATTTTTAAAGGGCATAAGAGAAATGGAACAGTGGTTGAAGGAGATTTTGAAGAAAATGTATAACTAAGAGAATAGTTCTTTATTTTTAAAAATAGTACCTATGCATACTTTTATGCTGATGAAAGTGATTTGGAAAAGAAGGAAAATTGATCTGGGAGAAATAAGTAGAAGCCATAAGATCCAAGTCATTTTGTAGGCACTTGGTAACAAAAGCCAGTATATATATATATGTAAGAGTTTGCTTTTTTAAAGGAATAAGATGAATTTGTCCTGTGTAATGTGATGGGAAAAAAAATATGTTGAATATAGATGTAAGTAGGTAAGTAGAGTTAGTATCAGGAGAAAATTTTCTTCTTTGTGATTCTTAAAACTGAGAAATAAGAATAGATAAGAGTGATAAGGATGATAGAGGAAGTTAGTGTTTTGAGGATGTAAGTGTGAAGTAATTAGTTGTCTCAGAGAGTATGGAAATAAATTGGTTAGGATATTTCAGCTGGATTGATAATCAGTGCTGAAGCTTGAGGTATGAGCACATACATTTATGGTAATATCAATATTCTGATGCAGATGCCTGAATAAAAGCAGAGTAGGTAGAGAGTCTTGTTTAACCAGAAATGCTTTTTTCCTAACTGCGTATAACCAAAAAAATATACCTAAAAGGCAATGGTTCATAGAACAGAATATAAGTTGCATAAAAATATAAGGATCAACTTCCAGATGGTGACTCAATAGAACACACTTTCAGGTCGCTCCCCACAGACACCGAAAAAAACGAACACACACGTAAAAATGGGAAAAAATACAAGATAAAGGAAGATTATTAAAAGCAGCCAGAGAAAAATGGGTCACATACAGAGGAACCCTCATATGATTTCCAGTGGACTTGTCAAATGAAACTCTACCAGCCAGAGAGAATGGACTAATACATTCAAAGTGCTGAAAGAAAAGGGGTTTCAACTGAGGATACTATATTTGGCAATATTATCATTCAGAACTGAAAGAATGATAAAAACCTTTTCTGACAAGCAAAAGTTTAAGGAGTTTATCACCACAAAACCAGCTTTACAAAAAATATTGAAGGATGATCTATAAAGCATAAATAATCACACAGAAAAACAGTAAGACAATGAATATTAAAAGTAGGTAAGAAGAGAAGAGAACAAATATCTGGGTAGTTAGAAGGACTGGAAGACTAATATGCTTTCAAATAAAATTAGGTAGTACACCTAGAATTGTGAATGCCAACTTCATGGTAACCTCAAAATACATCCCCAGGGAGAAAGTGAAGACAAAAACAGAAAGCGGAATCAATCAAAACATAGCTGCACCCATCCAAACTGAAAGGAAAAAGAGATTTAAGTCATCTTCTGGAGCAATGTACAAAAGACAAATTACAAAACGACACTAAGCAGCTTTATATCAATAATCACCCTAAACATTAATGGATTGAACTCACTAGTCAAATGATGCAGAATGGCTGATGGATTAAAAACCATAAACAAACCTACTGCATTCAGGAAGCCCACCTTCTTCTAAAGGATAAACAAAGACTCAAAGTCAATGACGGGAAGACAATCCTACAGTCAAATGGCAACTACAAAAGAGCAGGAACAACTATACTTATATCAGATAAAACACACTTCCATCTAAAAAGCATAACAAAAGACAGAGATGGACACTATATAATGATTAAAGGATCAGTCCAGCAGGAAGACACGATGCTTATTAATATATATGCACCAAATAAAGGAGCATTAAAATGTATCAAGCAAGTATTATTAGACCTGAAGGGAGACATTGACATCAACACAATAATAGCGGGGAACTTCAACACCCTACTAACAACAATGACAGATAAACTAGGCAGAGAAATAACAGGGGAACAGCAGATTTAAATGACCATTTGGAACAGATAAGTCTAATAGACATATACCGATCACTTCACCCAATGACTACAGATTTCACTTTCTTCTCCAGTGCTCAATGGCCTAAAACTGGAAATCAACCACAAAAAGAAAGCTGGAAGATCCCAAACCAACTGGAAACTCAACAATATGCTCATGAAAGACTCTTGGATAAAAGAGGAAATAAAAGAGGAACTTAAGAAATACTTAGAGGCAATTGAGAATGAGAACATGAGCTACCAAAATCTATGGGTTGCAGCAAAGGCAATACTAAGGGGAAAGTTCATTGCAATCCAAGCCTATCTCAAGGAATAAGAAAAATTCTAAGTAAACAACTTAACTACATTTAAAACAACTAGAAAAAGAAGAACAATTAAAGCCAAAAATTCAGCCAAAAAGTCAGAAAGGAAATAATTAAAATTTGAGGAGAAATAAATGAAACAGAAAACAAAAAGATAATTCAGAAGATCAATGAAACCAAAAGTTGGTTCTTTGGAAAAATAAACAAAATTGACAAGCCATTGGCTAGACTCTCAAAAAAAAAAAGGGAGAAAACTCTCATAACTAGAATCATAAATGAAAGGGGAGAAGTTACAATAGATACCACAGAAATTCAAAACATCATAAGGGACTGCTATGAACAGCTCTACGTCACCAAAATGGACAACCTTAAGGACATGAATAAATTTCTGGAAAAATATAGTCTACCAAGACTGAACCCAGAAGAATTGGAAAACTTGAACAGAGCGGTCACAGCAGAGAAATTGATAAAGTAATCAAGGGCCGCCCCAAAATAAAAGCCCAGGACAAGATGGCTTTTCCAATGAGTTCTACTAAAGCTTCAGAGAAAAATTAACACCTATTCTTCTCAAGCGCTTCCAAAATATTAAAGAACAAGGAACTCTCCCAAGTACTTTTTATGAAACTAACATTACATTGATGCCAAAAGCCGACAGAGATGGCATCAGGAAAGAAAATTACAGACCAGTATCTCTAATAAATATAGCTGCAAAAATTCTCAACAAAATATTAGCAAACCGAATTCGACAATGCATCAAAAAGATTATCCGTCATTACCAAGTGGGATTCATCCCAGGGATGCAAGGATGGTTCAACATACGTAAATCTGTCAGTGTCATACACCATATTAACAAGACAGAGAGAAAAACCACATGATCATATCTATAGATGCAGAGAAAGCTTTTGACAAGATCCAACACCCATTTATGACCAAAACTCTCCATAAAATGGGAATAGAAGGTCCATACTGCAACTTAATAAAGGCCATATATGAAAAACCCACAGCCAACATCATAGTCAATGGCAAAAAACTGGAAGCATTTTATCTTAGGTCAGGAACAAGGCAAGGTTGTCCTCTCTCACCACTGCTATTTAACATTGTACTGGAGGTCTTAACCAGAGCAATTATGCGAGGAAAGGAAATAAAAGGAACCCAAATTGGAAAGGAGGAAGTAAAACTCTCATTATTTGCAGATGACATGATTGAATATATTGAAAATCCCCAAAACGCTATCAAAAAGCTTCTATATCTCATCAATGAATATGGTAAAGTGCCAGGCTACAAAATCAGTGCACAAAAATCTGTTGCATTTTTATATGCAACAGCACACTAGAAGGAAACAAAATCATGAAAATCATACCATTTAAAATAGAAGTTAAATGAATGAAATACCTGGGCATATCCCTAACTAAGGAAGTAAAATATCTATACAACAAAAACTACAAGTGCTTCTTAAAAGAAATGGAGGAGGAGACAAGAAATAGAAAAACAACCCCTGCTTGTGACTGGGAAGAATCAATATCAGTGAAATGGTCATCTTACCCAAAGCAATATATAAGTTTAATGCAACCCCCGTTAAAATCCCACAGGCTTATTTCCAGGGAATAGAACAAAAAATTTTTAAATTTGTATGGAACAACAAAAGACCCCCAAACAGCCAAAGCAATCATTAGAAAAAAGAACAAATCTGAAGGGATTACACTTTCAGACTTTGAACTATATTATAAAGCAATAGTGATCAAAACAGTATGTTACTGGCATAATAACAGAGGCACAAATCAGTGGAATAGAACTGAATCACCAGAAACTGAGTCACTCATATACAGTCTGCTAATCTATGACAAAGGAGTCAAAAATCATACAATGGAGAAAGGAAAGTCTCTTCAACAAATGGCATTGGGAAAACTGGACAGCCACATCCAAAAGAATGAAACTAGACCACTCTCTAACACCATAAAAATTAACTCAAAATGTATTAGAGACTTGGACATAAGACCAGAAGCCATGAAGTTCTTAGAAGACAGCATAGGAAAGACTTTCCATGACATTAGTCATAGAGAAATCTTTGGGGACTCAACTCCAACATCATAGGAAGCAAAAAGAAAAATAAACAACTGGGACTACATTAAGCTCCTGATGGTGTCACATAACTGTATGGGCATGCAACTGACATTTCCGAGGTGGTGGTGGTGTGAACATGAAGTGACACTTGATATAGGAAGGAAACTAAGTGATTGAAAGTTGAGGAGGTGTAAATGTCTAGGAATTGAGTTTCAATTGAATTTGTTGTTATTGGAGAAAGATGATGAGGGAGGCAGTGAGTGGAAAGAAGAATAATAAACTAGGTATTCAAGTATTCACTGAAGAAGAAAGAGTAACCGGAAGTGTTAGAAGATCACAAGACTGGGTCAGAAGGATGGTGATGACTACAACAATGCAGGAAATAGAGTCCAATGTCAAGTGCTTCAAAGTTGCTGAGCCTTGTTAGGACTGTGGAAAAACCCCAAAATGGAAAAGCAATGCAGATCAAGAAGTATACATGCCACTTTCAGGCTAAATTATAAGTGGGTTTGGGAGAAGGAAAAAACAGACACCTCTTTAAAGTGCTGCACATCAAAATATATAAATATCCTCAAGAGGTTTTGAATTTCAATTATTGCTGGAAGGTGAAGATGAAGGCCACGTTTAGAGATGTGGCTATTGAGGGGCATCTATTTCTATAGTAAAATAGCATATGGAAATGAATTAAAAATCGAGGTCCGTATAAAGACCTGACTAATAATTAAGCTACAAATTGTCATAAATATTACCAAGTTACTTTGTAGAGAAGAATTTCATTATAAAGTCTAGCTACTTTTATTTTTGGTAAAAGGTGCAGGCAGGAATGAAGGAGATTAGGCAGGAAGGCAGGAATAGAAAGGAGAAAGAAGCATTTTATTTTATTTTTATTTAACTGTTCACACTGGTTGCTCTCCCTGGCCCTGACATACAAAAACTGAGTCCTTGGGATGTATGTAGACAGCACTTGGCTAGAGGTGGTGGACTTAGCTGCTATGCCACTAGGGTGTGCCTACCTACCTTTTTAATTCATGTTGTTTTATTGTTGCTTCTGTTATGTACTTCTGTTTTACAGATAGGAAATCATATATTGTGTTATATAGGATAATTTTGTAGACAAGGTTAATTACAAAGTTGGTGCTTTTCCTGTCTAACAGAACAAGTCAATCCAGCTGTGAGGTTTGAAAGCCAGCTATAAAAAATGCAGACATGCAGGGTTAGACAAATGTATTTGGGTTTTCTTTAGATTGACTATTGCTAATGTTTCCACTCTTATTTCCTGATTATAGGTTTTCACTTGTAATTATAGTTTTCTATTATTTCTTTACATCTTTTATCCAAGGTCAGTGCTGATATTTGTGAAGGACACATGACTATCTTTTACGGATTATAGAATTAATCTTAGTTCATTTAGTTTATGTGGTAGGTGGTAGATTTTGCATCATCTATGTTTGATGGTATGGGGAATAATTCCCAGTAAAATAGCTGAAAATATGCACACATTAAGGTGTAGGTTTCATTTCAAGCAAAATATTGATATTGCTGTAAGAGCTTGAGCTTCTCACCATACTTTCCCGAATGGACAATTACTTGAGCTGTTCTTATTCACGTGAGTGGTCATGTAGTCAGATGTTTATTACCCTGATCACACTGTAGCCATGTTCTTTCTGTTGTAATTTAGACAGAGCTCCAAGATGACACTTCAATCCCCCACCCCAAGCAGCCCCACATCTCTGTCTTTTGTTATTGGAGGTGGTTATTCAGGGAATGCTATTTCAAATGAGCACTAAATAGAACTAACATATTCTGCTAGAATAACTATATTTCTCCCATAAAGAAAGATTTTCAAAAATATTTACTTATGTTTCCTGGGGAAGAGTTAGATATCCTATGCCTGAGAGGACTTGTCATTCACTGCAGACATTTTGGAAAGTCACTGTTGAGCAAGTATCTGTCATACCAAGAGTGGGGACAGTGAGTGTGATCTACTCTGAGTGTAGGTCCTATGGAGAACTTAAAAACAATAATAAAACTCACTAAAACTTTGTTAGTTTTCATCATAACCATGTGCTGGCAATTCTAGACAATGTTTATAACAAAATACTTCCATCAAAATTTTTATTGACCTGTGATCTAGACAGTTTCAATGGTGAATTTTAATAACATATATGTAAACACTTCAAATTAGCACAATTATTTTATTTGTGTTTTAATATAAATTATTTTCTAGGTGGTTAATTTGATGAATTCCCAGTGATGTACTTGGCTCCCAAACACAGAAGCATTCAGTTATAAGTGCTTGTTTCTAGAAATTGCTAAGGTTTCATCCTGTTTGGGTACCATTTGTGACTTTAAACATCTGGTGTGGTATGTTTTTATTTTTAAACAGTATATTTGAAGCAATTAGTTATAAAGTGTTCATAAAAACAAATAGGTAGCTCTTAAGTTATTTCAGTTCTATTTTCTCACGTGATTAACTTGAGTTTTGAATCTGTGTCTGGTATGTAAAACATATAACACAAATTTTTCATTGGTAAGTTGAATTTTAATTTGTAGGTGAACTACTTTATGGATATTGAATAATATTAAAATTTAACTTAATTCTTATTAAATTGTCAATTGCTTTAAAATTAAAGAACAAATTAGAAAGTAAAATATTTCATCTGTGGTACAATTGAGTACTTATATACGCTGTATTTTCTGTTTAAGTTTTATTAAAATTAACTCAATTATACTGGATGTTACTTATACAATTTTATATATCTATATATTACATAGATGTGATTTTCAGTCAAAGTTAATATATCTCTACAACACTTTTCTGTCCATGATTAGTATTTATTTTGTTTATTGATTATTCCTGGAAAGAATTTGTCTTAGAAAAATGGGATATTAAATATGGTCTGCTCTGGGTAGCATAGATGCTAGATTTACCGTTAAGTGGAGCATTTCTAATAACAAAATGGAGATGCACATTCTCATCATTATGGGATGTATCCCCATGAGAAATTTAAAATTAAGTTGGAAAAGCATTTCAAATTTTTGGTGAGGCGATGCCCTATAATGGTAGAATACTTGTCTTTGGAAATCAGATAATATGAGGTATAGTGCAGTGAGTGTCGTTAAGTCTGTAGCACACTCTCAAATGAGAGACAGTGTTCAGAATCATACAGGTCTGTTTGATTCAAAGCCCTATCTCTTCTTTGTTGTGTAGTTTTTAGCAACTTAATTTTCTTTTTCTCTCCCCTCCTTTCCCTTCCCTTCCTTCCTTCCTTTCAAGGAATGATGCAGGTAGGAGGGAAGAGAGAGAAAGAAGAAGCATTTTATTTATTTGACTGAGTTGTACATCTTGGTTGTTCTCCTTAGCCCAGGATGTGAACCCAGCCAGGTCCTTGGGATTTATGTGATATGCACTTCGGCCAGAGACAGTTGACCAAATTACTACTCCACCAGGGCATGCCTGAAACATAATTTCTTTAAACCTCTGTCTCCTCACCTGGCAACATGTAAATGAAATACCTATGTATCAGAGGTTCATGAGAATTAAATGTTGTGTAAGTGGAGGTATTTAGCTGAGACTCAATCCACAGGATATGGCCACTGATTATGAGTTACCTTTTCTTCTACTTTTAAATACTCAGTTCAGTTATTTATTTTTGCATATGTTTTTATTAGGTGGACACTTTCCTTGTATTTTGTGTTGATAATTTAGCACTAATAGAGGTACATTAGGCATTTGCTAATGAGTTGTTGTTACTTTAGTTTAGTAATATTTGTTAAAGTTTCCACAAATTATTTGTTGACTGCCATAGATATAAAATAAATGAGAAGCATTCATTTTCACTTTATTAAACATATATGTATCTCTTTGGATTTCAAGTGAGATCTTTTAGTCCCAAGACTGGAGGCCCAGGAAGGTATGGAGAAGGCAGAATGGAGGGGTGGTGAATGGGGATTAAACTAAAGTTGATCCTTGTAACAATGTTATATCGTTCTCTTCCCAGGGAAGATTTGTATTGGTGGCCCTGAAGCAGAGAGATCTGTATCCCATTACTAACCAATGAGTCATTCAGTCTCCCACAGATCCAAATAAAGTTTTACAGAATACCCTATGGTATGCCTTTCAAAATATATGAACACCATAAAATATATCATTTATTTTACCATATGAGGTGACTCTGTCCTTTTTTCACCATTTGGGATAGCAATCTCACCATGTGTTTTTGACTCATAGGTTATCATCAGATATATTGGAGTTCTCTGAGCTTTTCCATTTTTAGTCCCCATGGTATTTTCAGGAGTTTTATAACTTGGTTGTAAAAATTCACTCTAAACTGAAACTTGGCAAACAATGTATTAATCTGGGAAGTTAATTTCTTTTATAAAGTCCAGAATCTGTTTGGCCCCTCTTTTGAGTTTTCAGAGACCTTGGAAAAATAAAGTGAGCAATTAAAGGTTTTTTTTTGTCTTAAAAAAATGTGATTGCATTTTTCCCAAATCCCTTCAACCTTATTTTTACAGGTGAATAGCTTATATTTTGGACTGAGTTCTGATATATTTTGAAATAGATTTTTTTTTTTTTTTTGGCACAGTGAAATAGAGTAATTAAAAAGGAACTAGGCTGAGCTTATCTGTTACATCACTGGAATAATAAAGGATACTTAGAGAGTGGAGCCTGTTTGAATTTTCAGAAAGGACTAAGATGTTAATATCATTGGATGTTCACAAGCTTACAAATAAATCAGTGAGAGGTATCATTTAAAATATGAAATGTGCCCTCAATCTTGTAAGACTAAACGATGTTAAAACTTCTGTTTAGAGTTGATTCATTGGACTTTGGGCATGACTTTGCTATCAGGTAGTGCCAGAAAAAGTGAATTCAACTTTTATATCCTTTCAGTATCAGCAGATACTGTCACCACCTCCTTCTTGCCAGGATAAAGCTCTAGGGTGAGCTCTCCAAACAAGTTAACTGACCAGGTGCAATTACGCTGCCTTCTCACCAGAGACAGGTCCAGGGACAGCAAAGACAACGGACAATACATAAGGGCACTTTAAGTTAGGGCTTTGCCAGCTCTAAAATACTTGCAGATTTGTTTTATGGAGGGAATGCAGAAGAGAATAAATCATGGTCTCTGGAGTTGGACAGACCCAGTGGTTACTAGCTATGTGATCATAGGGAAGCCACTCAATCTTTGCAAGTTTCACTTTGTTTGTTCTCTGAAGTAGAGATATCCCAGCCTAAAGTTATAGTCATGCACAAAGGAATTAAGCATGTCTTTGAGCTATATAGCCAGGCTTAAAATATGAAAGTATATGTAAAGCAATTAGTAGAATGATTAGCAAACTGTAATTAATCAATAGTGGTTTTTGTTATTGTTAATGCTGTTCAATTTTCCAGTTAACTTGATGAAGTGGATTTCATTATTGTCATCACCATTTTACAGGTGAGAGAAATTTAGTTTTAAAAAGGGATTTATTTAGCACAGCTAATAACTATGCTTAGCTCGATCTCAACTCTAGATTTCCTGGCAATGTCTAGTGTGTTTTTCCTTGGTAATCCCTGCGCGTTTTTGTCTTTTTAGAGGAGAGGTGCAGGCAGGAATGAAGGGAGTAGGCAGGCAGGAAGAGAGAGGAAGAAGCATTTATTTTATTGAGTTGTTGTTTTATTGAGGTTGTTCCTCCAACCTCACATTACAGAACCAGGTCCTTGGGATGTACATGGACTACATCTGGGGGCCTTATCCATTAGGCCACCAGGGTGTGCTACCACAGTGCTTATTAAAGGACCTACTCAAAAAGTTGGATAAGTAATTGTTTCGTTGAGAACATAAACAATTTTTAATATGGCAAAGTTAGTTAAAATTTCGCACAAGTAGAACATGTTTCTGAGTCTCAAGTTTTATTTTTTCATCATTATTATTAAATTATATTAATCACATATTAAAATTGCATGTAATGAGTTCAATGTATTTGTTATAGTCTGTTATGATAATAGCACCTGGAGCTCCCAGTAGAATGGAATGGTTTAGAATGAATTAGCCATGAGAATTCCATAGCCTACTGATTTCTCTATCTATGGAATTCACATGTGAATTCACCGTTAAGTCTTGGTCCTGCACGCAGGAATCACGAAGGTAACAACCTTTAACAGGTGAATGTTTAGGTAGAGTTGAGAAGGGAGAGTCAGAGATGGCTTTTACTCGTAATATGAAGTTAACCTGGATTTATTTAAAACAAAGGACTGGGATTGGGTTTGACAGCTTAGTGGTGGATGTGGTGGGTGTAATTGCGCATCCAGATCCTTCTTCATTTCTCTGTCAATATCCCTTCCTGGCAGAAAGTTCCTCTCCCGGCAATGGTTGTAAGCTGAAAGGAGCTGCTTTGTCCAAGGTATTTCCTCTCCCTGGAGTAGCCTTTGTTCAATGACTGATTACTGTAGGGTCTTAGGGGTTTGACCCTTCTGAATCAATTGGTATAATTTTAATCATGCCTTCTAGCTTTAAAAGTCTTGTAGGATTGACTGAGAACCCCCATGCAAAAGTGGTACAGTTCAACTTCTTCTGTACAGCTAATCCTCTTCCCTTAAGTTCCTAGAAGGGTTGGTCCTTAGAGAACTTCCAATAAGCCTCCTGCTTGCAGACCTCTACCTCAGAGTCTGTTTCCTGAGAATCCCAGCCTAAAGTTTTAGTCATGCACAAAGGAATTAAGCATGTCTGTCAGAAGCCCCAAGAAAAGGAAGCAAATTTAAGTTACAAAGGAAGTGGGAGACAGAGTCAAAGAAAAGAAAACAGAAATGAATATATTTCAGTAGGGATGAAGCAGTGTCACATAGAGAGACAGGACAGAGCAGCAAACAGATTGGATGAGATGAGTCAGAAAGACTGAGCTTGTAATACTTAAGTATTTTTTTTATAGGCTTGTCATAATTGGGTGAAATACTATGGGTTCAATTTTTTATTTTAAATAAGGTGATATGTTTCTTGTGAGGCAGGTTGACGAACACAGAATTGCAAGGTGATAGCTATATGGAGGGGCCTTAGGGATGTTTTCACAAGTGGCACTAGTAAAGAGGCCCAGAAGGGTGATGTGACCATTGCACCAGGTGGGGCCATCTGCAAAACTCTCTCTTCTAACAGTAAGGGCCAGACAGTGCCCACATCGCAGTGATGGGCAAAAACAAACACACAAACAAAAAACCAGGCATGGGTGTAAGTCTTTATCCTACATAGGGTAGGTATATGAGGCAATTAATTAGGAAGGGCCCAGAAAGAGCAAGGGAGGATATCCCAGTCAGAATAAAGGAGGAAAAGGACCAAAGGAGTAGCTGAAGCATTGTGAATAGGGCAGCGAGCCAGGTGCAGATGCAAGAATTAGAGTATAATTTGGCCCAGTGCCTGGTGAAGTCATTAAGGGTGACTGGATCCTGAGTCAGAGTTGCACGAGAGCGATTTTGTTACCTTCTGTATGCTGATAACTCCCAAATCTCTATGTCAAGTCTTAATTACTTTTTAAAATCTCTAGACTCGTGTCTCAGGGGGACATCTTTATGTGAATGCTCTTCCAGAAATTTGTATTATTCATATGCAAAATTCATTTTTTTCCTCCAAACTTCACCCTCTATCCCCACTCTAGATTAACTGCATTGTTACTTCCTGGTTGCTACATGCACCTGTAAATACAGAAAATCAATGTACCCATGCTTATAAAAAAAGATGTGATTGAGCAACTTTTGAATTCAAGTGCTGAAGGAATTTGTAGTAGAAGAATGTGTGTTCCTATCTGATCTCCTCCAGGTCTCCAAGCTTTTCTGGTCTCATATACATCCTTCTATACACATGACCTCCTTCATCCCAGTTTCCATATTACTGTGGGCTGTATCTCTCTGTCTCTTGCTATTTGGACTTGACTCTCCAACCCTTAGAACTATGGTGGATGAGGTACTTGATCCCCGACTTGATCCAATGCCATGTGTCTTCGGCCCTCTGTTTTTAATAAGTTCCACGAAATAGTTTTACTTTGGCATATTTGATCACAAAAATGAAGGGCAAAGTGCTGGAGGAAAAACATGTTGCACTTTATTGAACCTCAAACTACTCAAAAATCACTTGCTGATCTCTGAACAGCATGATGTTCAATTCAGTGGAATCAAAGATGATGCAAGTAGTAGATCACCTGGCAATTACTTCCTTAGCTTTCATGCTGGATAAGAGTCATCATTCATCAGTGTTTCCCTATTGATTAAGTTGAAGGGCAGTGCTGATGGCAGGGAGACTCCTTAGCCTGTCACTCTGCCAGGATGAATGTTGTGCACAAGAAAAGCCAGAGTTCCCAGTGGGGCTAAATTTGAGAAGTCACTCAAGGTTATCTTTTATGTATTCATTTATTCGCTAAATACATATCAAACACGTGTCTTTGGTGACTCTAGTCTTCCTATTTTGCATAATTTCTCCTATATCCATCTTCTCAGGTGCTCACTGTTCTTGTGTCTCTTTTTTGCCCTTGTGACATCTAAATTTTCTGTCAGATATTTTTCACCCACACTAACTTTTGCCGCAACTAACATGTCACATTTCTTTGATAAACCTTGCAAATAACCTTGCAATCCAAAATCTTAAGCTAAATACTGACGTATATGTCAATCATTGTGAGTTTAGGACACCTAGGCTTCCCTAGTCTCCCTGAAATCACATTACCTAATTGATTGATGTGGTAGACTGGCCTCAGGCCCACATGTCCAAGGACACAGGCAAACCAGTAGTGGATTACTATGGAATTAAATATGTTAGGGCAGACCGGAAAAAATAGCTCACTGAACAGGTGGCTGTTTAGGGTGGAATGGCTTTGGTATTTGACAAGCAGATATTGAGGGTCAGTTGTGAAATCAGTTGTGAAATTCAGCAAATGAAGTTAATTACCATTACATATTTCACAGTGAGACTATTAACAGTATGTGCCTTTTAGAGTTGTTGTGAGGGCTATATGATATACATTGTGTAGAGTGCTTACAGGACAATGTGGGCATAATTGCTCGATTAATGTTTCGTTGTCTTTGGAAATGTAATCTAAACCCAGTCTTGACTAAGTCAATTCTTTGATAACCAAAATACCTTAACTCCATTGGTCAAAATGGTATTATTTTTCTTCTGCTGATCACAACTCTGTAAAGGCACAGATATAAATCTAGTGATTAGAATGGTATGAAAATAGAATTAAAGAACTAAATGATGCATTATATCTATGAATTGATATTCAAAATAATTGATTGGCTTTATACATGTGTATATATATTATTTGGTATTTCAAATATTTACAATACTTGAATCAAACATCACATATATATTATCAGTCAAAATCCAGAGAAATCATTTAATGCATTTTAGTTGTTTCTTTAAATGCCAAGTCATTTCATAAATGAGTTTATTAAATTCAGTATTAAGCAAACACACACAAATCCATTGGAAGTAATAAACATGGGAAAATTGAAGAGAACAACAGGTTAAAGCACATATGGGTGGAAAATTTAAACATCTGGGGAAAGAAACAAAAACTTTATTTTCCAGAGGAGTAAAAAGGGCCAAGTTTTAGGGGAAAGGATCATAGCTGTTTGAATCTGAAAGTCTCTAAAGTGATGTAGAAGCAGTGCTTGATCTTACAATTTTGCCTAAGGATCTGGTGATAGTAACTGCTCTTGAATGAGGGAGAAGATTCTCTTATGCCTCTTTTCTTACATTCTCAAAAAAAACTATTTATTTGCTTATTTTTATAATGGAATCCATTGTGTTCCAAGTTTGTGTTCCAAGTTGTGAAAATGTGGTAATGGATAAGTACTGTCTAAAGAATACCCATGTGAGTCAGGGACTTGTATTCTCATAGTTGACATCTGATTTCTTCATTCAGGCTTTTCCAAATGGAATCCGTTTTTTTTTTTTTTTTTTTTTTTTTTTTTTTTTTTTTTTTTTTTTTTCTTGGAGCTAACAAATAAACTTGCTCTTCCACCTTGTAACTGACTTTTGAGTTATTCTAATTTAGGACAGAATAATTTGGTTGATAAACTCTTAGGAGATTTCTTCTCTTAGTGGATTCTCCACATCATGGAAGTGAACCCCAATCTAAATCTCACCCCAAACAAGATTTCACACACAAAAAAATTATGTGTTCTGAAATAAAAACCAACTTATAAAATGTCCTCAGTCAGTTTTGTTTTTCTTCCTATAAAGCAAGGTAACTACCTTATAGTAGCATGTCAGCATGGAGAAGGAGCAGAAATTGAAGGAGGAGAGCTGGCCCAGGAGTGGAGGGAAACTCATCAGGATTTAAAAAAAAATTATTTTTGTAAATCACTATACTGTAAGGTCCAATGTAACTGGGAAATAGCATAAAGTCATCTTGCTGTTTTAAGAGCCCTGAGGCTGAACTAAAGGTCCTTAGAGAATCCTTCCTGGGCAGATGCAGTACTTAATTTTAATGAAGGAATATTTCAGAAATGCTTCTCTGATTTCAGGACAGATATATATCAGTAACTCATATGTGTTTTTTATTTTCCTCAATTTTGCGTAAGAATGTCTAGAGTTATTACCTAATTTATGTCTTTATTTATTGTTTTCATTTTTAATTCAAAATCTATAGATAAGGAGAAATGTACTTCAGGAGGTATAGTAATCCCTTCCCATGTTGTACCAGGGTAGCTGTGTGCGACCGAAAGAATATAACAAAAGTGGCTATTTGTCACTTATGAGATTAGGTAATAAAAAACCATGCCTTCTATCATGGTCTTTGTGTCTTGGATCATTCTTTGGAGGATATATGCCATAGACATATCCATGAAGACACTCAGGCAGCCTATGGAGAGTTGCACATAGTGATAAACTAAGCACCTGGTCATTAAACAGCAGGGCACCTTCCAACAGCCACACAGGAGTTTGGAAGTGGGTCCTCCTCTAGTTTGGATGTCAGATGACTGTAGCCATAACTATAGCTTGATTGAACTCTCAGAGGATGCTTTGAGACAGAATCACACAACTAAATCCTACCTGGAATCATTACCTATAAAAACTGTGATGCACATTTCATAAAGTATTACCAAAATACTGCCCCAAGGGATCAATTGAAAAATTATTGCATTGCACACATGGACTCTCCATTCTCAATTTTTGAGAAATCTCCATTCTGCTTCCTGGATAGGCTGCACCAATTTACACTCCCACCAACAGTGTGAAAGAGTTCCCTTTGGTCCACACCCTCCCCAACACTTGTTGTTCCCAGTCTTTTGGATAATAGCCATTCTCAAGAAAGGGAATATAGGTTATTTTAATTTGTATTTCCCTAATGACAATAGAGGTGGAGTATTTTTTCATGTGTCTTGGGCCATCTATATAGCTCTTCTTTGGAGAAGTTTCTATTAAGATCTTTTGTCCATTTTGTTTTTCTGTTGTTGAGTTGTATCAGTTCTTTATATATTTTGGATATTAATCCCTTATTGGATGTATGATGTGCAAATATCTCCCCCAATTTAGTTGGGTGTCTTCATTTTGAAAAGTGTCTTTCACTCTGCAGATGTTTTTTAGTTTGATGTAGTTCATTTGTTATTTTATTAGATTTTATTTTCCTTGATATTAAAATTGAATTCCCAAAGACATCTCAACTCAACGTCAAGGAGTATTTTGCTTATGTCTTCTTCTATGTCTTTTACATTGTATTACTGTGTTTTAGGGTAAATACCCAGAACACTGGACAGTCACATGCAAAAATAGATCACTACCTAAAAACATACACCAAAAGTTAATTCAGAATGGATTAAAGACTTTGATATGAGAATTGAAGCCAAAAATTTCTGTATTGTTGAATCCAGGGAGCAATTTTTTGGCTTAATCTTTGTCAACAAGAAAATAGCATTTTTCCATTTCCATTTTTTTTCACTTCCTTTCCTTTCTGTTATCATATTATTTTCCTATTCTTTCACCCCACAGGTTACTTCATCTCAGTCTCCCTTGTAATTTCCACCCCATCTTGTATTATTTTCTCTGTCAATAGTAGCATTAGCAATTTGTCTAATTAAATGCCATCTTTATAGTGGTGACTTCAAATTTTATGTCTTTAGTCTATACTATTCTCCTAATCTCCAGATTTCTATACCCTACTTACCATTTCTAGTTAGATGGTTCCCACACATCTCAGACTTGGTATATCTAAAATAGAATTCTTTTTACCCTAAAATTTGAGCATTCTCTCTTTTCTAGTCATATGCATCTTAGAAAATTGTACTACAGTTTACTTATGCAAGCCAGAAAACCACACTCATAATTTCATAATTATGGTTCTGTCTGGTACCTTGTCTGTCATGCCCCCCTTTCTCTTTTCCAAGTCCTTAATCTCTCAAAGTCTTTGCTAGTTCAGGGAATCTGCATATACTGTTTCCTCTATTTGGTAGGCTCTTCCCCCTACTTAGAAAAAGACTCTCATGGCCATAAAGAAAATAGATTTCAGATTTAAAATGTTCCACAAGACCTACTTAATTATATTTTACCTCAAGTAGCATGAGTGTATGTATTTGCATTTACTTATTCTGATGCCATATGTGGGTGGTTTTGATGGTAACTATTGTCTCCTTCTAGCACCTGGTTATGGTTACATGTGGATAAAATACACCCATTTAGAGACATGATGAACAAACATCTAGATATACCCCTTCTACTAAGTGGAGACAAGTCAATTTTTAGCAGCATTTGCACAGTATTTTCATAAACTAAGGATCAAAAAAGGATGAAGGTGCATTCCTGTGGCACAGGAGGCTAAGGGACAGACTAGGTAAAACCCATGGACTTGAGTTTGAGACCTGGGACTGAGAGGATTAAAAAAATGATGGAGTCTTGTTTTTAATACCATGGAATTAATATTTAACACAACTGATGAATAAAAAGGGTGACATCTCTGAAACAATTAAAATCTTTAAAAATACCCTTTCTGAAGACTCTGTGCCCCATTTTGTATGCTTCCTGCAGGGAACACCATTGGTTTTTGACAATACTGCTCTGTAACAATGCTCAATGAAACAATAAATTTCTTCAAGTGTGTGACTAAAAGCCGCCTGAAAGGCTTTGTAGTCATTCAGCCCATCATTCTTCATAAACTTCCGCGTTGCAATTCCATTTGTTTCTTGGTTATTTTGTACAGTTCCCCTTTATTAGATATCTGTCGACTTCTTCACATCTGGATCCAATTAGAGACTACTCTTTATGTGAATCTAATTATCTGTCTCTACATGTGCTCAGAAGAGACACAATTATTAATAAGAATCTGAATGTGGCGTTCCATTTTCAGATTGCTTTGTCCTTTTATTAGGCAATCCTCAATAACTCGAATTCCAGCTCTAATCCTTATTCTGGCATTTAGAGAAACATTGAGAAATTTGGGGCACCAGAAAGTGGAGTCCATTTGTTCTTATAAGTGGGCCAAATCAGGGACAATCAGATGGGGCTAGCTTTTATGTGGCAAAATTTTAGGGGTACAAGAGAGGACCTTTGTTCAAAGCTGCTCTTCACCTCAATGGTGTAATGAATCCTTACTGCTCACTACTGCTTCACTCATACTATCAAAGGGGTGGTAGATTTACATTTATATGTTGCTGCAAGAGTTTTATTAAATTTTGACTGCCTCCATGTTTCTATCTCCATGCCCCCAAAAACCTCTTGTTAACGAAACTCTAGTTTCCTTTTGGAAAGTTGTTTCTTTTATACCAGTAGGGGAGCTTTATACTTACCTTACCTGCAGGGCCAGTGCATATGATATCATCTTTCCATTGAACACTTCATGTCTTCTTCACCATAGGTACTTGTTTAGGATTGAGACCGATCTTTTAGTAAGAAAAAGTCTGAGTTTTGGGGACAGCTACCAGGACAGAACTTGAAAAGATATCTACTAAGGTATTAGAACCACTTTCTTTTCAATACATGATGAAGGACATCAGAAAATGCAGTCAACTCAAAGCTGCAAGAGAAAAGACAGAAACCAAGTCCTGGCACCATCATTTGAACTCCTAGATAATCCAAACCTGATGTTTCTGTCTATTTTTTTTTTTTTAGTTATGTAAATAAAAATATTCCCTCTGTGTTGAAAATGTTTAGTTTTGGGTTTCTCTTGTTTGCGACGGAAAGACTCTTAATTGGTACATGCTTATTTACACTCTAATTTTCATTGTTTTTTTTGTTTTTGTTTTTTTTTGGTAAGTAAGATTTGATACTCAAGAACCGAAGGAAAAAGAATGCTAGCAATGGGTGTATGAGCAAACAGGGAAGTAAATTCAATGACAAAAGGGGGAATAGTGGGAACTCTAGAGATTTCCATTTAGAACCCAGAGTCAATCCCTCTCCTTGTTAATTCAGGAGTGTAACTATTGGGAAGTGCAATACAAAGTACAGTAGAATAAACAACTAAGACTGTTGTAAAGTACCTGTGATGAGCTGAATTGTGTCCCTGCGAATTTGTATGTTTAAATTTTAACCCTCAGTACCTCAGAATGTGACTACATTTGGAGAGAGAGCCTTAAAGAAGTAATTAAAATATTACTGTTAGGATGGATTCCAATTGAACCTGACTAGCATCCTTATAAGAAGAGAAATTTAGACATACAAAAAGACTACAGGGATGTACATGCAGAGAGAAAAGTCCATCAGCAAGCGAAGGGAGGAGATCTCAGAAAAAACTAAACCTTCCTATGCCTTGATCTTGGACTGCCAGCCTGCAGAACTATGAGAAAAGACATTTCTGTTGTTTAAGCCACCCCATATATGGTAGTTTGTAGTGGTGACCCCAGGGAAATAATACAGGATACATCTCAAGTTTATTGTTCACTCCAGAAACAAACTTCAATTTCAAGGGCAAATGCATTTTTTTGGGGGGGTATATCTATTAATTAAAAAAGTATATCCTTTATGTGAAAGAACATGGAGGAGTTGTGGGAGAGGGAGCAGTCTCAAATATAAGACAAAATTCTGCTATGCATGATGTTTAAAGTCAATTTTGTACTTAAGTACTCTGCAAAAAACAAACAACAGTAGACTTAAATCAGGAAATGGCAAATAAACTGCATAACCTTTGCTATTCTGTGGATTCCCAGGAAAGGGGGAAGGAGGCTTTATACTGGAATGGTTGGAAAATTTTTGTTAGAGAAATGCCATTTGACTTGGGTCTTAAATTCAGAAGACTTTTCAGTTAAGAGTGAAGATATTCTGGCAAAATTTTGCTTTCCACTAAAATAAGAAAGCATAAAAGATGTTTTGGGAATAAGAATAAATCAGTTAGGTTATAATAAAAGACTCCTGTGGAGAGTAGCAGTAAAGCAAACCTGGAAAAATAATGTTGAGGCAGAGATTTATGGATAATTCGACTGTCAGATATGTAAAATTGTTGTTTTGTTTTGTTTTTTTAATTAGTAGGAAAGTGATGTGATAAAAGTCTGGGGAAAATCCTTCCCCTTTCACATACCAGAGGAGTATGTTAGAAGGAATTCAAGGTGAGAGACTAGAGGCAGGAGACAGGCATGTTGGATGTGCTCTACCAAGGAAGAGATTAGGGTCCATGCAAGTTTCCCCTTAAATCTCACCTGGAAATATGTGCCAAAGTGCAACTTTTACTTTGATTTGCCTCTGGCAATGTTAATAGCATATTAATCCTTTTTAAACATGCTCTAGATTCTCCTTTAAATGCTAAGTAACTCCTTGTTCAGATAACTTGTACATGAGACTTGGCAAATTCTAATAGTCATATACTTCTTGAAATAAGATCTTTATATTCTTCTGTTACTGATTCCCCTTGGTACCCTTGCATAAAATGCATGAAATTTCCTCATTATTGCTTAAATGCCCTTGCCAATATAAAACTATTTATTTCATTGTGGGAATATTCCTTCAAACACCTGTTCCTTTTTAAAAAATCTGCAAATTCTCCTTAATTCAAATTTCTCTCTCTCTCTCTCTCTCTCTCTCTCTCTCTCTCTCTCTCTCTCTCTCTCTCTCTCTCTCTCCCTTTCTCCTTCTCTCTTTAACAAGTATTTAGTCCACTGAATCAGTTTTCTCAGAGTCCACTGAGGAATGTACTGATCTGTTTTCTCTTTCCAGATGTGGTTTAATTTTGTAGCATAAAGACATATGCTGAGATTTAGGAAGAACTCCCTCCAGAACTCAGTATTATCATTATGTGCCAATTTAAAACCATCAATGATCAACTAGAGATCTTTTCTGCCCTTCAATTAAAACATACTAGATGGGCAGGATATGGTAAACCAGATGCAATAATTAAGAGAATAGTTTAACTGTTCATATTGTGCATCACTGTTTGCTACAGCATGACCGTTAAACAAAAAGGAAAGCCAAGAAGTGTTGTATGGCCTCATAAAAATTCCATTTGGCTTGGAAATACAGTACCATTTTACATTAATGTTAAACACTCCAAGAGATAATTACACAGTCATGAGTCAACTGTGTCAAATAATTAATACAGGAAATAGATCAATGGAAACAATCCTCCTCTTTGACTTTGACCCTTTCCAAACAAATTAAGGGGAAAAAAAAAACATGCATAAGAGAATTCTCCTTGGAAGTCTGATCCACTGGGAACTGCAGGTGGCAGCAGGGAAAAGATATTAGTATTACATTCCACCTACACAGGAAACCATTTCCCCTGGCAGCTCTAAGATTTTGCAACAAGATCAATTATTTAAGAAGAATAATTATTTGGCAAATCCATTAAGTTATATCAAAGGGTACACAGCATTTATTCAGTTATATGATGAGACGAATTATTACTATTTAGGTGATTATGGTATTACATGAAATCAAATGGAAGATTTTGTGATTACATATCATAAAACAGTATAAATTCTTCAGCCAGTTATTTCTGCCGACTATAAACCTATTGTCAAATATTCTAATTTTAAGTGTTTATCTTGAAATTATTCACTACTTCTCTTGGAAAATTTCCTTTCCTCCCTATTTTTCTCTCTCCATCTCTTCCTCTTGCATAATAAAGACAACTTTCTGCTATCAGGCTTGTTAATGACAAAAATGTCTTTTTTTGGAGTGGTTACGTGGAAGTTTAAACATGGTTGTAATATTTCTCTTATGAGAGACAGTGGTATCTAACTTGTCTTTGATAGCAGGTAGTTAAGCCTATTAAAATCTCTTTTCTTTGGGGTTTTCAAAGGTCCCTGAAAAGAGAGTAGCTCAGAATTCCCTTGTCTCCAATTAAGTTGTTGAGGGAAGAGGTAACCAGGGTCCTCCAAAGAGCCTGCTGTTCAGGGCAAGAACTAGCTGTTAACTTAATGAACCAATCAAAGGAATTTATAAAGAGGTGGCAGGCAAGGGGGAGCCTGAAAAGGGAATTAATCAGTTACGTGAAAATAAAGAAAGTGAATTAAATCAAATCTACTAAACTTCTGAGAAGTGATAATTTCATTTGAATTAAATCTGACCTTAGTTTTTGAGAATTTTATAATAAAGAATTATTTACTCAGCTTCTGTTGGCTTTAGACCAGGGAGTTAAATCCCAAACATTAAGGGTTAGAAAAGTCCTTTTCACCTCAATTATGTGTGATTCATATTTTAATATTTATACTGTCTGTAAATTTCCATTGTTGTCTTTTAAAGAAGGAGCATTTTAATCTAGATCAGCAACTCAACTTTGTTAATGAGCCTCTTGGAGGAGAGCCCAGAATCCTGCAGGATGAAGAGACATCCCTACCAGGGACTTCCCAAGTTAGGGTAGTCGGTAGCATGATCCAGGGATGAGTATAATCACATTCTTATAGCAAAAATCCATAAAAGCCAACTGGATTATATTCATAGAGTGTGGTTTCCTTAATACATTGTGATAGTTTCTGGCAGAGATTATAAATTTGCAATATGATGCCATAAGCTCGGGTCATTTGCTGTTAGGTATATTCATGAAAAGTTCATCTTGCTGGAGAATAAAATAAAAAATGAGTGTGGTCCGCTTCCATTCTTTAGTTCAGTTTACTATCCTTTGTAGTGGATGTATGGTTGTCCAGTTATGCTTTCATAATAATTCTTCTAATCAGGTAGCCAAGATAGGACTTGTACCTTCAGCCCCAGCTGGGCACGTGACTCAAGTAGGATCAGTTAGAATTCTCCACAGGACTTCTCTGAGCTCTTGATAAAAAATGTTCACTGCATTTCAGTGAACTTGAGCTACAAGAATACTGTGCCCTCTTGCTACTATAGGAAGTGAAGGAGAATAGAGTCCCCATTTGGGGAAAGCTGTCAAACTAAATGAAGTAAGCCGAAGGAGAAGAGTAAGAAACAGGACCCTAATGATAATGGGTTCTTGGACTCATGTTTGACTCTAGCTCCATATTTCAAACTTTCTATCTTTTTAGCCAGTAACTTTTTTTTTTAATTAGATTTCTGGCTTATGTATACAAAAAGATCCTAACACAATGATCAAATAAGTGACATTAATAGGGATGTTTGAGACCATGCCGTCTGTTGCTGGTTCCAAGTATAAAAAATGACATCAGAGTGTTTCCAAGACTTCCATTGAGTGCTATATGCTGATAGGTTGATATAATTGGATTATAAATCATTTCAGAATCTGTATCTCCTATAGATTCTTGAGCACCTGCCCAGAGATTTTATTTAGGGGCCTGTTCAGGAATTTGCATTTCTGATGAGTTCTCCAGATCTAGACAATGATAGCGACAAATGACAGATTAAAAAAAAAAAAGCATCGTACTGACATATTTATTACAAAGAAGGGACATTGAGACCACATCAAAAATCCTGCAAAATACTGTGCTTGAGATGCAGTCTGAAAGCACAGAAACAAACAGCACCCTCTGCCCTGATGGGGACAGTAGACTTGAATTTATGCAATTTAAGATAACTATTAACTTGATTTGGCAACCTCATGGCAGAGATGATTTGTTCTGAATTTATACTTAGCTGCTAATTGCTGAAGCACTGTTGGATTCTTCACTCTGGTCATTTCTTTAAGAAGTTTTTGATACAATTAAGCCGACTGGGCCCGTCCGTGACTTCCTAATTATCACACTATGATATATTACTAGAAACTATCTGAAGTCCTACAAGTCATTGGTCCAAAAAAGAATGACCATACAATTTATAATCCAAGCTGTGACTCTTGAAAGTAAGAGTGTGCTATGAATTCTAGCTGGTATAAACCCCAGTCAAATTAAGATTATGTTTCTCTTAACTATGAAGGGATTATAATATTTCTACATGTTTCCATCTAAAGGAGGCTGAAATCAAACTCATTATTTGAAAACTTTTGTCAACCACTGTCTTTAAAATCTTCATCGTTAGACTTTATTTACTTGATGGTGTTGCATTATCTAGCATTTTACTATTTTAACATTTTTCTCAAAACTGCCTCTTTACCAGGGGGTAAAGGATGATTTTCTTAACCCAATTTCCAGTGTGTATAACCCCCTTCCCTTCAGAAAAGCCAGCATCTCCAGTTTCCAGCAAGCTTTTCCAGACACTTCCCTTTCCCCCACCCCATTCATATCCTGGGGTGTCATTTCCTCTCTTGTGAAACAGTCTGGCCAGTTGAGGTCACTCGTCAAGCGTTTATATAGGAACCATCAACCATCAATTGAATGCTGCGTGTCTGGATCCACCCATGGTCTCTAAGCTAAAGATCTAAAGCATTCCAAATCCTTCTAAAATTCCCTTTGGGTGTAACAAGGAAGAACCTTCAGGCTAAAAGCCAACTTGTCCTCACCTCAACTCAGTGCTCACCATCCACTTGGGAACAGGCAGTTTTCAAACATTAACAAACAAAAATTGCAGTCCAGCCCTTCCTCCAAATAAACTTTGTAAAGTTTCAGATTTAAAAAAAATAAAATCTTTTGTGCTTTTTTTTGTTGTTTTTCACCCTTCCTCTCTGGATGTTGCATATAAGCTGTTTCCTGTCTTGTAGACAGAGCCAGACTCCAGGCTTGCGTGAAATTTCAGAAGTTAAAAAGAGACAGACTTGAGGAGGGAGATGAGGGTTAGGGGAGGGAGGAGCATCGGTGGCTTTGAAGTCAGAGACCCATGTCTTCTTCATTCTGCTTGGCATTGTGCAACAGTGTCTTACTAATTGTAAATATCTTTTGAAAATTGGTTTATAAGAAGCAAGCTGGATTTGTGGGTCATTTTCAAATTAAAATCTATGAAAATGTTACATGGAAACATAATTTATTCCTTACTGTGAAAGAGAATATCCTGTTTCTGTTTCTCTTCCTTGGCACTCCAAAGACATCAAGGAAAGCACATGATCTCTGTAATCTTCTCAAATCCTACTTCTGAGGCTGTGGAGATGCATACCACAGAAATGTAAATGCGAGCACTAATGCTTTTACTTTAAAAACCATAGACTTCCTATTGAATAATCTAAGTAACAGGAAGATGAACTCAAATTATTTACTTGTTGTTTAAGTGCAGCATATGCTTAAGGGCCCCTCAAACTTATGTACAAAGTATAAAGGCTACAGTAAAACGAAAGCCAGAAGTTTGTCCACTTTGCATGATGCCAGGCCCAAGAGATTTAATCTTATCTACATTTCCCAAAAAGTGAATACACTGGAACTAAATCTGGATTTTCGGGAAATCACACACACACACACACACACACACACACACACACACACACGCACACGCACACGCACACAAATGCAAAATTCATAGCAAAACACTCAGCATGGTAGCACTGTGTCTTTGGCTCGTTCCCAGGTTATGTTTCCCTGAATTCCCAGTTGGCAAGAAACCTCCTGCGATATGTGCAATGTCATCCACATACGCCTCCCTTGATAGGAGCAAGGCCCAGTGGCCCCTCCTCTAGGGAGGGCTGACGCCATTGTTCCATCATTGGCAAAAGTATCCCTAAGAGTTGTATTTCATAAGAAAAAAAAATATTTTTTTAAGAGTTTGTATATAGACTGTCTTTGATGATCAGTTAATAGTGAAGGAATGCCCCAAGTCTCAGCTGAGAAAACTATTCTCTGATAGGTTGAACAGAGCCTCACCTTTAAAACATTAATGGGCTGGGTTGAGTATAGAGAATTAGTATACTCATCACCCTTTCCCAGTTCCATACACGCATAAAAGGAATCTGGATAGACTTGAAAAATACCTGGCTGCCTTTGCCTATTATGCCCTTCGTGACTCTACAAGATTAAAACCCACCTCTCATGAAAAATAATTAACACATTTTCTCAATTATTCCACATGAACCCACTGAGTGAGGAATACATACTTAGCAAAGTTTAAAATACGTTAGAGTTTCTCAATTTTGGCAACTTCCTCCATTTCTTTATTACTATTCAATAAACCAAAAGGTATAGTCAACTGGTATAAAATATTCTTATTCCAGAATATAGAAGACTGGGTAATTACTAGAAATGCATATTTTCAGCTCTCTTTGATTATTTAATTAACATATGGGCATTTATCTGCCCATTTATTCCATTATTTCTAAGGAAACGAATGTGGACTTTAGAATACAGCAGAAATATTTAAAAATAAAAAATAGAGAAATAAATTTTATTTATTGTTATCTAGGATAGTAGGTATGAAAGTGTTTTGTAAACACTAAGTCTTGCATTTTTAACAATTATTATTTCTTTCCTTTATCAAACACTTTTCTAATATATCTTATATTCCAGGCAGAGTGCTCAAAGATGACTATAAAAGTATAAATAAGTTGCAGTTTTTGCACGAAGAAACTTGCATCCTATTGAAGGAAATGTGCTAAAGCACCATCATCACCATTTGTCTCATGCCCAGTTTTTATAGCACAAATCAAGCTCTGTTCCTGGTCCAAGGAAGAATGATGAGAAAGACAAAGTCCCTGCACTTTTGGAGTTAGAAAGGCAGTAAATTGGGAAATGAATAAATGTATACTTTCAGATAGTGGTAAGAATTATGAAGAGAATAAAGAAGGATAAGGAAAAGGAGTAACATGTAAATACAGATTTTTGGTGGGATAGTCATGGAAAAAACGCCAAGGAAATGATAACTGAGTTGGGGCATGTACAATTTTGAAGAAGCAGCCTGGCAGAGATCCTCTGTGACAAGAGGAATACCAACATATTTTAGAGTTGGAAGCTAAGTGAAGAAAAGAGAGGTCTACTCTTAAATGGTACCCAGAGTCTGATTAAAATTAGGACTGAGAATTGACCTCTACATGAGTGAAATGAAGGTCATGTAAGAACGATCTGAACTAATTTTTTGGAAGAAAATTCCTGACCAAAGTTAAAGAAATATTGGGAGATTAAGATACAGAGCCATCAAATATACACAAAATTCTAGAAATTTTGCCTAAAATAGAGAAGCAGAGAAGCAGTGCAGTACCTGCTGAGGAACACAGAATCAATCTAGAGTATTGAAAACTCTGTCAGTAGTTATTAAAATTTTTGATTTTATGGTTCCTGTAATTTTATAGTTCCTTTATATCATACATATAGACATTGACATTTACTATGTTAGAAACATTTACTATATTTATTAATTAATAATAAGCCAGCACATGTTAACATAAATATTTTAATAAAATAAGTATTTCCCCAGCAATAAATAATATTTTTACACAATTTTGCAATTCCTTTAATATTTGACTTAAAAAAGATTCTTAGATCTACCTTTGACCTATCGTGATGTCTTGGTTAAGTAAAAGGAGAAAATTAAACCTAAAACATATACACCTTTTAATAGACTGTACAAATAGTGTCTTATCATATTTACGAAAATGATTTTTATTTCATGGACATATTAAAAGGGTCTTGGGGCCCTCAGTAGTTGGTAGAGCATGCATAGAAAACCACTGAATATATTTTATTTCCTGAAGCTGAGTTTTGTTTAGCATAAAATACTTTTATGGTAGTAAAAGTAAAGTAATGACAGTGATAAGGGCTTTGAGAAGCCAAAATTCCTCTTATTCTAAAAAGACACTAGCTATGTTGTTGAATCTTGCAGGGAGTTACCAGTCAAATAGTATTTGCCTTCTGGCAGCCCCTCCCCTATCACACAACTGTTAAACAAAGGTGCCATATGTTAGGTGATGGCTATTTTTTTCTTTTTCCAGCTTAGTTGAGGTATAATTGACAAATATGAATATGTTTGCATGTGTATGTATGTGTGTGTGTGTGTGTGTGTGTGTGTGTGTGTATACACATTCATTTAAGGTATTGACTTGATGTTTTGATATGCTTATGCATTGGCCACCACAATCAAACCAGTTAGCATATTAATAACGTTAACTCACTGGTAAGAATACTTTCCACCTAGCCTCTTAGCAAATTTCAAGCATACAATATCGTATTGTTAAATATAATCACTCCAGGTGGTAGCTGTTCTTAAGATTCCTGATGACTAGTGCTTTCCTATGATTAGTAATGGATTTTTAAAATTGTTATTTGTCCCTTTCTTTCAGCTATGAATTATTTTGAGGTGATAGATGGATATGTGCTAAAATATATTAATTTTAATGTGTTTCTTTATTTTTCATGTCATAAAATCAGAGATGGAAGAGACCTCATGAGTTGTGCAGTCCATCACCCTGGCATAATATCATGGTTCTTTCCAGAAAGGCTTTGTCTGACTCAGTTTTAAATGAGAAAGGCAATTATACTCCCATTAGTTCCCTTGGGAGACTATTCCATTTACTGATAGATTTCCATTTTGAAATGTTGCCCAACATTGAGCCATATTGGTGGAATACTATCAATCCTTGCCTGGATAAGCCCCACAAAGCAATCTCGAAGGGAGAACTTCACCCGCATTACACTGCTGGTAAGCAGTCTGTGGTCTATGAAGTGTGCAACTTGACTGGTTTGAGCATATTCTGCACACCGGCTTGTAAATTCTCTTCCGTTGAATCATCTGATAAAGAATTTATTTTATGATTCTTATAAGATTTCTACAAAGAGTCATTAAAAAGGCTTTGGGGATTACTTCTTACAGAAAACAGGTGAAAGGTTGACATTATTTGTTAAGAAACATTTTATACATCAAAGAAGTGTTATTCAGTTATTCAGCAATAGTCACAAGTTCTTTTTTGGAATCACCCTCGGAAAATGCTATCATCTGAATATGTTAATAAATTTCCCAGGTGTTTGTAGCAATGATGATGAAATGATTTTACAGACTTTCAAAAAAGACAGAGAACACATTTTATTTTCATATCAAAAAGTCAAGATGCAAACCTCCAGGGGAATGCTTTTAAAAAAAGGATAAAAATGCTTATGCCTTGAGGATATTCGTAGTTTTATTTAAGCATTATTTTTTGAAAGCATGAAGTTCGAATTCCCAATTTTTTCATGCTCAGCCAATTGGGTGATGGTTTGGGAGACATTATGCTGCCCCTTTCCCTGAATTTAAAATTTTATTTCCATTTGCTCCTATAAATCTAGATTATTTTGTCTTCACTTTGAAAGCAATTTCAACAAATCTCTTGATGTAGTCCAGTAAACACTCTCATGTAAAATGGTCTCTAAGTTATTTTTTAAGAGGCAGATTTCCCCCCTTCATGACATGACTTCATGATTTGTTCAAGTTAGGAAAAAAAGCAACAAGCCAGAAAGGGAATTATGCTTATTTTATTATTCCAGTGCTTAGCACTTAGACTAGATGTGGTTGTATTTTATTAACATAGATGACTCTTCCCCCCTACATGACTTCAGTCGGTTTACTGTTGTCATTGCTTTGTCTTTTCAAGATACTGTTTAGATGAGTCAGTGAAACAATGATGAAAAAAAGAGGCTGTGGAAGCGCCCTCCCTTGTCTCCCAGACCAAACAACACGACCCAGGGCAAGAGCTCCACAGGAGGCTTTGAAAAGAAATCCAGTTGTTAAGATCTCTGTTAAAAGAGTAAAAATAAAAATAAAAATAAAAAATAAAGCAAAAGATCCTTCAGTAGCTGCTGAAAGAGATTTTTATTTTTTCAATCTGGAAAAGCAATAACCCGTTACTCTTTTAGAAACAGTGCTTCATCATCTTTAGGATTTGTTTCACAAAAATTTATGGAAATGCCAATGTCAATACCCAGTAACTCTATTATATGCCCATAACCATTTATGTGCTGTACCAGGAAATGAATTAGCAGAAATAAAAGGTAAGATTACTACACTTGAAGAGGGATATTCAGGTTCTCTTTGTTATTTCTGATAGTTTTCAACTCTTGGGAATATGCTTAGCTCTACAAATTCATCTAGAAAAAAAGAAACAAAGAAAAATATATTTAACTGTCTTCTTAAACTTTGTGTATGTGTGTGTATCATATATCAATTGTTAATTTCTGAATAAGAAAGACAGAATAATTTCTCTTTTGCAAATGCAAAAATGGGTCATCTCTACTTACTGTTCAGCATAGAAAAATTACTAATCATTTCAGACTTACATGATTTATAAGTTAGATATACTACTCACTTGACATACCTCCTGAATTTACACATTATGGAGAGTTATTATACCAAATGTGATGCTTTAGAAAGCAGTCATTCTCATATGGATTCTGGGCATGGCAAAAGAAACCCAAACTCTCAGCAATTCAAAAGTCACATGTGACATCGTTTTTTCATTCATTAATTTATACATTTACATTGGATTAATATCCAATATTCATTTCCATATACAGGATGCTGTGCCAGCTATAAGAGGGAGGATAATTATGGATTGTGATTTTTTTTGTCCAATTATTTATAATTTCTGTAGTTCTTGACCTCTGTCCTTGATTATGTTCAAGGCTGCAAATAAATGAAGAATCAGAACCAGTCTAAGGTGATGATTCCAAGGCCATACAGTGGTGAGGGAACAGATTAAAAGAGGTTAAATAGAAAATGAGTTAAAATAAAGTTGAGGCTAAGGTATTGTAAAAAGGCTTTTTTTCTTCAATAAAAGTAAGATAAGTATTTGGAAGCAGAGAATATGACAAGGTCAAGAGAAATACTTTTCCTCCCACAAATTGTAAATGGGGATATTAGTAACAATCTTCACAGTTGCCATAATGATGATTAAATGCATTAATATACATAAAGCACTTAGAAATGTTCCTGGTACATAGTAAGTGCTTTGAAAGTGCTAGTTATTATTGTTGTCATTATGGGAATGTCATACGCTCTAACAGAGTCATTGGTGTCTTTCCATCAATCATTACCAATAGGTATATTCAGATAATTTGCAAACACCCTGTGACATTTATATTTTCAGTAAAATTCTGGTATATTTCTCTCTATGATTTAAAATTAATAATTTATTAAATAGGGTTCATAATCAGTTCAAATAATAAATATACTTCAGCAATTGGCACATGAATCCCCCTTTCCTCCAAAAGACTCTAAGTCTCCTTAAAACGAGTAATTCTGCTTTTATTATGAAATTTATTTTTGTCATTACAAATATTATTACCATGATTATATAATGATGTTTTAAAATCTCCTATTTTCAGAAGATTTTCTCCTGACCTCCCCATCTCCTTTTAGCTATCATCCCATTTCTTTCCTTTCTTTTATTGAAATTTCTTAAAACAATTAGCTATACTCATTGCCTATACTTCTTTCATTCTTTCTTAAATTTGATCCAACTAGATTTCTTTCCCTCCACTATTCACTGGTACTTCCTTTTTCAATATCAGCTTAACAAGCTCAAGAATCATACCTCTTCTTATTGAACCTATTGGTAGCATGCCATTAGCAGCAGCTAGCCTCTCTCCTGGATCAACTTTCTTCTTTTCATTTCTGTTTCCTCACAAGCTTCTGATTTTCCTTCTGTTCTCAATCTCCTTTGTTAATTCCTCCTTATCGTCCAATATATAAAGACTAGGATGTCACAGGATCTAGTCCCCAAAACTTTTCTCTAGTTGTACTAATTTCATTGACACTCATCTGGTCTTATGACTTTAAATTCCGTTTTTCTACCTCATGATTCTTAATTTTATATTCTGGCCCTTGACTTTGCCCTTGAACTTCAGATTTAACTCATTTCTCCATCTGCCAACTCAACTTTTCCTTTCGAATAGCAATTTCAGTCGAACATGCCCCAAACCAAACTCCTAATTTTCCTTGCAAAAGTGGTTTTCCCACTGTTTTCTATTAAGTTAATTGCAGTTCCTACTGCTGGGTTCTCAGGTCCAATAAATTCATCCTTGAAAATCTCTGTCTCTGTCTCTGTCTCTGTCTTGGTCTCTGTCTCTGTCTCTGTTTCTGTCTCTCTCTCTCTCTCCCCACCTCACTACCCTCCTTTTCTCCTCCTATTGATGGATTTAATCCATCAACAAATTTTATCTTCTCTACTTTCAAAATATAATAGAATCAGATCATTAGTCACCACTTCTACCACTACCACCCTGGTTCAAGCCACCATTTCCTCTGGTTTATTTCAATGACTACTCACTGCTCTCCTAACTAACATTCTATCCTTCACCTCTAGTCTCTACAAGCTATAGAGTTGCTCCTGTATTCCTTGGTATCTTAACTTTAAGTGAAAATCAAAGTTCCCATCAAATTAGTTCAGACTCAAAATATTGAATGGCACTTAAGACATGGCAAAACTGAAAGTATAATGACGTAACTCTATCTCCTCTTTTGTTCTGATGCTATGTTACTTCACTTAACCTTAGGAAAAATACTTCGTGGCTGTTACTAATTTCTCTGCTACAACATCTCAGCCACTGACACTGATGATGGTATGAGGGTGAAGGGGAAAGGTAAACAAGAGAGATTAAAATAAGTTTAGGCTATAGGATAATGTAAGTAATGGCTAATGAAAACATATCTTTTTTTTTTTTTCCTGTACTTCCAAGACATAGCTTAAGACCTGGTTTAATGAATTGCTGCCTAAAGTCCACTTAAGTTAGATATCTTTCATGTTCTCTTTGTGCCATGTTGGTAGTTAACACACTGATGCTTAAAAATAACATCTATTAAATCAAATTATTATTTTTCAGGATAATAAAATAGTTTTAAGTTTAAGCCAATAAACATGATTTATAAATATATCTTAAATAGAAATTTCTAGTCCTTTTCTGTAGTTAAGAAAGAAACACAGGAGGCAGATGGCTGAGAATACACAAACTGAGGAAGGTTGTTGAGGGCACAGAAGCTTGAAAAAAAAGACTATTTGTTAGCTCTCTTAAGAGTGCAGGAAATGATTGTTTTCTGTAAATATACCCTGTCTCCCATTTATCTCTTTAAAATAATTTTGTGAAAAGTATTTTCTTCTCAGTCTGGCATACTCTAAGCTTGCACTCAGAGTAATTTAATAGCGATTTAAGAACATTACTGCAGACTACTATGTCTGAAAATTTATGTAATGTTATTGATGGTAACAACTTTTGTTCAAGGATTTCAAATGACAAAAGGGACAACAAAAATCCATCTTTACTGGGCACATACTCTATGAGACCAGAAGCTGTGAAGACATCATCTCTTTTTGCCCAGTGTTAATGGATATATCTATTTGCTAGAAGTTAATCTATGTATCACCTAGTCATCTCTCTTTTTCAGAACTTTTCTACTCTTCCCAGATTTCTAAGCTTGTCATCTTTCCTATTCTTGGGGAGTGACTTTATGTTCTACAGAGTACAGAAAACAGAAATCATAAGAAGGAATTGTCTCTGTTTCCTTCTCCCAAACTAGTTTGAAAATACTCAACACTCCCTTCCCTTTTTTATGGTGTTCTAACATGAACACTCTCCAATTTCTATTAATTCCAAAACGTCAATATTAAAGCATTTGCAGGTGTTCTACCTTACAAAAAACAAACAGTAAATGATCAGTCCTTCTTCTCTCACATCTATTTACTCTCCATCAGAATCAAACTTTTCTAATTAGTCTCTACTTCTTTACCTCCTTTTCTGTTACTATAACTCTGCTTTGCAGGAACTCTCCTCCCAGTCTATCACCATTGACTTCTTGATGTCATTTGATACCTTAAGTCTTTGTTTTCTTGCATTGGCTTCCATAATCATATGTTTTCCCAATTTTCCTGTGGACATCACTACTCATTCTCTCTTTTTTTTTAAAAAAAATATTGCAATAACTTTGACTTTACCCATTAAAATAAACTCACACATGTAGGTTACCTACATGTGCAGTTTCTTTATTCCTAAGATATATGTCAACACATCCTGCTGTCTACCAAATCACCAAGTGTTCTTCACCATTGTCCAGTGGGCTTCTCCAGGAGTTGTCCCTCTCCTCTGCTGACCCCACTCCCCGTCCCATTTCCTATTCGTAAGTTTAGTTCTTTTGCAAGTGTTCAAGGATTGATTTTGTTTCATCTGTTCCTTTATTTTTTATATTTACATTCCGACTATGAGTAAGATCATCTGGTATCTATCTTTCTTCTTTAGGCTTATTTCACTTAGCATAATCTCCTCTAGTTTCATTCCTGTTGATTCAAATGACAGGATTTCATCTCTTCTAAAAGCTACGTTTTATACATATATATACATATACATATATATATGTATATGTATATATATATATATGTATATATATATATATAATCTCATATCTTTATCCATTCATCTGGCATTGAACACTTGGGTTGTTTCCAGTTCTTAGCTGTTGTGAATAGGGTTGAAATAAACATGGGTATGCACAAATCTCTGCAAATTAGTGTTTTTGTATCATTTGGGTAAATGACCAGAAGTTGGATGGCGGGATCATATGGAATTTCCATATTAAACTTTTCGAGGACTCGCCATACTATTTTCCAAAAGGGTTGTACCAATTTGCATTCCCACAAACAGTGTAAAAGTTTTCCTTTTTCTTCATATCATTGTCAGCATTCGTTGTTCCCAGACTTTTGGATAATAGTCTCTCAGATGTAAGGTGATATCTCATTGTTGTTTTGATTTGCTTTTTCCCGATAACCAGCAAATAAGAGTATCTTCATGTACCCATTGGCCATCTGTATATCTTCTTTAGAAAAAATGTCCCTCCAATTCATCTGTCTATTTTTGATTGAATTGCCTATTTCTCTGTTATTGGGTTTTATGAATTTTATATATTTTGGATATTAAGCCCTTGTCAGAAATATGGAATGAAAATGTCTTCTTGCAGTTAGTAGGTTGTCTTTTTGTTTTGGTGATATTTTATTTCACTGTGAAGAAGCTTTTTAGCTTGATGTAATGCCAGTTGTTTAATTTTATTTTTGTTTCCCTTGATGCTGGAGTTGAATACCCAAAGACTTCCCTAAGGCTGATATCATGGAAAGACTTTCCTACACTATCTTTCAAGAATTTTATGGTTTCTGGTCTTATGTCCAAATCTCTAGTCCATTTTGAGTTAACTTTTTGAATGACATTAGAGAGTGGTCTAGGTTCATTCTTTTGCATGTGACTATCTAATTTTCCCAAGACCATTTATTGAAGAGATTTTCCTTTTTCCATCAAATGCTTCTGGCTCCTTTGTCGTAGATTAACCTTCTGTATGTAAGTGGGATCATTTCTTTTGATTCAGTTCTATTCCACTGATATGTGCCTCTGCTATTATTCCAGTACCATACCACTTTGATCACTATCAATTAATATTAGTTTGATGTCTGGGAGTGTAATCCCTCCAGATTTGTTCTTTTTGTCATAATTGCTTTGGTTATTAGGGATCTTTTTTTTTTGTTCCATACAATTTTAAGATTATTTTGTCCTATTTCCTGGAAATAAGCCACTGGGATTTTAATGGGGATTGAATTAAATCTGTATATTGCTTTAGGTAAGATGACCATTTTAATAATGTTGATTCTTCCCAACCACAAGCAAGGGATATCTTTCCATCTCTCTGTATCCTCTTCTATTTTGTTTGAGAAGGACATGTAGTTTTCATTGTACAGGTCTTTCACCTCCTTTGTTACATATATTCCAAGATATTTGATTCTTTTTACAACTATTTTAAACAGTGTGACTTTCTTCATTTCATTTTCTTCTAGTGTGTTGTTTGCCAGTAAGATTGAAATGGATTTTTATGCATGGATCGTGTAGCCTGACACTTTATTGTATTCAGTGAAAAGTTCTAGTAGTTTTTGGACAGAGTTTTTAGGATTTTCAGTATACATAATCATATCATCTGCAAATAACCATCGTTTTATTTCTTCCTTTCTGATTTATATTCCTTTTATTTCCTTTTCTTGCCTAATTGTGCTGGCTAAGACCTCAATATGATGTTAAATAGCAGTGGTGAGAATGGACAGTCTTGACTTGTTCCTCATCTTAGAGGAAATGCTTTTAATTTTTCACTATTGACTATGATATTGGCTGTGGGTTTGTCACATATGGGCTTTATTATGTTAACGTATATACTTTGTATTCCTATTTTATGCAGAGTTTTATCATAAGTGGGTATTACAACTTATCAAAATCTTTCTCTGTATCTTTTGATATAATTATTTTGATAAGGTATATTAATAGATTTGTATATGTTGAAACATCCTTGCCTCCCTGGGATAAATTCCATTTGATCACAATGGATGACTTTTTTGATGCATTTTGGGATTCAGTTTGCTAATATTTTGTTGAGAATTTTTGCATCTATATTTATTAGAGGTACTGGTCTGTAGTTTTCTTTCTTGGTGACATCTCTGTAAGATTTTTGATATTAGTGAGATGTTAACCTCATAAAAAGTATTTAGAAGTGTTACCTGTCCTTCAATGTTGTGGAAGAGTTGGAGAAGAATAACTATTATTTCTTCTCTAAAGATTTGGTAAAACTTATTAGAATAGCCACCTGGTCCTGGGCTTCTATCTTTACGGATACTTTTGATTACCTCTTCAATTTCTTTGCTTGTCATCATTTTGGTCAGACTTTCCAGTTTTTCCAGGTTATGTCTTGGTAGACTGTATTTTTCTAAAAATTTGTCCATGTCCTCAAGGTTGTCACTTTATTGGCATAGAACTTTTCTTAGTAGTCCCTTATGGTGTCTTGTATTTCTGTGGTATCTGTTGCAACTTCTCCCCTTTCATTTCTGATTCCATTTATAAAAGTTTTCTCTTTTTTTTTTCCTTTCTGAGTCTAGTCAATGGTTTTTCAACTTTATTTTTTCAAAGAACCACCAACTTCTAGTTTCATCGATCTTCTGGTTGTCTTTTTATTACTTATTATATTTATTTCTGCTTGAATTTTGATTATTTCCATTCTTCTTCTGATTTTTGGTTTTAATTGGTCTTCTTTTCTAGTTGTTTTAAATGTAGCATTAGGTTGCTTATTTGTTATTTTTTCTTGTTTCTTGAGGTGGTCCTGGATTGCATTGAACTTCCCTCTTATTACTACTTTTGCTGCACCTCATAGATTCTGGTAGCTTGTGTCTTCATTCTCACTTGTCTCTAAGTATTTTTTAAGTTTCTCTTTGATTTCCTCTTTTGCCCAACAGTCGTTAAGAAGCATATTGTTGAGTCTCCAGCTTTCTGTTTGTGGTTGATTTCTAGTTTTAAGTTATTTTGGTCAAAGAAGATGCTTGGTATGATTTCAGAACGCAAATTTGTTGAAACATGCTTTGTATCCCAACATATAGTCTATCCTTGAGAATGTTCCATGAGCACTTGAGAAGAAAGTGAAATCTGTAGTTGTGGGATGAATTGTTTGATATATAGCTATTAGACCTAACTGTTCCAAATGGTCGTTTAAAGATTTTATTTCTCTGTTAATTTTCTCCATTGCTCTAAGTGGGGTATTGAAGTCTTCCATTATTATTGTGTTGCTGTTTATGTCTCTCTAAGGTCTAATAATACTGACTCACCACATTTTGATGCTCCTTAATTTTTGTATATATATTAAGAAGTGTTACATCTTGCTGGATTGACCCTTTAATAATTTTATAATGTCCATCTCTGTCTTTTGTTATTTTTTTTAGATAGAAGTCTATTTTACCTGTTACAAATATAGCAGTTTCTGTTTATTGTGCTTGCCATTTGACTGTATGATTGACTTCCAACCATTGACTTTGTGCCTTTATCTTTTGAATAAAGGTGTGTTTCCTGAAATTCTTTTTAACCTATTCATCCACTACGCATCGTTTGACTGGTGAGTTCAGTCCATTAGTGATTAGGGGTGACTATTGATATGTAGTTATTTATTGTCAGTTTGTAATTTCTCTTCTGTGTGTTGTTCCAGACAATGCCTTCGTTCTTCTCTTTCTCTTAGGTTGGTTGGTTATAGCTATGTTTTGTTTAGCTTCCCTTTTTGTTTTCTTCCTTGCTTTTTCATTGGAGATACATTTTAAGGTATCTTGAATTAGCATTAAAAATTCTATGTTTATTTCCTATTTTTTATTTGAAAGCAGATTAATATTCAACTCATTCTATCTACATTTTTACTCTTTTCTCCTCTCCACTTTTTATATTTGCTGTTTTTGTAGAGAGGAGACTATTTTAGGCCTGGTTCTGCTAGATATCCTGAGGTGGAAGCTTTCACATGTCAGCAGAACTAGAAGCAGATAACAGAAAACTGCAGCTGAGCTTCAGAAGGTTCTGACCTTCAAATGTTCCTGATAGCAGCAGAACAGCTAATGCCTACAGTCCTCCATCACTTTGCAACACTCTTATTGCCTCATTGTAACCTGGCCTTACAAAATAAATCAAGGAGTCAGAATCAGGGTCATTGTCTCTCAAACAGATAGCGATGTCCCACCTGGCCCCTGCTTTTCTAGATACATGTTGTCTCTCTTTCTTTAGGCTCCTGTAGCTTCCACTTGGGAACCCTTTTGACCAGCTGTGTGGGTCGTGGCAGATGGCGCCCAAACAGGGATCTGGGTATGGAGGAATTACAGGAAGAAGACAAAGAACTCGCTCCTGACGGCGTGCACACGTTGAATGAGGTCCAAGGTTAGGTAAGAGTGCATTTATATTTTGCCTGGTGTAAAAATGGGTAATGGTGATTCTTTGGAGAGAAACCTCTATGTGCAGATATTGAAGTATATGTTATCACCTAGGAGCAGTAAGGTTCATGCTGCACAGCTAGAGCAATTCTTGAATTTTATACAGCAAACTTGCCTATGGTTTCCTAAAGAAGGGACTGTAAATGAGGCTACTGGGATGAAAGTGGGGCAGTAGTTGCAAAACCGTTATACTGCTGAGGGTCCACAAGGTATTCCCATTACCACTTTTACTCTCTGGGCTTTAATAAGGGATTTAGTTGACCCTTGGAGAGAGGATATAAAGGCTACAGGCATGAGTGTGTCTTTAGTGACTGCTGTAGATGGCTATCACATGCTTCAGCCCACTTCACCATGGGTGGAGATGAACCACTGTCATCTGACATGGCTGGGAAGTGAGAAGATAAGGTTCTGCGATATGATAAATGAAAGCAGGTTGAAGATTCTGAGGCGGAAAATGAAATTTTAGAGGAAGAGGAGGAATCTCCTGGAGTAGAGTTGCTGTGGCAGCTTTCCTTGCTGTCTTTACAGGGTCAGAGGTGGCTTACAGCTGCTGTCCAAACCTCTCCTGTAAGTATGGGAGCTTAGCCGAAGGTGTGAGCACAAGGGGTTCTATCTGAGCTCCCAAGGGATGGAAAAGAGGCAATATCTCCTTTGCAGAGTTTGCCGAGACAAGCTTCAGAAAGAGGAGAAGACATTACAAGGTTTTCCATATACCCTGTGGTTGAGAGGCCAGATCCCAAGAATTCAGGGCAGCCTTTGCGTTATCATAACCCTATCTCCTTTAAAACACTAAAAGAGCTTAAGACAGCCTGCAGTATGTATGGTCCCACTTCTCCCTTTACTCTGTCCCTAGTGGAGACCCTCAGGTTTGATCCTTTGTGTCCTAAGGACTGGACCATTTTAGCCAGAGCCTGTATGGGTTGACTAATGGTCCCTAACTGGAGACAAATTGCAGGCAGCAGAGTTCCTCGTAAAAGAGCAGTTAAAGGCAGGACATATTCAAGAAATGTAAAGTCCTTGGAATACTCCTATTTTTGTTATCCCTGAGAAATCAGGAAAGTGGAGGTTGCTGCAGGACCTAAGAGAGATAAATAAAACACTGCAAGTTATGGGGCCTGTGCAGCCAAGTCTTCCGGCATCTACTCCCATCCTTCTGTATTATCATTTACTCATATTGGATTTGAAAGATTCCTTTTTTTACTGTCTTTCTACATTCAGAAGACCAGAAGTGCTTTGCCTTTTCCATCCCAGTATTAAATCAACAAGCTCCAGCACAGAGATATATTGTTGGAAAGTCCTACCGCAAGGGATGGCCAACAGTCCTAATCTATGTCAAGGGTTTGTGAATTGTGCCATTTACCCTGTGTGAGGTAAACACTCTGAAGCTTACATCATTCATTATACAGATGACATTTTTGTTGCTCATTCTGACTCCTCACGACTATTGACTACTTTTGGAGATTTAGAGTGTAGTCTTGAATATCATGGGTTAATTATTGCACCTGAAAAGGTCCAAAAATAATCTTCATTCCAATATTTGGGGCAAATTACTGAAGGATGCACCATCTGTCCACAAAAGGTTGAGGTGTGAGTAAATCATCTGCACATTCTTAATGATTTTCAGAAGCTCCTAGGAGACGTTAATTGGGTGTGACCCTCATTGAAATTGACCACCAGTGATCTTTCTCTGATCTTTAAAATCTTAAAGAGCGACACTTCCCTGGCTCTCCAAGAACCCTTATGATTGAGGCCCGAAAAACACTTTCACGGGTATAAAATGCTATTCAAAAGGCTCAGCTTACTAGAGTGGATCAAAGTCAGCCTGTAGGGGTGGTCATTTGTACTATTGCCTATACTCCTACAGGAGTGTTGTGGCAACCACAAGGCATCCTTGAATGTATACATTTCCCTTATTCTCTGGCTTGGGTTTTAACTCTTTATCATGAGTCTGTTTCCTGATTCATTGCTAAGGTTCATCATCGCCTCCTCCAACTCGTAGGCATGGAGTCCGAAAAAATTGTCATCCCTTTTACCAGTCAGCAACAATGATGTTTATGGGAAAGTTCTGTCCCATGGCAAGTTGCCTTGGCCAATTTCCCAGGCATTGCAGATAGCCATTATCGTGCAGATAAAATTCTACAATTCTGCAGAATTACCTGTTTTATTTTCCCAAAGATCATTGTCTCTGAGCCCATTCCTCAAGACCTTACTATTTTTACCAGTGGGTCAGTAACGAGTGCGCTGGATTCTACAGTGCTGAACAAAATTCAGTCCAACAGACCACTGTCTCATCTGCTCAAAGAGCAGAGATTTGGCTTCACATAAGGTCCTTTTGGACTTTCCACCTACTAGAGCTCTCAATATTTATAGTGACAGTCAATATGTAGTGAGAGTCACCCAGCAGATTGAAACAGCTCTTCTGGGACATAATTCCTCAGAAGAACTTTATCACTTGTTTCACTCTCTACCGAGTGTCATCTGATTATGTGAACAACCATTCTTTATTGGGTATATTCAATCTCACCCTCAGCTTCCAGGACCTTTAGCTGAAGGTAATAGTTTAGACCAGTTACTTGTTTCCCCTGTTCACTGCCCTTCTGTAGACCAAGCTCATACTGCTCATTCTCAATATCATCAAAATTCCCAGGTGCTTAGGAGGCAAAATCAAATCATGCGGTCATACGGTGTCCTTCCTGTTCCTTGCATGTGCCTAACCCTTCACCTGGAGTGACTCCTAGTGGGCTGAAGCCCAATCAGCTCTGACAAATTAATTTTACCCACATTCTGGAGTTCGGCAGGTTGCGATGGGTCCATGTCTCTATAGATATTTGCTCTTGGTATATCTTTGCTGCTTGTCAAACAAGAGAAAGTGCTAAGCATGTTATTATTCATTGTTTAACATCCTTTACTGGTATGGAGAAGCCTGGTCAAATTAAAATTGACAGTGGTTCAATGCTAGTTTTCAAAGCTTTTGTAAGCAGTTTGGCATTTCACACAAGACTAGAATTCCTTATAATTTCCAGGGACAAGCTATTGTGGAAAGGGCCAACCGAACTCTCATAATGCAACTAGAAAAAACAAAAAAGAGGAGACCTAGAGGTTTTTGCACCCTCACCCTCCAATAAATTGAACCTAGCCCTTTTTACTTTAATTTTTTTAAATTGTGATGAGCAAGGCTCAGTTGCTACCGAGCGGCATTTTGGAGCGCTAACTCAGAAAGCCATGGCACTGGTTCAATGGAAAGATCTCATCACGGGGCAATGGGACGGGCCAGACCCAGTTACTATGTGGGGGAGACAAGCTTGTGTTTTTCCTGAAGAAGCCTGTCTGGGTACCAGAGTGAGTCATACACCATTTTACCCCAGTAAAAGACAGTAAGAAGGAAAAAAAAATTCTCGACTCTGTTCGTCTTGAGGAAGAGACATAATGCTACTTTTGCTATGGCTAAGTATACTGGTTATGAGGAGCAAGGCGGAGCTTTATTAAGCCTATTTCCCAGATCCTCCTATGGTTTTTCCAGCCTGATGGGACGGTCCCTCTATTCCGGTGTATATTAATGGCACGAGAATGTTGGGAGGCTGATCTGCTATTCATATCACCCAGAGTCTTGAGGAGGCTTTAACTTCTCCAGTTTAAGACATTCTGTTCTTGTTTGCCTTTCTTCTCAGTCTAGAATTGGTTGTCTTCATTTGACTCAAGAAAATCAGATGTCTTATGGAAGAGGAAAGGTTGTTAATTTAACTGGTCCCTGGGACTTCTTTAAGTATATGCAGACTATCTCTAAATGGGGTTTCCCTGATACCTCGCGGGTAGTTCCACAGTGTCATCCTCCCATTCCTCACTGTCCTAACAGCACCAACGTAGAATTGGGGGGATTTCCCTCATGGCTTGAATGTGCATATCATTTACCTGTTGAACATAATATCACAGGACCTGACTACTCAGTGTATGACTGGTCCCAGAGAGAGGAATCGGATCATTCTCACCATTTACTTATGTCTGCTGGAGGATTTGAAATATTTTTACTTATGGTGATCATATACAGAGGGAAATTTGGTGACTTGGAGCAGCTCTGTGCTTGGTGAACTTCACCACTCCAAGTACTCGAGATGTCACTGTGATTTCCTATGGCCTTCAGGCTTGTGTTTCACCCCCTATGCTATTGTGGCAGGTGACATCAGCATAACTTTCTCTCCCTTCGGTTTATATACCGTATCTTGCATAAACTGTAATTTGACTAATTATGTCCCTCATTTTAATGAACAAGATGACTTGCTGGTTGTCTATTAACCTCCTTTTGTTATGCTTCCTGTTAATCGTTCACATCCTTGGTATGAGGATTCCAGTCTTCTAGCAACAGAAGAACTTCATAGAGCTCTTGCCTGGCCCAAGAGAGTCGTAGGGCTCCTCATAGCTAGGATTGTTGTACTCGTTACTGTTATTGCTTCTGCTGTCACTGCTGCTACGACCTTGGCATAGAGCATTCAGGGTGCTCATTTTGTCAATGCCCTGGCTCATAATACTTCAATTGCCCTTAGTGCCCAAAAACATATAGATGCAAAATTGGAAGCTAAATTAAATGCTTTAGAATCTGTGGTGATGGGACTTGAGGACCAATTAGAGGTGGCAAAATTTTGCCAGCAACTCCAATGCTGATGGCATTGGACCTGAATAAAAGCTGACCTTTAAGGGGTATCATGTGAATATTAGCCTTGACTTGCATAAACTGCAAGCTGAAATCCATGATATCCAGGAAACCAAAGTCCCCACAGTTAATCCTGCCCATTTGGATCAACAACTGATTAATGATTTGAAGGATTTTAATTCTTTTAACTTCTTAAAACATAGGCTTTGGTATCTAACAGGAATTATTGACATGTTCTTGTTGCTCTTTTGTGTTTTCTCCTTCTTCTGTTGTCAACTCCGGCAAGAGCTAATGACACTAGGATGCTTGTTCATTGCCTGCGATTAGAAATTAAATCAGAAGTAGAGCACAAAGCATAAGGCTTCTTCTTCTTCTTCTTCCTTTTTTTTTTTTTTTTTTTAAAGAATTGAGGATTTGCTTCCAGCTGTGTAAGCTAATAAGAAACAGGAGTGAATAGAGCACCTTCCACCTTGGCCAGAAGAATGTGACCCAGTCCTCCTAGGAATTCAGTCATAATGCAGAGATATGGCCCTTTCTGACCCCCACAGCGTTGGTTAGTCAGTGATGGGTAAGAGCCCTAGAAAGGTCAACCTAAGACAGGCACAGTTACTAGGGGTCCAAAATGGAGCACCATAGCTCTGTATTGAGCACTTTGCTCCATCAGGAGGTGAAGGAAAAATTGTCAGAAGTAAGGCCAGAGACAGTGCTTCAGTCCTGTTGCACACAGTTGGTTATGCTTTTGTTTAATGCCACTGCCTGTTAAAGAATAAAAAAGGGAGAGGTATAGACAGCAGATTATTTTAGGCCTAGTTCTTCTAGATATTCTGAGGTGGAAGCCTTCACATGTCAGCAGAACTAGAAGCAGATAACAGAAAACTGCAGCTGAGCTTTGGAAGGTTCCGACCTTCAAATGTTCCTGATAGCAGCAGAGCAGCTAATGCCTACAGCCCTCTTTGCAACACTCTTATTGCCTCCTTGTAACCCAGCCCTGTAAAATGAATCAAGGAGTTGGAATCTGGAGTCTGCCCCACCTGGCCCCCGCTTTTCTAGATGCATGTTGTCTCTCTTTAGGTTCCTGTAGCCTCCCCTCGGGGACCCTTTCGACTGCGATGCGGGTCACGGCATATTTTATTGTTTTTCAGTGGAGCTTCTTTAGACTTCTATGGCATCCTTTAATATTTTTTGTAGAATTGGTTTTGTGGTGATGAATTTCCTTAGCATTTGCTTATCAGAACAGTCTTTTAACCTTCCTTCAGTTCTGAATGATAATCTTGCAGAATGTAGTATCCTAGGTTGAAAATCCCTTTCTTTTAGCACTTTACTTATATCATGTCATTCCCTTCTGGCCTTATAGGGACTCCTTTATATGTGACTTGTTTTTCTCTGCTTGCTTTTAAGAGCCTTTCTTTCTTTTTTTTTTTGCACATTTTTATGACAGTGAGTCTAGGTGTAGGTCTGTTTGGGTTTCTTTTATTAAGAACGCTTTGAAATTCCTGGGTCTGGAGACTTGCTATACTCTTGAGGTTGGGGAAATTTTCAGCTATTTCTTCTTCAAACGCAGTTTTGCCCCCTGTTCTCTCTCTTCTCCTTTGGGACTCCAATGCTGCAAATGGTGTTCATTTTGATGTTATCACACAGATCTCAAATGCTGTCTTCATATCTTCGCATTCTTTTATTTGTTTCCTGGTTTGATTGAATGCATTCCTCTATTCCTATCTTCTAACTCACTATTCTATTGGAGGCTTCATTCATCCTATTCTTGAGTACTTCTATTGAGTTCTTTAGTTCGCTATTGTATTCTTCGTTTCTTTGATATCTTGCTTCATTTCTTCTTCATTTTTGTTGTTCTCTTTTTCTTCCCTTATTTTTTTCTTAATTTTCATTAGTTTGTTTATCATCTATACCCTAAATTTATCCTCAGATAGTTTACATATATCTGTTATATTCAGATTTTCCCCTGAGATTTTAGTTGAATCCATCGTTTTGTGTATATTTCTCTGTGTCTTCATTCGGGTTGGCATTCTGTTTACATTTCTGCACATTCAGTTTCCCTGCATTGATGACCTTGTGGAGGGTATCAACTTGTACCAGAGAAACTCAGATCTTGTTTGAATACTGGGAATTCTTGTGTTTTGTGGCATTATTACTGGTTGTATTTGTTCAAGTTCTTAGGTTAACCCTTTATTGGGTCTCAAGAGATTGGCCTGTGGGATTGGAGTTTATGTGAGGGATTCAGAGCTTTCCCACAGTGTCCCGGGTCCAAGCAGTTAAGAGTCACCTTTTTGGCCCACAATTGGCTATCAAGTTGCAGTTCTGCCTCCACCCACAAAATGATACTAGTGGGCAGCATTGAGTGTTCCTTCTGGAAGACTACCTTCTTCCTTTAATCCTGGAGGTGAGATACCAGAGGGCAGCATATCCACTAGGTGGGCTATCTGGTGGGCAGATCCTGAGATTCTGGTACAGTATGGTTATGGAAAGGGTGTGAGAGTGGGGAATTCCCCTAGGTGACTTCCAGTTGCTGTGGTGCCCAGTGTAGTCTCACTGCATGGGCTCAAGCTCAGGCAAAGGGGTGCTGGTTCTCCTCCCATCCTGAGCCATGATGGTCTCTCCCACCTTCATGTTCTATTATCACTGGATAGGCTTGCTGCTATTTTTGGAGTAACTCTCCAAGAGGCCCATCTCTTCTTACAGTTCCATTCCCTGAATTCTGAGTCCCAAATCTATGGTGTAGCTCCAACTCCTGACATTTTTGCCTGCCCTTTGTAGTTGCTATTGCTGTTGCATCTTGACAGTCTCTGATCCTGCTTTTTCTCAGTGTTTGTTTTTTGTGAATAGGTGAATTCCTAGTTACTCTTTGAGGAGGATTTGAATCTTGCCCCTACTAGTGTATCATCTTTCCTAGATACCTCCCCATTCCCTTTTTGAGACTTTTTTCTCTGTCCAGTTTGAAGCTACATTGATAGCTATTGGGGTTCTGGTCTAGTTTCTCTTTTCATCATATGCATTTTTGATAGTAACTCTTTAGCAGTTGAACTTATAATATTTTTCTTTTCCTTCTTTTTCCTGTAGTAATTTATCTTCAGGGAGCCCGATTCTCCTATACATATTGCAAATGTTCTGGATACCCTCTTGGTAGTAGGTAATTAATATTCCTTCTTGATTATGGAACAAAAATTTCATTTTCTTGCATGAGTTCTGGTTTCAAGGTCTCAAAAGGTCTCAATTCTTCTAAATCACTTTTCTTTAGGTTTTGGCTCACCTTCACAATTCACATCTTTTTCCTTGCGGCATGGCTTAACATAAATGACTTAGTACTTTGCCTTCCTCAAGCATTCTGTTTAGATTACAGCAACATGTAGGTTTCTAGCCAAATATCTGCCATACAGCATAGCAGGTAACTTGTCTTGAATGTTCAGAAGCTTGAATTGGAGTTCTCTTTAAGCAGATTATTCTTAGTGCTTTGAGGACCTAGATATGAGGACCTAGTGTTCTTACAGGACATGGTATGGGATGGGAGGACTGTGGGAAAGTATTTGAAATGAGTTGCATCGTAACCTAAAGACACAAATATATAAACTGGATATAAATCTTGAAAGATGAATAAACTTTTTGATAAGATCTTATACACTGATATCAGCTTTGTTATATGAATACCAAATTAGCATGCTTTATTAGTGACCTCAATATATCCTTCTAGTATGAAGAACTTCAATAGGTTTCACTCATTCATGATATTGAATTACCCTTTTGAAAAACTTATCATAAAGGACCACCTTGATGTATTAAAAAACTATTGGAATAGAAATAAATGAACCCTTGAGCACATCAATAAACACATAGGTCATGTCTTCTGTATGCATACTTAAAGTTTTTCACACATTACCATATGTTCATCACACATTGTACACCTCTGTTTCAGAATCTTGGCCACTACTCAACTTATCTCACACCTGCTTTTAACTATGCAAATGGATGCATTATATTTTTATGCTTGGTGCATGCATTTAAGCAAACTAGTATGCTCCCTTTCAAAGAATTTTATTCACTTGGGAGAGTTCCACTATTCATTCACCACACATGCAAAACTCATATGAAAGCTAAGGTGGGTTATATCTTCATGTCTTGGGAAAAATAAACTTAAATGCTTTACAAGACTTTTTTTGGCATTGGGACAAGACCACCTTGTGTTCTCCAGGTCTCTAAAATATGAAATTATTGATTCATTTTGGTTTCTGAAGGCAATTTTTTTAATGGAAAGGAGAGGTAATCTCAGCATTGTGATATACTCCATCCCACAGTGTATACAGGGTAATGAGTATGTTTGAAATGAAGGCCATGGATAGCAAGGAGAGCCTTAAATTGGGGAAAAAAATGTCTATTTCAGAGCCAAAAGCTGTTGTCTTGTTAGGAACCAACACCATCTATGGTTTCAAAAACACATTCAAGGTGGTAATATGTGAGAGAAGTAGCTGAGTTTTATAAAAAATGAAGTTTAAAGTGCCTTTCTTGTGCAGCAAGTGAACCGTGGATGAAAAGGCCCACTGGGGTAGAGAGAAAGGTAAGTTTTCCACATGACCGTGCATATTTTTAATAAATAAACTGAGATCATTTATTCTTTCTGTGTCCCAATCGCCACCTCTGGGCTATTTTGCAGTTAAGTTCACAGAGATTCTGTGACACATTATTTTTATCTTCATAGTGCAAACATATAGTAGCACAGACAGTAAGAATAATGCAAAAACACAGCTTTTCTAATCCAGATACTTAAAATTACAAAGTGGCTAGGGCTTGGTTTTGTTAGAAACTCACTATACTTTCTGGCCAGAAGCAGGAGACATTACTACATCAGAGTCAAAAAAGACCGTAGTTCTTTTGACTTCTTAAATTCTCCTTCTGTCTGAGCCAAATTGCTCCTCATTTCTGAAGCCAACTTTTCCATCGACATCACACTTGCCTGCACATAGATCAGGCTGAGTCTCACATTAAGAAGGCAAATTAACTCTTCTTAATTTTACATCTGCACTGAGACTAAACAGACTCCAGATACTTCATTATTTAGAAACTGATATAAACCGAGTTTATTAGACATCAGATTAACCTATACATTTGGCCAAACAGATGAATAGAGAGATAAAAAACAAAGACAAAAAAAATTGAATTTAGCATTATTTTCAAAAGGTAAATATTCAAATCTCAGTCTCTAGTAACCCTATGTTAACAGGTACACCAAATCTTTAACTTGGACCCTAGAATCTGCCACTGTAAGGGAAAAGGCTCATGTAACATTCTAACATGTCGGCAAAGTACAATGCCATGTCACCCAGAGACAACCCTATGTGGACTGCATCCCTCATGTCCATCCTGCACAGATACATAAATAGCATTTTTTACTGCATAGACATCACCACAGCCCCAATGAAATTAACCTTGCAAATTACACTGTTTTTGGCTTTGAAGCCTGTTTCTTAGAGTTTGTAGAAGGTACCCAGGGGAAATGAGGAAAAGCTAGTTTATGTTACTTACTGCAAAGATTGGAACATACTCTTCTTTTAATAACATAAGTGACTGTGCCATTATTGCTGGCTACAAGCACATTAAATTCTTTTATAATTATACTTTTTACATAATCATGCTGGGGCATAGCTCAAAATATTTGGATTCACACTCATGATATACAAAGGGGAGTTTTGATATATAGAAATACACTAATTATATACAATACCTGTCTCCAAAAGGTGGCATGAAAGGAGGTAGATAGAAGTGATTGCTTGCTTTCTAAGGATTTATTGTACTCATTGGTCTATTTCATAACGAAACTTCTTTCTGCCCAGATGATTAGGAAAAAGAATAAAATACTTATTTCAAACTGTATGTGCCAGCTGGTGAAAGGACATTATCTGTCAGACAAATCTTAGGTCAAACAATCATGGAGTCTATTGTCAAGCTTGGTCTCATAGCATTGTGCTTTTCAGATGGGCAGAGAGGAGTCTCTTCCTCTAACGTGATCCTCACTCCAAGTGACCAGCCCTATAAGTACAGATTCAGACTACAAATTTCTCATCTAGCCATGGGTTTTGTCACTTTGTCCCTTCCTATGAACTTTCACTTTAGAACCAGCAAAGTTCTTTAGATTCAGATTTCTCCCTGAAAGATTTGGTGACACCTTTTAGCTAATCTTCACTTCTTTAATCACACTCTACAGTACTCTTTTGCTGTGGGAATTGAGTCCTGCCCATTTCCATCTCTGACTTTTCATCTCATATTTCAATTAAGTAACAAATATTTACCAAGTATCTATTCCAGGCCAGTTATCAACCACTGAAAAGTACAATGATGATCAAGATCCAATCTCTACCTTAATGGAAATGCTCGTCCGTGGGAGTCACAGATAACTAACTGTGTAGTAATATTACAGTGTCATAATGATGTGAGATGGGACAAGTTGGTTTTCTTGTCAGCAGAGAGAGGAGACTTTCACCCTTTGCACAAAGGAGAGCGTGCCTGTGAGGAAGTTCATAGCAGGGGGCCTTGGGGGAGCACCAATGATGTTTCCTATGTTGCAGCTGTTTCCTCCTCATTCACAATATAATTCATGTGTTATTTTCTCTATCTTTTAAAATTAAACACTGACTTTTAAGTTTTGTCTAGTTCATTATAATTATTATGAAAAGACTTTATTTTTTAGGGCAATTTTAGATTCACAAGAAATTTAAAAGTAGAATAGAAATTTCTCATATACATCCTATCCCATACATGCTGAGCCTCTTCCATTGTAACCATCACTCACCAGAGATGTATCATTTATTACAGTTGATGAACCTATATTGACACATCATAACTATTTAAGCTCTATAGTTTACATTAGGGTTTATACTTAGTGTTTAAAATCTATAGTTTGGACATATGTAAAAAAGCATGTATCCATCAGTATAATATAGTATATTTTCACTGCCTTAAAATTTCTCAGTGCTCTGTCTGTTCATCTCATTCCTCAACCCAACTCCTGGCAATCACTGACCTTTTTACTACCTCTATAATTTTGACCTTTTCAGAAAGTTCTGTGATTGAACTCATACTTCTTTACCTTAGTAATATGCATTTAAGGATTTTTCATGTCCTTTCATGACTTGGTAAGTAGTTTATTTTTAGTGCTCATTAATCTCAGTTGTTTGGATATACCAGTTTATTGATTCACCTACTGAAGAACATCTTGGTTGTTTCTAAGATTTGACAGTTATGAATAACACAGACATGAGTGTGCAAGTTTTGTGTGAACGTACATTTTGACCTTACTTGAGTAAGTGCAAGGGAGTGTGGCTGCTGGAAACTTCCCATACTTCAGTTGTCCCCTTTACCTTCTTCCCTTTCATCTCTCTATGACTTAATTGGAAAATATTTTCCACTTTCATGGACATAGGTGACTAGATTAGACCCACCTATAATATCCGTAATAATCTTCCAATCTCAAAGTCTGTGACCCTATAATATCCATAATAATCTTCCAATCTCAAAGTCTGTGACCTTAATTATATGTGCAGAATTGCTTTTGCCATATAAGTTTTTAAGATACATATTTAGAAGTATAAGATCTGGATATCTTGGGGAGCATTTATTCTGCTCATCACAATGACTTTCACCTCTCAGGTTTTTTTTCATTTGTACAAGAGGGCTAGTAGCTCTCAGTTGTATTGTGGAGAAGATCTACTTTTTGACAGAGTGACCATCAATTGATAGGGTATGCACACTTTTATACTTGAAAGTAATATACGAGTTAAAAATAATTTAATTGTTAGATTTTCTTATTTGGCTTTGGATGTACAGTTACAAATAAAGACTTGGCAATAAATGTTTGCTAAGTTACAACATGAGTAACTTACTATTATTCTTCTGTCTGGGCAGATGCCATTTCTGTGGGACTTTAAACATATGTGATTGGTATTGTTCTCTTAAAGAAATAGAATGCAAAGTTATAAATATAAATCAGGTGAAGGACTTTGGAAGGAACCTGTATACATGAGAGGTTTGAAATTTTATTAGTTCATCAAACATTCTATTCTGAATCTTACCTTGATTGTTTTTAACTTTCTTACTCTGCATTTTCCCCTTATCTTGCTCCTATATTTCATCCCTGTTTTGTTTTGTGTATGTATATGTGGGTGTGTTGCCTATTCTAGTTTAAAATCCTATTTTATTGATTTCCTACTGTCTCTGTCTCAGTGTGACAGTAACTATGCAAGAAAAAATATATACAACTCATTCATTTAACATAGTTATTGCGTGTCCTCAACATTTAAGACATTGGGCACAGAACTATGGACACTATAATGACACCATATGTTACAGTTCACAAGTTTGCCTAATTCTGATTTAACAAAAGACAAATCTTAGGGCAACAGGTCCCAGGCAGAGGATTTATCCAAAATAATCTGAGGAAATTCTAGCTGGGACAGAATTAAAACTGCTATAGAAAGATGTCTCACAAACGAACCTGTAGAAGAATAAGCAAAATTCGGAAAGAAGAATGTATTTAAAAGTTTAGAGAGTTGGAATCAAGATAAGCCTTGCTCATGTGAAGAAAGAATACAGAAGTCCAAATCAGAATTGAAATGCTGAGGCTCTCAAGACACAAAGTGAATCTGGCCACCTAGTATATTGGGTGTGGTGTCTAAAAGAACTTCTGAGGGCAATGTGCCAATTCTGAACTTACCCTTTATCAGTTCCACTTGAAATCTTAATTTGGCATCAACTCTCTTTCCAGAGTTTTTTTCATCAATCTTTTCTTTGCTTATGTCAAGACAAACTTAGGTTATTAATGTCTCATAGACATTGTGATATTTGACACATATTGTATTACTGGGATAAATGGAATTATTAATAGAAATTCCAGGGAACCTGAAGGCTCCTGGGAAACATATTTAAAATGAAGGTGACAGGATTATTTTACTTTCTGGAGAGTCTTTTAATGAAGCCACAGGGTGTACATACAATGTAACTTTGGCTGCATTAATTTTACATATTTGATACATTTTTGCTTGATTTATTTCATTTTTTCTATAAAAATTGCAAAGTTGGGGCAAGTGGTATTCCTTGTTTCGCTTACTCTCATTGATTTATACTCTAAGCTCCTGATACTATCTATTTAGCTCTAGAAGTTGTGTTATATGCTGAAGATGCTAAAATGAATTGATCATAATCTTTGCCTTTTAGAAGTGTCTAACCCAGTGGGAGAAAATATCATCCAATAGAAGAATGTTACATATCCAGGGAAACAGACCATACAGAAAGAAGAGCTGTTAGCCAGAGTCAGGGGAAAACTTCTCAAATGTTAACATTTTAGAACTATGCTTGAAAAGTGAGTGGGAAATTTTTAGGCAGATAGAATTTGTAAGAGCAAATGGTTCTTTAATCAAGGTGAAAGAACATGAGATCGGGGAGCAACCAGATATAAAGACATATAGATAAGGAATTTTAAGTACTTTAGGTATTAGGGTGACTAACAAAGCCGAAGGCCATGCGGTTATGCCACATTTCTTGACATTGGGGTCAAGTCTCTTTAGTCACTGGACTGTTTCCTAACTGCCTTGTTCAGCAGTGCCCCTGTATCACAGTGTCTAGCATCTCATGGGTACTCAAATACTACTGAGAAATGATTAAAAAAAAAAAAATACCATGCTTGCCCTTCTTTCCTCCTTCCTTCCTTCCCTCCCTCCTTTCTTTCTTTCTAAAGAAAAGGTACAGGCATGAATGACGGTAGTAGGAAGGCCAGGTAGGAAGAAAAAGGAGGAAAAAACATTTATTTTATTTAATTTGTTCACAGTGGTTGATCCTCCAGGTCCTGGGTCTTGAACCTGGGATGTTGGGATGTATGTGGGACCGCTCCCAGGCTATATACTAGACTGCAAGGCCCAGGACATGCCCACCACACTCTTAACTTATCTAAAGTTTGATTTTACTCTTGGACACTATAGGAATATTCATTCTATTTCTTATTCTCTTTCTTATTGTAATCTCTTCCATTATCCTCCATGTTTTCTCTTACAAACAGACACACACACACACACAGACACACATACACACACACACACACACACACACACACACACACACAACCAGTTACTCCACAGTATCTATTCTGATTGACAGATTGTCAAGTGTAATTGCATTCACAAGTTTGGAGTCTGGTTAGTCAATGCTTTCATGATGGGTTCTGGATATACAAACTAGAGTAATATTGAAAAGAAAAACAGTTAAAATTTTTAGCAAGTTCAAACCTCATTCATAATTTTTGAATAAATTACATCAATAAGTTTTTTGATTCCTCTCAGCTAAAGTAGAAATGATTTGAAGTAGAAATATAATATCTCCTCCTTGGATTCCTCTTTTCAGTGTTATTTTTCCACTGCAAATGAGAAATTATTAAAATAGCCTTGCTGACAGCATTGATTTTGATTAAAAATGGAATTTTTTCTAATATCGAAGAAAAAAGAAATAACTTTCTCTTCTGTCATTCTTATGGTTGTGACTCATTCAAGGTAATATTTCATTTTTCAACTGTTTTTCTTAATTTCTTTTAGTTAGCATGAGAAGCAAACAATATTTTGTAATCTATATACCCTCTGTATTAAAAGGGAGCACTAGGAATAGCACTTGAACAGATTTCGAATACGTATTTCAACAATTTTCATGATTATTTTCTAACTTACTATATTTTACTCTATTTCTATGACTCCTTGGTAGAGTGTCCCTTTCTTTTGATCTTGTTCAGCCTTCCTGTAGTTACCCTGTAATTGTCTTGTATCCCATTCTCCCACAGTTTCACTCGGTGGAGCAATGGAGCACAACATGTAACCAGTACATGCTGTTGAGGCATCGGATGTGGACATTTCAGTCATTCTTCTGAAAATCCAGGGTCATGACTATCACAATGGGAACCTTGTGTACCACTTGGACAGAGAAGAGCACATTTTCTATTTATTTTCAGAGAAAGTATTTGTCTTCAGCAAATTCATAGATGAAAAGAGAAAAAGTTGACCATGGCTTCAGGTTCTAGGGACAGATATTGATGCATGGGTCACTTTGATTTTGTGGAGTTTGGAATTAAATGTTCTTTTTTCAATTCTGTTGAGTACAATTGTTTTTGTTTTTTGTTTTTTATTTTTACTTCTGGAAGACACATTAGACCTCAGAAAATACTTGTGACCCTGAGATATAGTCATATTCCTAATGATCTTTTACTTTATGTGGACTATTCTAAAGCATTCCTTTACTATGATCTTTTCAGCTGCTCCAGCTGCGCACAAAATAGATGAATCACTGTACTAACAAGGGCGTTTTCTTAACAGCATGGATTGAGTAGACAGGGTGGAGGGAGGTGGCAATGAAAAGAAACTTGATTGCTTCTGTTTGAAATAACTATCTGATTAAAACTACAGCAACAATAAAGAGGAAAATATACTCTACCACCAAAAAAACCAAAACGAACAAAAAACACACAACAATTTTCACTTTGGATGGACCATTTCCTTTGAAATGAAAAGAAACAATGAAGCAGTTACACCATGGGTGTCCCTAGCACAAGATGTATCCAATCTACAACTTCTGATTGCTCAGAAATTCACAGAAAGTAAATCCAGATAGGATTACCAAAGCCCCCAGGGACTAACAAGTGGGAGAATATTTATTTGTTTGTAGCAAATAGTTGACTGAATAATGAATAACTATTAGCTTAAGTCGCAGTAAACACAGTTACTTAACTGAGATCTAACAGTTTGCATTTTTCCTTTTTTCTCCTAAGCAGTTTCTTAACAGCATCTTCAAAGTACCTGAAAGAGGATGACTATGATCTCTACATCAGAATAGCAGCAATGTTTTTCAGCAAATCCCTGATCTTTCTTTTTGTTCTCAAAGATGATGCTTGATAGAGCAGGCACTAACAAACATGTTTTCCTCCTTTTGCGAAGAGTAAATGTTTGCTTTATCTAGAAATGTTTAAGTCTTTTATAATATAAGTGATATTTTCAGAAACAGAAGGCCAATTTCTAACTCCGAATTATTTCCCAATCACTGATTATCTTTACCCTCCCTTCCACCTAAATTCTTTCTCATCGACTGTATTGAAATTAGATGTATTGATAATAAAGTTTATCAAGTTTAATCAATAGGCATATTTAAACATTTTGTTTAAGTAATATTTCCCACTAGAGAATACATTTGTAGACAGAAAACCACCTTGAACTTTTAAGGAGCAATTCTCCTTTGTAAGGGACTTGAGAAAATGGAGAGGGCAGTCTAACTTTTTTGAACTTTTCTTTATATACAAGACAAGAGGGCTTATTCTGGAAGCAAAATAGAGTATGAAAGGTTTAATTGTGCACAAGGTCCTAGGTTATTAATTTTATGTAGAGCAAACAGAACATTGTAACCTGAATGTGATGAAGGGATGATGATTATGTATTTGTTTCTAGTTGTATCTAGAGTAATAAAATGCAATATTTATCTGAAATATTTTTCTCTTTCTTTTCTTCTTTCTGAGAGAAGGAATATGGAAAACCAGAAACAGCACTAACTTGCTAATCTTTTAGGCGTTTGTCTGTTAGCTTACTTGTTTTTCAAAAAGCCCTGGAGAAGAGAGGGAATTTGCAGGTTAGATAAAACATCTTGGCCAGAAGCAGCTAGATTCAAGTCCTTAAGACTGGAAAGATGTGTCTGAGCCTGGAAGAAGAAAACAAGATAGCATGTGAAGTCACTGTGTGTCATGGGTTGAGGCTTTAGCCATCAATAGTAATAGTGAGAAGTAGTAAAATCTCCAGAAAGAAATGGTTGTGTGTGTTATTTGAAAAGACATAGACGTGGTTAAGCTCATGTCCCAAGTGTGCCGAAATGCAGGAGTGAGCCTCTAGGCCAACAGGGATCATGTCATATTAATTGGAGCAAAGGGTGTGTCACACTTTTTTTGTGTGGGTTGATACTTGAAGATCAGAGATGTCCCTGTTCTGAATCCCAGGACACACTCCAAGATCCTACAAGTACAGAAAACGATGAGTGGTACTGACTTTGACTTTAAATTTCCCATGACCTCTGTGAGAAGGGTGGGCCTTAAAATAAAAATTAAGTTGGCAATATTTTAAAGTATATGATTGTATACATCTTGTTCAATTAAACTGGTGGGGATATCTTCACATCTATCAATAAGGTAAGAAGAATATGCACTCTAATAATGGAATGACGATACGCAGGGTGGGAACCAGCATTAACTAGTGGATGGTGTGGGACCATTTTCTATTGTCCAACATGCTGCAGTAGGATAAAATAAGTAAGTGGTTATTTGAGATACTGAGTTTCTACCGACTTAGGTATGGAAGTCTTGTAATGTCTTCTTTTTAATTTGTATGAAGTGTCATGAGTATAACCAGGGGAGTAGGAACACCAAGAGGAAGAAAGTGGAATTTTTTGCTTATGAGGCAGGTAATGTTTGAGTTAGTGCTTGGAAATATAGACCTTTCATATTTGCACTCAGATTTTGTGAAGCAATTCATATAGGAGCAATCCATAACAAATGGTTGTCTTTAGGTAAATCTGTTCCACACTGCAGTGCTGATTCACTGACTGTTAGGATTTACTTGGGTCAATTGCTCTTTAATTATTTCTTGTAGCACATACAAAGGTAGTTCACGCAGAGGCTGTTGGATTTGTTGAACCAAGCAAAGACTCCAGGTTAAGATTTCCAGGCAGGAGTCTGGCCTCCAAATTCTAGAAGTCAAATTTTGAGCATGACCTGTAGGACTATTCCCTCATCTGTAAAGTAGAGATGACAGAACTGCATGGTGACACCTAAGGAAACTGTGAGTACAGATTGACATTTTACTTTCCATGAATTATAGGAATATGAGGGAGAAATCATTAATTTTCCCTCAGGGATGGAGTCAGAATAAATGACAATTGACCTTGAATTGAAAGTTGTGTAGAGTTTCACTGGCCACCATAAGGAAGCAACCCCTTTCCAAGTAAGAGTTTAAGTACCGCAATGGAAGTACTAGTGAGTCTGTGTCGTGTGCGCTGAATTCATCGTGCATTAGTGCCCAGTCATATCTCTTTGGCAATCAGCATTCTGGTAACGTACATTCTGCTTATAGTGCCTGTAATTCTGCGGGGACTTTCTGTTTGTGCCTGGGGAAGACTGAAAATGCTAGCGAGTGAAGCAACCAGGAGGGGTTCTTGTCCAGTGACATGTGGAGTGGAGAATAACTGCCACTACCCCTTGGAGGCAAGTGGAGTCAGGGATTCGATAATTGGGAGAAGTGTTCCTTACTGTCTCCCAATATTCTCCAGTGAATTGGATCTCCTTGTTCTAGCTATAAAACCTGCCTGATAATGCGCACCTTATTGGTTCTCATTTCTTGTCTGTCTTCCTTTTCCAGAGTTTACAGTGCTTTCTAGGGACATGTCCCAAATAATAAAGTCATTGCACTCAAATTCTCATCTCTGGATCTGCTTTTAAGGAAACCAATTTAAGATACAGACATTTGTTTATGATAAAGAGTATGGGGGAGGGTAGGCAGGAGCTAATGGGAAAATTGTTGTCTGGAGGAAGATAGCGAAGCCTAGGGAGACCTGCTAGATATTTGGATAATATTGTAAATAGGGAGTCATTAAAAGTCTGAACAGAGGGGAAGTTAGAAAGAAAGTAGAAGCAATATTTCATATTCGCCTTTTTCTTTTTTTTTTTTTCAAAGAACAGTGCAGATCGGAAAGAAAGAGGGCAGGCAGGCAGGCGGGAAACGAGAAGACGAAGAAGCACTTCATTAATTTTACTAAGTTCTTCATCTTGCTTGTCCTTCCACACCCCCCC